>CM034147.1:656831757-657431757 GCA_019776745.2 Taxus chinensis | reverse complement strand
TATCTTCATGTAATTTATTCTTTCTTTCTATTCTTCTTCATCCTTTCAATCTAGGATAATCAAGGATCTAATTCAATTCTTCTCTTAATTATCTTTCTAACCCTAGCTTTCATGCTTATATATGCATATACAAACTTAGGGAACTCAGCCATGTAATTACAGTCAATAGATCTTGCTTTTATACTAAATATAGATCTAGTTCCCGTGAGTTAAATAAAACACTCATGCACAGGTAATCGATGACGGTTCCTAATTTCCTAAACAATGTCGGTCATAGGTGACCAATGTCGTTCCCTTCATGACTGATTCAGGTTACTTTCTGACCAATGTTGCTCACTGTGTAACACAGTCACTTTGTAATGCATGCTCCAATGAAGTTATTTACCTCCACAACCTAACATTGGTCCCCACACATCTGAGTGTACAAGTTCCAATTAATGTTTCTTATTTGTTTACCCAACTTTGAGAAATCTCACTCTCTTCTGCTTTCCAAAAATACAATGCTCACAGAAATCAAGATCTACACATTTTAGATCTTATAACTTACCCTTTGCCTTTGATATCTACATTCCCTTTTCACTCATATGACCTAACCAATTGTGCCACATGCTTGTATCTGAATCTGAAGTAGATAGAACATAAAAGGAATCAATACTACAAGTAGATAAATACAATGATCCTACCTTATTGCCTCTTGCTACAACAAGAGATCCCTTGGTAACCTTCCAAGATTCGGTTGTGAGTGTAACCATGATACCGGTTTCACACAATTTTCCTACAGAAATCAAATTTCTTTTGAGGCTTGGAACATGCCTCACATATTTCAATATCCATGTATTTACATTATATAATTTAATATGAACTTCACCTCTACAAGTAATAATTCATGGTTCATCATCTCCTAAATAAACATGCCCAAAATTACCCTAGACATAATTTCTAAAATATCCCTTATTAAGGGTTGCATGGAAAGAAGTTCTTGAATCTAAAACCCATGACTCAATTTTATTATCCAAGGAGATAATTCGGGCATCTTGTATTACCACTTTTTCAGCAACATTTTCCTCTTTACCTTTCTCTGGTACATTCTCTTTGTTTTCCTTAAACCAACAATCATTCTTTGCATGACCTTTCTTTCCACAATTCCATCATATTATACCTCTACCTCTGGATTTAGATATGTCATTCTTAGACTTTGATTTCCCATTATTCTCTCTCTTGAATCTCTCCTTCTACCTTCCCATGCTTTCTACATTCATAGCATTCCTAGATGATGATTCTCATGTACTTTTCTTGTGTATTTCTTTATTCAGGATTATACTAACCACATCATCAAACTTTAAAACATTAGTAGCAGATGTTGTATTACTAATAGCCATTACCAAGTTATCCCAACTATCTAGCAAAGAGCATAGTAATAAAAGTGCTTTCACTTCATCCTCAAATGGAATACTAAATAATTTTAATTGATTTACAATAGACCAAAAATCATTCAAATGACTTGATGTAGATTCTCCATCTTGCATATTTAAATTAAATAATTTTTGTCATCAAATAAACTTTATTTGAAGCACTAGGTTTTTCATATATATTTACTAAATATTTCATTAACTCTACCGTAGATCCTGCTTCAATAATATTCGAAGCCACAGATGCTTCCAAGCTCAATCTTATAGATCCGAGAGCCTTTCTATCAAGAATTTTCCATTCTTCATCAGTCATCTTTGCAGGTCTTGCCTTCTCATTCAACGGTAAGTATAAATCTTTTTGATACAAATAATCCTCCACCGGCATCTTCCATAATAGATAATCATGGCCGCCAAATTTATCTAATCTGAATTTTCCTTTTTCTCCCATTGTTTTTCTCCCACTTAATCGAAAATCCCTCTGTGAGTAAATATGTCAACACACACAACCCTCAAACAAAGATGTTATGATACCAGTTGTTGGGGTTAGCACACCGGTTGTACAAATATATTTATCAGATGTAAGCATAAAAGCAATCAATAGGGAAATAAACAAGAAGAAACAAGATACAAGATTTAATGTGGTTCACCTATTGTGGACTATGTCCACTAAGAAACACCCAATTTATTATCATAGAGGAAATACAATGAAGATTTGTAATCTTCCACACCTTCTTGGATGTCCTATACTTTCTTCTCTATAAATTTATTTTTTCTCTCTAAAGGAAACTTCTCTTAATTGTCAATGAATTCTCTCTTCTAAAACCCTAGCTTTATGCTTATATGCATCTACGATCTTAGGTCACTTTAGCTATGCAATTACAACATTTAGATTCACTTTACAACTAAAGATAGATCTAATTCCCAAAACTTAATTATAATAGTCATGCACATGAAACTGATTCCGGTTAGCCTTAATTGATGCCAGTTAGCCCTAACTGATGTCAGTTCCTCCTTGCTTGACTGATACCAGTCCATGGGTGACTGATGGCGGTTCGTCAACCGACGTCGGTTACTGTGTATTCCAGTAAGTCTATAAAATAATGCCAGTGAAGAAATTAAGCTCCACAAATTTAAAAAGTATGCATGTCTACTATGGAGGACAATTGTGGCATGTTGAGGATAGCTTTTGATATTTGTCAGTTTGACATGGATACCACACTTAGATACTAGAAACCATAGAAGATTTCATTTTGTCACCCCGAATATGCACTTTCTAAGATTGAGGTGAACCTTATATTTGAGCAGGTTTCCAAAGTAAATGTCTAAGACATGAATGTGAACATCAATGCATTGAGACTTGAAAAGTAGATCATCAACATAGACTTCAATGACTTTTTGTATGAGATCGTCAAAGACGTGTGTCATGGCACGTTGATATGTTGCGTCAACATTTTTAAGTCGAAATGGCATCATTACATAATAATAAGTTCCACATTCCGTAGTGAAGGTGGTTTTATGTTCATCCTCAGGAGTGTTCTGGACTTGATTATACTAGGCGAATCCATTCATAAGTGATAACATCCCATACATTATCGTAACATCAATGGAGGGTAAGGGAAAGTTATCTTTAGGACAAACGAGGTTGAGATTCCTAAATTTAATGAAAATTTGGATGGCTAAGGTAGCCTTCTTCTAAACTGAGATTCTATTAGATACTATAGACACAAAATCACGCACTTAGGTACATTTCTAGGTCCTAAAAGCATACTAGCATTTACATGATTCCTAAGAAAGAAACTAGTAATTCACAACTATCTTTGGCCTTGTGTCTTTGTTTCTTATTTTCTATTTGGTCTTACACACCATACAACCTAGTCGATATTTTACTAATTTATCTTTTATGGCTCTAGACACCAGTTCCTAGCTAGGACAGAAGCACCCAAGCGCCCCTGTCCCCTCTGGGTGCCTCTGGCCCTATTTCACCTTACTTACTTATGTTGGGTCTCTTTTATCTTTTGGGAATCTTTTTCACTTATGGGTTGGCCTTCCAATTGTCAATTATGAAATTCAAATAAGGGAATCATATAAATACATATTTATGTGTTCAAAATCAAGGACCAAACACTAAGCATTGTTACTATCACCTAAAATTGCATCTAAAAGGCACTTAAAGCAATCTAAATCATTCATCTAGCATCCATTCAAGGGACAAGGGACTACATTTTCTGCATACAAAACATAGGAAGGGTAAGTGTATTCTATTTCATCTACATATTCTACTACATTACTACATTCTAGCTACAACTTGCTATCAAGTGCACTTGTAAAAGGGAATCCTAGGGCATCATTCTCACACACATTCACCAAAAATACATGGATTCTAAGATGTGGTGCAACACTCAGTCGTAAGTTCACTTTTAGGGTAACCATCGGGGTCAGTCAAACTCCCCATATTGCATCATTCTTTTTAGGTTAGATGTGGTTTGTGGGTTTTTGCAGGTGAGATTCTATTTTTCAATTTATAGGTACCCTCGGTGATCAAGGAGCGATCATCAAGTGATCAACACAAATTAATTGTGACATACTTGTAACACATTAGAAAGTAAATCCTGAACTCCTATGTAGTCGTCAACACCCAGAAGCGGTCTCTAGCAACCCAAATGCCCCTGTCCTATCCCAAGCATCTATGTCTAACTCTATCTGTGAGTTGCAAAATTTATCACAAGTAGTAATGATATGTTTCTTAGCCTATTCAAAACTCTTCCTATTCCATATCAATTCCAGGTCAAGTGTAAATCAGCTAAGTCCTCTCTCCTTCTTCTTTACTTATGGTTTCAAATATTACATCTTAGTTTGCTTATGTCATTTTTTTATTTCAACATTTATACATCATTTGGTTTAGTATGACTCTAAAATATTTACATTTAATTCAAATTAAATTAAATCAGACACCCATTCAAAATAGTCTATCGTATGAAATAACTTGACATCTAAGAGCTTGATAATTTATTTGTGACATAGATCATTGATGTTGGGAGGGAATTTACATATATTTTGTCAAACTGATGTGGCGTCTGGATAAGTGATGATGTTATGGGAGACAATTTCAGGATCAATGCCAAACATATCAACATATCCCCATATAAATCCCTCATTATTGTATCATACTATTTCTATGTGACACTCACGTAAATGAGGAAAATAATCATCGAGCATGACTACATGCAGAGGGTCGTCATCGAGTTGTACACTAATGGTTGATTCATCCAACATGGCATTGTCATATTGGAAATGATATGGGGCTTCGGGTAATTTATCTACCTCATCCTGGCTAGGATCAATAGTAGCGACATAGTCGTTAAAGCGTATGGATTTCTTAGAGAAGTTCCCCAACTTATGATGATTTCGGGGGAATTTATCCTCTCGAGCATATAAGAGCTCTAAAATATCCTCACCATTGTCTAGGGTAGGGAGAGGCCCATGATATTATACATCAAATTATAGGCCTATGTATAGCCTATCGTCTCAATGTTTTCTAGAGCTAGTTTGTCATACATCTAACACCCTAGCATTTAAGGTGACCTCTTTAGGTGTAGGATTAATGGTGGTCATTCTAAGAGCACCAAGACTAGTGTTGACTGCATAATATGTTGAGGGTGGTAGATTTATTATGGGAGCATGACATGAAGCGTAGTTAGGTATTTTCTCGATGACCCAAGGGGTATCAAGAAGTGGTGGATTATTGGGAGGAACATAGGGAAGTAATTCTTTCTCGTCCTCATTGTCATTGGTATCGTAGATAGGAGGTTCATAATATGCATCGACGGTATTTGATTTAAGTTGAGAAGACCATATTTGGGCCAAGGCACGTTGGTAGTGCAATACCTCCATAAGTTCCTAGATTCAGCCTAGGAGACGATATAACCTTCGTCGAAGGCAATATTTTTTCCTTTAGGATTGGGCACTACCCCGTTAGCCAACACACTAATCTTACTAAAATATCTGGGTGAAAGGGGAGGGTGATTGGAAAAGAGTTGTGCAATTCCTAGTTCATTGCATTCTAAGTGATTGGAGGCTGAGGCATCGATCGTTGGCTGCTCCGTATCATTTTGAGGTGGAAAATGGGTCACGAGGTAAAAGAACTGGAGGTAACAATTGCACAATTTCATTGAGTACCTAATTTATTTACCATATTTTGGAGATCATCAGGATCTTTGTCATTTGAATATGATAATGTTATTTATATTTCTGACCTAAGATAAAAAGAAAAATTTGGGTAGGGAATGCTCTGGATCTCAAGATCAATTAGCATCATGAAAGGTTCATTAGGAAATGGTACTGGGGATATCCCAAGGATTGGGATCGGTGTCATGTCTAAATCATTGGTTGTTATGGACAAACTTGATACATTAGTACTCAGATGATGTGACTGTGTGTATGTGATGTGTCCATGGTCAGCCCAATAAGAATTTTTAGGAGAGAGGATGACCTAGAACCATAAGCTTGATGCAGTCCATTTTAGGTTTGACTGTTATAGGCAGCCAAGGCTTTTGTTTAGTTTTCAAAGCCATGAAAAGTCAAGAAAGTAGGCTTGAGGTCATCAATGGAATGGCCAAGGTTTTTGATGAGGGAGAAAGATGCTAAGTTAATTCCCGATCTCTTGTCCATAAGGACCCTAAGCACTTGTGTATCGTGAATGATAACACTAATGAGCAAGGGTAGGTTGTCCACACAAATAGGACCTCGTCAGTAATCATGTCATCCTCCACAAACTCCAAGGCTAGGCAGCCCAGACAGGAGTGTTGTAAGGATGGTGTTATGGTCTCTATGTGGTGGATTTCTAGATTTGGGGATGTTGTAGGAATCTTGGGAGCTACACGAGAAGGATCCTCAAATCTTTTCAACTGTTGGAAGAGAAATCTTCGATGCGAATCCAAGGTACGCACGAGTTCCATGAATGGTATTTTTCATGTAAGGGAGTTTAGCTCATCCAAGAAGTTCCAACTAGGCTTGGAATAACTTCCATAGCGATACCATGGTGGTGGCACAATGGAAGGTGCATCTAGAGGATGATTTAGTTGGAGCCATCTTGTCAGAAGAAGGTGGGATATGATCCTTACTTGGTACTTCTTGTGACACCATAGGTGGAGGCTCGACTGTAAGAGCAGGCTCCGCCGTTGGTGGGTCTTGGGAAGTATCAAGAAATGGTGGGTTGTCAGAATATTTCTTTGGCTTGATGATGAGATCTTTATGGGCAAGTTTACACTCTATAGTTTACCTTTTCCGCATTGATATATTGAGAGTCTAGGAGGCTTTTATCATATGAAGGCTCTATGGTGCCCACGACATTGTTCATGGGGATTTTATGATGTTTGTTTTGACAGTTGGAATGGGAGGTTTCTAAGGATTGATACTTCTCATAACATTCTTGTATGATGGTAGAGTAATCAAAAGAAGAGCCAAGGAAGAAATCAAGGGTTGCCTTCCTAAGGTCCTTACAATCACTGTGAGAATGTCCTATAGTGGCATGCCACCAACAAAATAGATCACCCCTAAAGTTAGGCAAGGCTGCTTTGAAGGAGGGAACTATCTTGCGGAGTGGGAAGCATTTGGAGAAGTTCAACATGAGATAAAGGAGTATAAGGGCAGGTGCAAGGAGAATCCTGATGTGCTCCCACTCCTTTCTCTCTAGGAGGATTCGAAAGGGTTGATTACATGTGTTGTGCCTTTGAGTTTAGGTGATGAATTGGAAGTGCATCCAAACTCATGCATGAGATGATCTTGTCATTTAGCTTGCTCAAGGGATTCCTCCAACGTGTTAGGAGAGAAAGACCTGAATTTATATTGGAGAGTGGGCATAAGGGCCTTAAGGAAGATTTGACATAGGCTTTGGTTGTCAAGATTGTGATTAGCTTGTATGGAAAGTGTTTTCCATTTCTTAATAAAGCCTTGAGCAGATTCATGAGTTCCTTGCTTAAGGTTTATGAACTTTTGTAAGGTGTTTTTCGGGAAGGTCTTGTTGCTTGAAATTTTGCAATGAGAGCTTTTGACTAAGCCTTCTAGGTCAACTATTGAGCTAGGAGGAAGTTGGTTATACCATTCTAGTGCTTCGCCTACAAGTCCTTGGCTAGAAGCTTAGCAGTTGCATAGGTATTTATTCGAATCCATTCTTTGTAGAGATTGCCAAAGGTCTTGAGATAGAGGGTTGGATCCACATAACCATCGTAGGAAATGGTTTTTCAGGGACAGTCTCTCCTAATTCCATGGCAGCAATGTAAGGAGCTAAGGGTTCATTTTGGACAAGTTTGTAGCATCTTGCTCCGAATTGGTGGAGGAGGAATAGGATTCCCATGTGCATCCACCAAAGGAGGGGTGTATAAGAAGGCAAGTTAGGCACCACATTTTGAGATGCTAGCTGCAACATCTGATTTTGCATTTGAAGCATGCTAGTTGTGGTGGTAGCTTGGGATAAGGCCATCTGATCTAGGAGCTTAACTATTACCATGTTAGGATCCATAGAAGAAGAATGGCCTTTGTTTGTAGGTGTTTGTTCATGATTGTCATGTTCATTGGTGGGGGTTTTGGGAGATTCATTCAAATGATCAGTCCTACAGGGAGGAGTCTGATCATGGTATGACAATCCCTGGTTAAGATGGGGCATGGTCATTTCCATGGCATCAATAGATATCTTTCGAAAACCTTGATCTTTGTCAGGGGTAAAATATTCATTGTTATTGAGATTTTTAATGATGGATTCTGGATATATATTCTTGATCTCAACCAAATTACATTCTATTGCATGACCCTGCTTTGAAAGAGATTAGAAGGGACAGGGTTGGGACAACATATTTTCACTGGGTGAGATTAGGGTGACTAGGAAGGGTAGTGCTTTTAGGATGAGAGATAGAACACTTAGGAGCATGGAGAGGAGATGTAGGCACAAAGGAGTACCCCATGGAGAAGTTTAGGGGTTCAGTTGTGCCAAAAATATCCTCAGAGGTGACATCTTTATAACTTGGAAGCTGAAAACAAGGCTCTAGAAATCTACATTTTAGACAGAATAGACCTTGTATAATGTTTACACAAGGGACCGATGGTGTAAGGAGGCATATTCAGAGGGACAGATAACATAGATTGGCCCTATCAGAAAGCTCGAAAGGGGTTTATGGCATCTTAGGAAAGTGAAAGGATAACAACATACAGGATCATTACGCAATTGGGTCTACACATGGGCCAAAGGTGTTTGAAACATATGTGACAAGAAACAGATAGAATCGCCCCTAGGTGATGGTGTCTGTGCAAACAGTTTTAGGGTTTTTAGGAGTTTTGGATACTTAGATGAAGTCAAAATAAAAGATGGGTGCTTTTAACGAGTTGTGCTTGATCAAAAGGTCTGTAAGATTCACGTTGGGTTCACTAAAGAATGTATGTCTGGCCAAAATGTGTCTCAACAACATGCACTCTTACTCATTCATGTTCAACTAGGGTATTTTTGAGGCAATGAGTAGGAGACACGCAAGTACCAACATATGGAGGGGATAGACTTAAAGGGGCTACAATGAGCACTAGGGTCGCATATCTATAGAGGGAAGTAACCCTTACACTAGGTCAACCTAGGGTTTCCAAGGCCCGTGATCAAGATAGAGGAAGGAACCCTACTAGAGATATCATGATGGTTGGGTGTGGAGAGGTATGGATCAACAAATAAAAGAAAGAGTCATGCAATAACTGAAAATGAAAGTAACTAATGAGCTGATATTTGATAAGAGTACTAAGCTAACTAGCATCAAGAATATGTACAATACTAAGCTAACATAGCACAATGAAGAGGAGCTGAACTAATCTATGCAAAATGAAAAAGAAGGGTTAGAGCACTTACCTTGTACCTGATAGGGTGGTTTTTGATGCATCTATCTCCCCTGAAAAGCAACATGCAGAGAGAGAGAATTGTTATTAGGTGGAGTAAAGGGAAGACCATTCATGTCCTAGACTCACTATATGTTGACCCAATAGTGCAAGCAATCATCCAAGAAGAGAGGTGTCCAATCCAATCCAAGCAGAATGCAAGATGAACCAAAAGCTAGAGCGAACTGATGTGAAGATGGTGCAAAAGAGCAAAGGAAAATGGCAGTTCAGTATGTCTTAGCTTCCTTTTTACCATTTATGAGTGTCAAGTAAATTGGAGGTATATATAGGACGTCATATCCTGTGGGTGATGGCTATCATCACCATGAGAAAACATAACACCAACACAATCACCCACGAGCGATTGTGTCGGCCAAGGATGCAAAAATAAGTGAATTTTTCATGAAAAGTAAAATAATGTGTCATGGACATGAAAGAGGATGAACAAGGTGCAAAATGTAGAATGCAAGAAAGAGATCATGAATATGATATGCATGAGACCTAGGAGGATAAGGATACCTAATGTCTAACTAAGGCCAAGACCAAATAATCGACACTCTCTTCATGTACTGTCTCTAACCCTTAATGGTTACGTGAATAACCATTCCCCATTCCCGATAGGCCCCTTAAGGCACCCACTTAGGAAATAGATGCTACGTCAACAACCCTTATATACACAATGACGATTGTTAGTAACATGTATGAAAGATGAAAAGTGAAAAGTGAAAAATTAGGTGTATACATGCTCTTTGTTTTGAGAATATTTCTTTAGCATGTGCATTATATCTCTCATGTTTTTTGAGAACTATTATCAGCAATGTGCTTCGCATTTCAATAAGGTGTAGAGCTTCTATGTGACCGTATTTTCAACACTTTTAGGCATGTTGACATTATCTCTTGTGGGGAAGCTATTTTGGTTAAGTGTCACATATTAAGGGGCTTCAATGTTCAAGTAGTTGTTTTGAACAACTCATACAAATTTGTAGTGTTACTCCACCCATTCAGTAATGTAAAACTGGTCAGGATGTGGTGTTGACAATCCTACTTCTTCAAAAAGACTCTTATGCCCTACACCTAATGTTACAAACTTGGTTGTTATTAGGATCAGTGAAAAAGATGTCTTATTACTTTGGATCTATGTGTCCTTGCCTTGCTACCTTGGTTGTCCTTGGATTGTGGCACACCTATTTGTAGCAGTTGATTAAATTATTTTTTATCCTAATTAAAAAAACTCAGGTCTTATGCCATTGCCTTGTTTCCTTGGTTGTTCTTGGATCATGACAAAATCCTATTACTTTGGATCTTGAGTCCTTTCCCTATTTCTTTAGTTGTTGTTCTTGGATTGTGGCACATTTATTAATGTAACAGTTAATCAAATTATGTTTGATCTTGCTTCTTTGGGTCTTGTGTCCTTGCCTTGTTGCCTCGGTTGTTCTTGGATTGTGGCACTCCTATTACTTTGGAGGTCTTGTGTCCTTTCCTTGGAGTGCCTTGGTTGTAAGACTGTTCTTGGATCGTGGCATACCTATTTGTAGTAGTTGATCGAATTATGTTTTTTTTTTGTACTTTCTACGACATAAGGTCCCTTGATAGTCTCCTTGGAGGATGGAGCTATTTTGATAGCAACCAAGTGTCAATTGTTTGTAAGGTGATTTTTGAGGCATGACAAGAGGCGGATTTACTAATGCACACCAAACTTCTTAACATATGACAAATTTTCTAGGGAAGGATAACCAAGATTCTTGAGATGTCTTGGCAAGAAGTTTTCTTCTCTGCTACTGGTTGTTAGAGTTTGTACTGTACGACAGAAAAGTGACAAGCGAGCGTGGGAATCTACAAGTGACTCTTCCGCACCCGACCTCTCGAGGTCATGCCGAGACAGCCGGTGGGGATGGAATATGTGTGAGATACAGACAAACTAGTTAGGCAATCTAATGTCTTCAATGCGCACTAACGGAACTTGCGAATCTAAAGCAAAGAAAGCCCTCCTAACTTGGGCTGGTGTGATAGATCGGTCAGCAAGGATGACTGCTCGAAGGCTCCAATCAATATCGAGCTCTGGCATGATTCGATCTATGGGTTGTGGAATACATGGAAAATGACCCGGGATAGTTTCGTGTATTTCTCTGGACAGGGTCATATGGTGGATGGTAAATGTAGTCAATTCTATGGACAGTTCTCTGGCCTAGTCCAGAACTCTCTAGCTTTGTTAGCTGTTGTGTCTAGCAAGGATAATTGTTCGATGATGATAGGTGGAAGTGGAGTAGACTGGAATACTAGTGTGCGTAGGCCAGTGTCTATGTCTAATTCTCCTGTGGATTCGTTGGGCTGCGGGATTTGTGGGTCACAACCGTAGACTCTTAGTTGTTGTGGACCTGTTATGGTCATGCGTGAAATCAAGTCCTAATCCCTAATATCCAGTAATCGTATGCTTTCTCAGCTTCTATATTTAGGATCAATAACTGTGTGATTTTCTCATAATACCCTACAGGTGTTCGTGCAACCTGGATTCTTAGGCTGGTATCTATATCTAGAAGAGTGTCTCCTGCATCTGGCTGTGGGACCAAAGGATCACAACCAAAGGTTTGTTCTCTTTCAAACCCTTCTACAGTCATATGAATGTTTGCCTAGGGTAATCTGTAGTTCGGTTGATTCGACCAAAACGTGTGTGCTTGGTCGTCTTCTATGTTTAGTCCGCTCAACTGAGAATTGATTTGTTGCAAGCTTACCGTTGTTCGGAAGACTTGAATCCTAAGATTTTGATCTATATCGGTTATTGCCGTGATGAGATTGGGTTGAGGCACGATTGGCTCGAATATGTATTCCCTGGGCTCTCTAGGTCCCGTGATTGTCATACAAAAGCAACAAAGTAAATTAACTGTAACAAAATGAAATTTAACTATGTGAAGTGTATCTATAGCATATATGTTTTCTCTATTTTTTTGTGTTTTTCTGATGAACTTTACGAATTTAAGAAAACAGCTATTTAAAATATCTAGAAAGACAACTAAAATAATAATTTAAAACAAACAAAATAACCGAGTGTAGCTATTTGTCTATGCAATTTGTAGATCTATTCTAAACAATAAAATAGCTCATCTAATCTATTTGCAAGATTCTCGATCCTACCTCAGAAGTGAGGAGTGAATCATAGTTTCTCAGAAACTATCAATCCCCACAGCTTCCCTGGCAATATCGAGAATAGAATTTACTGAAATAAAGCAATTAACTACTCTATTTGATATGATTCTAACTAGAACTTTGAAAGCTAGAACCTGGATTCTGCAGAACAGTGGCGAATCCGATGGTGTGTGTGATCTTGTCCCCTCAGTGTGATCTCCTCGTTCCTTCGTGTTCACGTGGATCCAGAAAAGCGTGTAATGCTAGCATCAACAGAAGTAGATATTGGGATAAAGGCAGCTCAAACACAGACCGAATACAATGCGAGTAGGAGAGGGATAGCGCAAGAGTACAGAGCTTGGCTTATGCAATTCCTAGCGGGATTGCGAGTCATGCAACATAAAGCATCCAGAACCTGAAACTATCCTGTTTGAGGAGCAAAACCTGTAACTTTAATGGCTTCCTAAGCTATTCTACTCCAATGGATTGGATGAAATAACAACACTGCTTGCACAAGATGGATATGTGGCTTACCAACAGTAAAACAATGCTAACTAAGCATGTAATGAACTAAACTATGAATCCTAAGCAAAATAAAAGACTGAATTACTGAAAATGAGAAGATGAGAAGTGAATGAGGGGCCATTTGCTTGAGCACAAGCCAACTATTTATAGCATTTGCATTTACCCAAGGTAAAAGCCAAATAGAACTCTTAAACTATAAACAATGGCAAAACACTATTCCAGGGAACCAGAATCATAAATGCAAGCTTATGGCGGTGAAAGAAAGCTGGTAAAACGTTGAATTTACGTGAGTCGTGTTAAAAGAGCTTTCTGGAAAATGCGTAAAGGACCGCCGCCCTGAGTAGGGCGGTGGTTACAGGACCACCGCCCTGTTCAGGGCAGCGGTCATGGACCGCCGCCCAAGCAGGGCGGCGGTTTCGTCACTGAAGAGAAAAAGGCTAAGAAAAGAGGGGAAAAGGAAAAATAAAGCACGCGGGGGCTAAGCGGGGCATGCGGGATGTTAACGCACACTTGGAGAGATTTTCAGATCCCGAACACCTTGCGAGGAGACCTGTATCATCATTGGGGCACGTGTCACGTTGTTCTGGCAGTACAGTACCTTACAATTTTGGGTACGTACATATTGCCCCCTCAGAGAAGCGTTTTAGCCATGAAGAGGCGTAAAACGGTGGGTCCGAGTATGGCGGTCCCGAAATGGGAAGTTAGAAGTTATACCTGATACATCCGTGTGTTGAAATGACGCCATCCAAAATTCCCGTTACCTGCAAAATGAAAAGAGAACTCAAGTGCAGATAGACACAATAGTTTGAAAAATAAACGCTAAAATAACAGGGAATGAGAACGTACCATTTGTGCGGGGATAGGAACTTACCTCCATCAGCGCTCCAAACCTGTGAAAAAGTCATTTTAAAATGAATCAGAGTGCTATATATATGAAAGTGGGCCCATTTTCCTATTCATTTGCGCAAGTCGATTTGATTGATTTTGAGCTCTGGGACCCACGGTGACGGTTTCTTGCATGAGTAGAGTCAAAACGTCTGCACGACGAGATAGCGATCATGCCTCCACGTGCGGCACATCGACCCGTGAGATCACAGGTTAGTTTTCTTCAGTTTCTCCTTTTTACCACCTTAAATTTGAAATGCTAAATACTTTGTCATGGGGGGGGGGGGTAATTTTTGAAAATGTCAGTGTTGAAAGGTCCACCTAGGGGGGGCGCCTACTGGGTAGGCTTTGTTTTTAGGTAAAATGGTCATTTTTTACGTTTTTTAGGCTTTTTAAATTTAAAAACCCGCGTGGGTTTTTGGACCACGACCGCCGCCCTGCCCAGGGCGGCGGTTACACGACCGCCACCCTGTTCAGGGCGGCGGTTACAAAACCGCCCCCCTGCTCAGGGCGGCGGTTTTGCACAGAATGCAAAAGGAACCTCTTTTTGAGATTGTGTTTGTATTTTTAGCATTTCTACGTGCTTTCATGATTTTTCTAGTATTACTTGGATGCTAACTTGCTTTGTTTTGTGTGTTTTTGGGTGTATGCAGGCGAGAGAGGAGTATATCTGGTGGAGTCGAGAGAGGGAGTGTGATTGGCTCCCAGGGGTACTAGATGCCCTCTCACAGGATGAGGAGGACACTCTTCAGCGGGCTGGGATACTACGCATTTCACGCGTGCCCCACGTTACACCATCTAGTCACATCCTTTGTGACTTGTTCTCATACTGGGATGCAGATCGGAACACCTTCCGATTGTCAGGGGTCCGCGGTGAGTGGACTATTACACTGGAGGACGTCTATCACATTCTGGGGGTCCCGATCATCGGGAGATGACTCACCCTAGAGACAGCAGGCTCACGGGCACAGATTGCACAGTGGGCCACATATATGGGAGATGCAGTCATCTCCACGGGGTCGAAGAAGGGGGTGAGAGTTCGATCTATTCCTTCTTTGCCCATCCCCCTACTTCGCCAGGCCATCATGGGGATCCTTGCCTCGAGACTGATCGGGGACAAGGGAGGAGATACATTATTATACTGTTGGTCCCCCATTATTACACAGATAGAGGGGCACGGTCAGATATATGCCTGGGGAGCAGACATTCTTGGGACCACCTACCATGACTTATATAGGGTGGTCCATTTACAGGGGCAGTCATTGAGCCACCTGACTCTAGTCATGAGTTGGGTCTATGAGCATTTCATCCCTTATGGCAGGGGTGTAGAGGTGGCAGATCCTGGAGCTATGAGGGCAGCCAGATGGATAGACATGTTGGTGCTTAGAGCACCTCATCAGCCAGTTGCCTCCCTGACTACTACCGACATGGAGGCCACACCATACCAGACTATGGCAGGCATATGGGGCGAGGAGGCTCTTACCTTGATCTCCTGCTCCACGACAGGGCAGCTTATTGACAGAGTGGGGTGAGTGGAGATGCACCCCTTTGGCCGAGTTCCTCAGCAGTTTGGCCTACCATACATGGGTATGCTTCCCCCAGTGGCACCAATATATAGATCAGTCTGAGAGGCCAGAGGGGGGCCTAGAGGCCGGGGTTGGACAGTGGTTACTCCTGGCATTCCTATTGCAGCCAGGAGGATAGTTCGTGCCAGAGGGAGAGCCGGTGCACCTCAGGTGCCTTTACTTCAGATTGCCGCGGGTCCTGCCCACAGCAGCGATGACCCCATTGAGGTAGACTCCGAGTCTGAGGAGTTTACGGGGGGGAGACAGAGGAGGAGACCGAGGACAGTGATCCTGAGTGGCATGATACCCAGGATATCATGCAAGCGGAGAGGGCCGAGCAGAGTGCAGAGAGGGTGACTCTGGTTTCAGAGGAGCCACTCTCCCAGGGCCATGGGGAGGATGAGTCTGTTGCAGGGCGTTACGTTGCTCCAGCCACAGGAGCAGCCCCTCAGTCGGCAGCGGCATCCGTGGCAGGCGCTGATCCCATAGACCCATCATGGAGGCCTGGTGATCCGAGTAAGTTACCTTCTCCCCTCTCTAGTGTTTGTTTAACTTAAGATCATTTTAGTTGCTATCTTGTATCTTTTAATTTCTTGTTTGGTTTTTAATTTGTTTTCTCCTTGGTTTGCAGAGACCGCCGATGAGTGGCGGGACTTGATCCGCAGGGTATGTACTGATACCCTGATGATCCCCATGGAGAGGACCCACGCAGAGCTGTCCGTGGACGCTGGGGAGCCTTCAGGAGCCGGCAGACATACCGACGTCTTTGCTCCTGTCTGGCATGTGGCCAGGATGGTATCGACCCTTCGCACCGAGCTAGCGGGGTACAGGACGGCTGAGCGCTTGATGAGGAGCCATTCTCGTGGTGAGACTGCGGCTGCCCCTCGGGATCCTGAGCCCTCCGTGCATTCAGAGTGCCGGCATAGCCGGAGTCCTAGGCATGGGCGTGCACCTTCAGAGGGGTCCCGTAGGGATTGAGAAGCCACTTGGCTCTCGTAGATTTTGTACTATATATTCTTTTGTATATCCCGGGCTCTTTGAGTGTTTTGACCATGCTTAGTGCATGATGGCATTGTATATAAACATTGATTATTTATATATATGCATTCGTTCTGGATCAAAATCTTGGCATTCATGGCTTTCTTTCTATTTCCAGTTTCCTCATGTATGCTATGATGTACGTTTATATGTTTCTTTTAGAATATATGCAATGGTGAACAAATGATGCAAGTGTTTCACTTTCCTTTTGTGTTTCATGATGCTGATATATGATGATGTAGATATAATGTGATTTTGAATCTTAGTTTCTGTAAGCAATTTTGGATACTTCATGTTTGTTTTGGCAAGGTGATGAAAACAAACCGGTATGATGAACAGATAAACCTGCCCCTACCCCCAACTCCACGCAACTAGTAAGATGCGAGGGCTTATCACCAAGAGTTGGGAAGGGCGCAAGTTATGAGGTGTAGTGAAATGATAGTGATGAAAGACAGACAAAGCTTTGGTGGAACCAAATTAGGACACCACAAGTCTACTCTACTCGAGTGACTTCATAGTTTTGGATGCAACTTGCTTTGTGGTTTATCCAGACTTAGACCCGTAGATGGCCACATAGTAGACAAAATCTGGTTTTTAGGATTTTAACTCTCTTGGGACTTTGAACATCTGATTCATTTGTTTTTGACTCAAAGTTTCAAAGTTTGAATTGTTTGTGTATGACTTTTTGCATTTATTTGTCAAGAGGACCCCCTACACTTTGCCCCATGCTACTAGTAAGAAGCGTGGGTTTATCACCGTGGGAAAAGTATAGGCGAGTAAGGGCATTCCCATCCTTTCCCAACCCTACGTCACTAGTAAGAGATGCAAGCTCATCACCAAAGGTTGGTGGGGCAAGGAAATGTGTAAAATTAAAATTTTCTGTTTGATCAATGTTTGACTTGTTTATTTGAGTAAAATGTCAGTATGTGTTTATTTCCAAAGAGATATACATATGGGATAGATGTGACACCATGAAGCTTCTAGAACAGACCATAGGCAAGACACCTACCCTAAGAAGAAATCAAAAGTGAGAATAAACTTGCAGATCTTGGTATGGTTACCGTTAAGACTTTGTCATGTCTAGCTTTATTTGATAAAATGATTCTGAGATAATTTGATGATATCATGAAAATGGAGAAGTATGATTAAAGAGTTTATGCCAACAACATCATGAGTTTGTAATGAACTGCTTTGAGAATAGATTCCTTAATCACAATTTGTGTATGAACAAGCGGACAACATGATCCTAATCTATATGAAGATGCAATGTAGATATATATATATAGTAGTGCTAGCTGCTTACGCGTAAAAATGCTTGAGGTGTAGGGAATTGACTGTTTCACCAAATTCCTCACCTTCTAGCGT
This sequence comes from Taxus chinensis, assembly GCA_019776745.2. NCBI lineage: Eukaryota > Viridiplantae > Streptophyta > Pinopsida > Cupressales > Taxaceae > Taxus > Taxus chinensis. The sequence continues at coordinate 657,413,945 of CM034147.1, read as the reverse complement.
ACATAAGAGGTATGCACCATTCCCATAGTCTTTCATGACTCGGTATGGACCTAACCATTTAGGCCGGAATTTCCTTCCTTCGCCGGTCTTCTTGTCGATCCGGCTGTCTAGTCTTAGAACTAGATCACCTTCATATATGTCGCGCTCATAGACTTTCTTGTTATATTGCCGGCACATCCGGTCAGCATAGACTCTATGTCGTTGTTCAGCATCTAACCTAGTTTCATCTAGGCTTTCTAGTTGGGAAAGACGTGCTTCTCTGTAAGCGTCTTCATCCAGAATCCCTTGTAATGAAATGCGGAGACTGGGTATTTCAACCTCGAGTGGGAGAACTGCCTCTGCCCCGACACTAGTGAAAAAGGAGTTGCTCCCGTTGGTGTTTTTATTGAGGTTCGGTGGGCCCATAAGGCCGGATATAACTTCAAGTGCCAATCTCGTTTGTTTTCTTTCACCGTTTTAAGGAGAATGGCTTTTAGTGTTTTATTCGTCGCTTCAGCCTGTCCATTGGCTTGAGGGTAATACAAGGAAGCCGTATGATGGCTTATTTTAAATTTATTGCATAGCTCGCGAACCTCTTCATTCTTAAAAGAAGTTCCATTATCGGAGATAATGATTTGCGGGATACCGTACCTGCAAATGATTTGGTTTAAAATGAACTTGGCGATTACAGAACCAGGTACAGTAGTAAGAGGCATAGCCTCTACCCATTTGGTAAAATATTCGGTGGCCGTGATTATAAAATTATGGCCATCTGTGGACGAGGGAGAGAATTTCCCTATTAAATCTAGGCCCCATGTAGAAAAGGGCCATGGAGTAGCGATTGGTTGCAGAGCTTGTGCCGGCATATGGATCTCATGGGAGAATTCTTGGCACTTATGACACCTGCGTACGAACTCTACTGCGTCGTGTTCTAGAGTAGGCCAGAAATAGCCCATTCGATGTATTTTACGAGCGGTGGCATGACCACCGAAGTGGCCTCCACACATTCCACTGTGGGATTCATGGAGAATCTTCTTGGATTCTTCCGTGTCGACACATCTTAGGAGCATTCCATCGAACGCTTTCCGATAGAGCACTTGCTCTATAATGATGTATTTAGCTACGATAATACGTAACCACCTTCTTTGTTGCGGTGTAGCTCCTTCTGGATACGTATGGTCCATGATATAATTAATGATATCAGCGTACCAGGGACACTCAGAGATAGAGGGTCGGGTTTCGATGTAGTATACGCACTCATCTGGAAAATCTAAATCTACTAGATCACCTCCATCTAATGGGTTATCAGCTAACCAATCTGCGATGATTTGTCCTTTAACCGACTTCTGATTTACAAATGTTAATTCGAATTCCCCCATTAAGGTTATAAAACGTCCAGCCTTTTTAGACAAGGACCCTTGTGTGAGGAAAGTTCGTAAATGGTCTGTTTTTACCATGACCCTTGTTTCTTGATTTAGCATATAATGTCTTAGGCGTTTGGTTGCAAAAACTATGGTGAGGCATTCTCATTCTGCTTGGGTATAACGTGTTTCATAGTCGAGCAACGTTCGGCTAATGAAATAAATCACGCGTTCTCTCTTGTCATCGTCTTCTTGAGCCAGCATGCAGGCTAGCGAGACATTAGTTGCTCGTGAATATAAAATTAACGGGTGATCTAGCTTAGGTGGCATTAGCGTAGGTGGTGATAACAGGAAACGCTTAACTGCATCAAAAGCTTCATTGCATTCTTCAGTCCAATCAATGCTATAATCTTTCTTGAGTAAATTGTTGATTGGATGAATGGCGAAGCTTAAGTCCTGGGATGAATCTTCGGATTGCACCCAGCTTTCCGAGAAATGACCTGATTCCAGATTCATCCGAAGGTGGAACCATTTCGAGGACAGCCCGAATTTTGGTTGGGTCAACATCTATCCCTCGTAACGATATGATGTAACCTAGGAGCTTCCCTCCTGTTACTCCAAAGACGCACTTTTCTGGATTTAGCGTGACTCCGTACTCTATCAGCCGTGAGAGAATGATGCGGAGTATTTCCGGATGGTCACAACGCTTCTTGGCCTTAGCCAACAAGTCATCTACGTAGGATTCCACGATTTTATGAATTAAATCATGAAATATATATGTCATAGCTCGCTGGTATGTAGCACCAGCATTCTTGAGACCAAATGGCATGACAACATAGCAATAAGTTCCCCAGGGAGTTATAAACGTGGTTTTAGCTTGATCTTGTTCAGATATTTTAATTTGATTGTATCCCGAGAATCCATCCATGAGAGACAAAAGTTCAAACCCAGCTGTTGCATCAACAATGACATCAATGGATGGCAACAGGAAGTCGTCTTTAGGACATGCTTTGTTGATGTCTCGGAAATCTATGCAGATGCGTATCTTTCCATTCTTCTTGAGAACGGGAACGATGTTAGACACCCATTGGGAGTAATCGACTGGCTTGATAAATCCTACTTGGAGGAGTTTTATTACCTCCTCTTTTACCATGAGAGCTACCTTGGGTTTCATGGGTCTCGATTTTTGTTTAACTGGCTTTGCATCAGATTTAGTGACGAGGTTGTGCACCGCGATGTGGGGTGCAACCCCTGTCATTTCCTTATAATTAAATGCAAATGCCTTCTGATGTTCTTTGAGGATCCGAGTGTGTATTTCTACTTCCTCTGGGGTTAACGAGGACCCTAATTTCAATATCCTTGGTTCGTCTTCCGTTCCGATGTTAATATCAATTGTTTCTTCGATCAAAGAGGCGTTACCCTCTTCAAACTCAGGTGGCACTGGAGGTAAATCCAAATCATCCCCATTTTCTACTGTGCATATGCTAGGTTCCATTTGTGAGGGAAGATCCACCATGGGATTTCCGAAGTAGGAAGACGAATGTGGGATTAAGGACAAATCTATCATATGATAGGAGAGATGTAGTGCCGCATAGGCGTTTAAGTAATCCAAAGTGGCCATATCACTATCAACATGGTCTAGGATAGTAGATTCATTTCTGTTTAAAAGAGAATTTGTCATTGTCTTTATCAATGGTTCATCACGAAGGGATACCATGAAACGGGTATCCTCTAACTTATTGCTTGGAGTAAAATGTGATGCGGAAGTTGCTATTGAATCAGCGAGAAGATTTTCCTCTCGCGGGATTGCTTCAATTGATATGAAGTCAAATTCCTTGCTTAAATCTAATACAACTTTTTTGTAAAGCTGTAAATGCTCGGCTTTGGTTTCATATATCTCTGAGACTTGGTTTGCTACCAATTGTGAGTCTCCTAAGACTCTGATGTTATCAACACCAATTCTTTTAGCTAAGATGAGGCCAAGGAGGAGGGCTTCGTACTCAGCGCCATTGTTTGTGCACTCGAAATTTAGTTTAAAGGCAAAAGGTAAGACTTTTCCTTCAGGGGAAGTGAAGATTACACCTGCCCCCGCTCCGTATCGGCATCTAGCTCCATCAAAATGGAGTGTCCAATATTTGACTGGGAATATGGACGCTGGGATATCTGTTGTGTTTGCATATTCTACTTCCACCATACAGAGATCCTCTGCTGGAAGAGAGCCAATGCCTAGGGGATATCCTATGCCTACTGAATCGAATGGTAAGAATATTGGTAGATCATTTTCTAGCAGTTCAACGATTTTTGCAGTAGTTCTTAATGATACTTGCTTCTACAGTGTTAGCCTCATCTTTAGGGGTTGGGGTTACTTTGGCTAGGCTCATAGCTTCAAGATCTGTCGTAGGTACCAACTTTTCATTTGTTTTTGCGTCGGTAGGTTTATTAAGTTGATTTGTTGGGAGTTCAAACTCCGAGTGTACGCCTGGTCTTTTCTTTAAGTCAGCTAGGTGTACATCAAATGGTTTTGGATCACCTTTGGCCACGAATACCTTTCCTAAATGTAAAAACCTTACTTCTTGAAATAGTGTAGAAGGGATTGCCTTCATGCGGTGTATCCAAGGTCGGCCGAGGATCATATTATAGTTAGTTTCCCGATCTATAATATAAAACTCAGTCAAGATGGTTTTGGGTCCTAAGGTGACCGGTAATATTATAGTTCCAACCGAGGTGGCTTTAAGACTATCATAGCCCCTTAGTGTATTTCGAGTTGTGGAGCAATTGGTTTCTCCATACCCTAGCTTTTGGAGGAAAGAGAAGGGGACTATGTTAACTGCCACCCCATCGTCAACCATTGCACGCTTTACATAGTTGTTATAAACCCATACTTGCAAATGTAAGGCTGGATCACCTCGGCGTGCGATCTCAGCATCTGTCGGCATTTTGTTTATCTCGAATATGAATTCGACATCCCTATCTGCCTGCCCTGGAGGATGAACATCAAAGTCCACATGATTTACCTGTGTTTCAGGTGGTGGAGTGATGTTAATTAGATGACCTAAACCTAATGCTTCTAAAAGAGCAGCCCTGTGGGCAGGAGAGTTCTTTAGTAAGTCTAAGAATGAAATGTGCGAGAAGGTTTTTGTTAGGTCGTTAATCAAATCATAGGCTCCCACAGGTTTTACTACGATTTGTTGGATGTCATCTGCCTCTGGCAGGTGGCTTGGACTTGGCTGAGAGAAATACTCTCGCGTCCTTGTTATAGCTTCGATGGGTAGCTCAGCGTCTAACTCTACTAAACCGACTACCTTAGGTCGTGGTTGACTTCCTAGTTGCGGCGCAACTAATGGATTTAGCGAGGTCGAGGCTTCATGATCATTGTTTCCTGTCATTGCACCCTTGTTCGTCCCAGTTGGATTTAGCCTGTTGTTATCGTGATTTGGGAGTGGATCATTAAAGATCTTCAGGGGTGCGTTTTGAGGGGAAACTGCCCCTGAAAAGGTATTTGACGTTGGTGACGTAGGATCTGCTAAGAACATATCCATAAAAAGTTGTTTTTGTTCATCTGGCAAGCGTTGCATGAATTTATTGTAGTCACGGCACGTTCTAGTGTCATGGCCCCGAATTTTGTGGAAACCACAGTACGAATTAGGATTGTAATTCCTAGTTTGTTGATTTGATGTGTATTGTGGCCCAAAATTTTGATCAAACCGTTGTCTATTAAAATTTTGCGTTTGTTGTCTTTGGTTTGAATTCTGGTTTTGGTACCTAGTTGAATTTTGGCTTGGACCCTGTATGGGATTTCACCGTTGTTGTTGTTGTTGTTGTTGTTGTGGATGATTAAAATCCACTGCATTGACTGTCGGGGTAAAGTTGTTGTTTCGTTGGTTGTTTATTTGTGATGGAGTATTGACAATATTTACCTTTTTAGGTTGGTCGGTTACTCCATCTGTTGTTACACCCTGATTTTTGTTAAGGATTTTAGGTCCTTGATTGACGTTCATGGTAGTGGGATAAGTTGTAGTGTTCTGATTGGGGGCGATTAACCTCCCGTTTGCTCCATATGTTTTGCGACCACTATCAATTGCTGCTTGATCTATTCGAAGAGCACTCTCTAGTACTTCATCGTAAGTTCATAATGGGAACTTCTGGACTTCTTCCTTCACTTCTCTGCTAAGCGAATGAAGGAATAAATCACATAGTTCCATTTGATCCATGTTTGGAGCACTTGCCGAGGAATAAAGGACTGTACGCCACCTTTGGATGAAATGGGTGACAGATTCGTTGTGTTCTTGTTTGATGTGTAAGAACTCCCTGATTCCTGTTCTTAATAGTTTGTTCATGTCGAAGGCCTTGATGAACTCTGAAACGAGTTGTTTGAACGAATGGATGGAAGCCTCAGGTATTCTATAATACCAATCGAGAGCGATGCCTTCCAAGGTTTTTGGGAATATTTTAGCAACAACCCCATCCCATGGGAGTAGTTCTCGAATGGCTGTAGCGTAAGCTTTGATATGCGCATTTGGATCTCCCTCTCCTTTGTATTTGGGAAAATCGGGAAGAGGTCTTGGAAGCATGATGCTTCGTATGGTGAAATCCAAGGGTTCTTTCAAATATTCTGAGTAAGTCCCTATCGCATATGTTTCGACCATTGATGGCGCCTGTTGAGGGAGCGGTGGTGGGATGGGTTGTTGATATGGCGCAGCGTATGCATTGGCAGGGGCATAAGGAAGCCCCTGTGTTTGAGAAAAAATTCCGGGAGAGGAGAACATATCCCCTTGTGGTGATTTGGAGTATATGTTTAAGTATGACGGGGTACTATCCAGGAATGGATTGTTCTGTACTAGACCGGGAGGAACAGTGCTAGAGATGGTGGGTCTAGTTGGCATTTGTTGTGAATACTGAGGAGTCATGCCTAACGTGCCTACTCCTGTGAGGAGATCCACTTGGCTAGGATGGTGTGGAGGATTGGAACTCCCTGCTTGCATGAATTGTGAATTTTGACTTGCTTGGGCAAGTTCTAACCCTCTAACCTTTTCTATTAGAGTTGAAATGACTTCATTTGGTGAAGTCACGATATTTTGCCTTGGTGGCGTTTGTTGTATACCATGGTTTTGTATAGGCATGTGATATCCTGCTATGAACTGATCGCTATCTTGCCAAGTTTCTCTGAGAGTATTTCCTATATGCAGTGGCATAGAGGTATTTTCTTGAAAAGAGACCTCGGGTTGTGGTTGTAAACCTCCTACAGGTGGATACATACCTCGAGAACGTTGGTCATTCCTGGCATAACGTACCAAATATTCATCGTCTAAACCTTGGTATGAGTCTGATTGTCTACTAATTTGTGGTCTAAGTAGTACCTGAGGAGATGAACCAGATTCTCCGGTGAACGTCATATTGTTCGAGCCTGAAGGCTCTGTTTGTTGCGTTTGAGCGAGTTGTTCCAACTCCTCTGTTTGGAAGGGTGAGCTATATCTGATCCTTGGAGTTTGTGTTGACAACTGACTAGTTGAATAGTTGTCACCCCACACTGAGAGCGAGGGTGATGATTGTCTATTCTGTTGGGCGTAGTATGCCTCAAGACCCAAGAGGGGTCTGCCATATGCATCAAATCCCGACATATTCGGGGGGTATATGAATACCCGCAGAATAATGGGAAGGAGCGAAGGTGAAAGCCAATGAGGCGGAGAAGATGAAAAGTATACTAAACTTGGAAGAACACGTGATACTATGACTCCGAACTAGAAAGTAGGAAGTTCACGTCAGCTTCACTAATTTTGTTTGTTTCACGTCGGGTTCACCAATTTTGTACGACGAAAAGTGACAAGCGAGCGTGGGAATCTACAAGTGACTCTTCCTCGCACCCGACCTCCCGAGGTCGTGCCGAGACAGCCGGTGGGGATGGAATATGTGTGAGATACAGACAAACTAGTTAGGCAATCTAATGTCTTCAATGCGCACTAACGGAACTTGTGAATCTAAAGCAAAGAAAGCCCTCCTAACTTGGGCTGGTGTGATAGATCGGTCAGCAAGGATGACTGCTCGAAGGCTCCAATCAATATCGAGCTCTGGCGTGATTCGATCTATGGGTTGTGGAATACGTGGAAAATGACCCGGGATAGTTTCGTGTATTTCTCCGGACAGGGTCATATGGTGGATGGTAAATGTAGTCAATTCTATGGACGGTTCTCTGGCCTAGTCCAGAACTCTCTAGCTTTGTTAGCTGTTGTGTCTAGCAAGGATAATTGTTCGATGATGATAGGTGGAAGTGGAGTAGACTGGAATACTAGTGTGCGTAGGCCAGTGTCTATGTCTAATTCTCCTGTGGATTCGTTGGGCTGCGGGATTTGTGGGTCACAACCGTAGACTCTTAGTCGTTGTGGACCTGTTATGGTCATGCGTGAAATCAAGTCCTAATCCCTAATATCCAGTAATCGTATGCTTTCTCAGCTTCTATATTTAGGATCAATAACTGTGTGATTTTCTCAGAATACCCTACAGGCATTCGTGCAACCTGGATTCTTAGGCTGGTATCTATATCTAGAAGAGTGTCTCCTGCATCTGGCTGTGGGACCAAAGGATCACAACCAAAGGTTTGTTCTCTTTCGAACCCTTCTACAGTCATATGAATGTTTGCCTAGGGTAATCTGTAGTTCGGTTGATTCGACCAAAACGTGTGTGCTTGGTCGTCTTCTATGTTTAGTCCGCTCAACTGAGAATTGATTTGTTGCAAGCTTACCGTTGTTCGGAAGACTTGAATCCTAAGATTTTGATCTATATCAGTTATTGCCGTGATGAGATTGGGCTGGGGCATGATTGGCTCGAATATGTATTCCCTGGGCTCTCTAGGTCCCGTGATTGTCATACAAAAGTAACAAAGTAAATTAACTGTAACAAAATGAAATTTAACTATGTGAAGTGTATCTATAGCATATATGTTTTCTCTATTTTTTTGTGTTTTTCTGATGAACTTTACGAATTTAAGAAAACAACTATTTAAAATATCTAGAAAGACAACTAAAATAATAATTTAAAACAAACAAAATAACCGAGTGTAGCTATTTGTCTGTGTAATTTGTAGATCTATTCTAAACAATAAAATAGCTCATCTAATCTATTTGCAAGATTCTCGATCCTACCTCAGAAGTGAGGAGTGAATCATAGTTTCTCAGAAACTATCAATCCCCACAGCTTCCCTGGCAATATCGAGAATAGAATTTACTGAAATAAAGCAATTAACTACTCTATTTGATATGATTCTAACTAGAACTTTGAAAGCTAGAACCTGGATTCTGCAGAACAGTGGCGAATCCGATGGTGTGTGTGATCTTGTCCCCTCAGTGTGATCTCCTCGTTCCTTCGTGTTCACGTGGATCCAGAAAAGCGTGTAATGCTAGCATCAACAGAAGTAGATATTGGGATAAAGGCAGCTCAGAATACACACCGAATACAATGCGAGTAGGAGAGGGATAGCGCAAGAGTACAGAGCTTGGCTTATGCAATTCCTAGCGGGATCTATTGCGAGTCATGCAACATAAAGCATCCAGAACCTGAAACTATCCTGTTTGAGGAGAAAAACCTGCAACTTTAATGGCTTCCTAAGCTATTCTACTCCAATGGATTGGATGAAATAACAACACTGCTTGCACAAGATGGATATGTGGCTTACCAACAGTAAAACAATGCTAACTAAGCATGTAACGAACTAAACTATGAATCCTAAGCAAAATAAAAGACTGAATTACTGAAAATGAGAAGATGAGAAGTGAATGAGGGGCCATTTGCTTGAGCACAAGCCATCTATTTATAGCATTTGCATTTACCCAAGGTAAAAGCCAAATAGAACTCTTAAACTATAAACAATGGCAAAACACTATTCCAGGGAACCAGAATCATAAATGCAAGCTTATGGCGGTGAAAGAAAGCTGGTAAAACGTTGAATTTACGTGAGTCGTGTTAAAAGAGCTTTCTGGAAAACGTGTAAAGGACCGCCACCCTGAGCAGGGCAGGACCGCCGCCCTGTTCAGGGCGGCGGTCACGAGACCGCCGCCCAGGCAGGGCGGCGGTTTCGTCACTGAAGAGAAAAAGGCTAAGAAAAGAGGGGAAAAGGAAAAATAAAGCACAGCGGGGGCTAAGCGGGGCATGCGGGATGTTAACGCACACTTGGAGAGATTTTCTGGATCCCGAACACCTTGCGAGGAGACCTGTATCATCATTGGGGCACGTGTCACGATATGGAGCAATGTATTGATATGAAGACATTTCTTGTTGTATTGCAATTATCTCATTGTTCTTCCTACCTTGCAATTTTGTGTGTGTATGCCTATTCTTTCCTTTGTGCAATTCACCTCTCACATTTCTCACTGGTGCACTTTTCGATTCAACGGATCCCTAGAGTTCCCAATACAAATTGATGGAACAAAATACCATTAACTAAGTTTTTATTACACCGAAGGCTTCTCCAAATTGAATTTTAGGTTGTTATAGCTGACACATGTCAAGGAAATGGAGGATGAGGATTCATATAGTACATGGTCTTCGATCAAAATAATGTCAACCGTTGGTTTAATGTCTCATGAAAAATAATTATTTGTATTGGTTAGCATTGACTTGTTAACCATTTGCTCATCGGAAAAAAATATTGGGAGCAATTTGAGGAAGGCCTACATTAGCAAGCACCATGCTTCTAAAATGATGATGTATCATAACAGGAAAATGTTAAAAATTCAACATGTGATTTAAAGAGCCTTAATAACTATTATGCACTCAGTATAAGTAATTCTAGCTTGAAAAGAGTCTTAGCCATAGTTAGGAGAAATTTGATAGAGGCAGGGAGGGGTGAGGAGCATTCAATATCATATTGTGAATGTCCATGTCACTCTTTATGTCAATGTCAATGTCTGTGTCTGCTTAATTTGGATTGTCATTAGAAGTTGGTTTGAGTGATGGTGACAATGACAATTAGGATATGATAGCTACGAGTTTGGTGGCTTCAATATCTTTAGGAAAGTTGGACCATGGTAAGGGCAAGGATGAACTTAACTCAAGGAAGTTAAAATACGCACTTGCTCCTCTCAAACTCATGGTCGCCACATCATGTGCTCAAGTTGTCATTTCAAAACTGTCATCTCAACCATGTTCTAGAATTCTTTTTGGGCTTCCAAATTTTGGATACCCATTTGTCGTAACTCATTCTCCTCTTCACGCCATTGTAAAGTGAATGCATCATCTCTCCTCTACGCATTGATTGGCATTGTTGTCACATCAAATGTTACACTTTCATCTATCTCGACTTCGGTTTGTATTGGATTTGCATTTGACGTTAGGGTTAACATGCATCAGTGTTTCCATTAAGAAACATCCAAGCTCAACAACATATATCATCACAATATTTCACTCCTTCAAGTGCAACTTCCAAATGCATCCCCTTCCAAGTCTCCATTACACTTGCCTGCCATTGCTATATTGTGAGGGCAGCCATCCCTGTTCAATCTCATTGTATTCAAAGGCAATACAAGTGGCTCTTCTTAGCGGCTCTAATGCAACCTAATCTCACCATCTTCCTCGCACAGTCGCACTGTTGGCATGGGATCTGAGCTCTGCTACAATCCTAGCTTTCTGAGATGGCATATATGTAGTCCGAGGTAGGGTGCAGAATGGGGAATACAAAAAAGCCCTTTGGCAGATCTCAGGCGAGACAGATCGCTGCAGGCCGCACGCCGCAGGTGCAGGTTGCAGGCGAAGACGGCTGCAAAGTAGCCGCCGTGAGGGCCTGGTTGGGCATTGGTTGTCCTCTTCTTCCGCCCTCGCTTTTAAAAAAAAATACACAAAATTTCCTAGAAGATTCAACCTCCAGGAAAAAATAACAAAAAGAAACAATGCCTGCATTCACCACGAAAAATCTCCCACGCGCCAAATTACTTCATGCCCAATTCATTCAAACTGGAGGGTTTAAATGCCACCCTATCTTTGATGCAAACAACCTTATCAGCTTGTATGCCAAGTGTGGAAACCTTACAGATGGTCGCAGAGTTTTGTATCAAATACCTCAACAGAATGAAGTCTCATGGACCTTGATGATTTCAGCTAATGCCAAGCAAGGGCTTCCCCATCAAGCTCTAAACCTGTTTTATCAAATGCGCCAGATGGCTATCCAACCAAGCCACTTCAGTTTTTCTAGTATTCTCACTGCATGCGCAAGCTTGGCAGCCCTGGAATTTGGTAAGAAAATCCATGGAAGCGTAATTAGAAGTGGATGTGAGTGTAATGCTTATGTGGGAAGTGGGCTTCTGGATATGTACGTGAAATGTGGGAGAGTTGAGGATGCGCGCCTAATGTTTGACAAAATGCCTGAACGAAATGTGGTCTCCTGGACTTCCATGGTTCAAGGGTATGCTCGGACTGGGGATGTTGATGGCGCTCTGAGGTTGTTCTATAGAATGCCTCAGCCTGATGTGGTATCCTGGACTGCAATGATCGCCACATTGTCCAGGCATGGGTGCAATGAGGAGACTTTGAGACTATTTTTTGAAATGCAAGAAGCAGGCATTGCGCCAAATCAGTTCACATTGTCCAGCATCCTTCCCGCATGTGCCAGTTTGAGATCTCTGAAAGTTGGCAGGGAAATCCACCATGATTTAATTAGAAGAGGGTTTCAAGTTGATGATTTTGTGGGCTCTGGCCTTGTAGATATGTATATAAAATGTGGGAACATGGGACATGCAAGAAAAGTGTTTGACAAAATGTCCACAAGAAACGTGGTTACTTGGAATTTGATGATTGTGGGATATGTACATAATGGACTATTTAATGAGGCACGGAAGCTCTTTTTAGAAATGCCACAACAGGATGCCCTCTCGCGGACTGCAATGATATCAGGGTATGCACAGAATGGGAATGTTGACGAAGCTCTGAAGATCTTTGAGGAAATGCCTGAACATGATGTTGTTTCGTGGACTTCAATGATTGCAGCATTCTTACGGAGCGGACAGCTTGAGAAGGCCAGGGAGTTCTTTGAAAAGGCACCTGAGAAAGATGTGGTCTCATGGACTGCAATGATTTCAGGATATGCACAAAATGGGCTCTCTCATGGAGCATTGAAGCTCTTTAAACAAATGCAACAAACAAGCGTGAGGCCAGACTCCAACAACTTGGGAAGTGTTTTGCTGTCATGTGCCAATTTAGCAGCCTTGCAAAATGGCAAGGAGGTCCATGAACACATAATTAGAAATGGATATCAGCCTGGTGTCTTTATGAATAATGCCCTAGTAAACATGTATTCAAAATGTGGGAGCCTACTGAATGCACGCAAGGTATTTGATAGAATGCCCACAACAAATGTGGTCTCCTGGAATGCTATGATTGTAGGATATGCTATGCATGGATGCGGCAAGGAAGCTATCCAACTCTTTGAACGAATGCATAATTTTAGCACTGGCATTCGTCCAAACCTTGTCACTTTTATTGGTATCCTCTCTGCATGCTGCCATGCAGGCTTAATTGAAGATGGCTGGCGATATTTTAATCTCATGACTGATTATTATCAAATCACACCTACTGCACAGCACTATTGCTGCATGGTTGACCTGCTTGGCCGTGCTGGGTGCCTTGATGATGCACAGGAATTTATCTCCAAAATGCCGGTAAAACCAGATGTTTCTGTGCTAGGATCACTGCTTGGTGCATGTAGAATCCATGTGAATATAGAGCTAGGAGAACGTCTAGCACAGCGCCTTTTTGAGATGGAACCTGAAAATGCTGCACCTTATGTAGCATTGTCAAATATGTATGCAGCAGTTGGCAGATGGAATGACATTGGAAGGTTGAGGAAATTAATGAAAGGAAGGGGAGTAAAAAAGAAGCCAGGATGTAGTTGGCTCCAGGTTAATGGTGAGGTGTACGCTTTTCTCACAGGAGATAAATCAGCCCCACAAGTGCAAAATATCAACACTAAATTGGATAGGTTGTCTGGGCAGATGAGAAAAGTAGGATATGTGCCTGATACAAGATTTGTGCTACATAACATGGAGGGCCATAAGAAAAACTTTTATCATCACATTCAGCCTCACTGAATCAAGCTTATTTATATTCGAAGTGTCTTCTTTGGTTTCTAGCTCGGGTTAATAAGCTTGTAAATGTAATTCCACACCAAAACACCAAACCGGGGTGCTTGGTAAGGAATTTTCATGACATATGATAGCCTCTCTCAAGCGGAGGTTTTAGACTTGTGTGGCATAGACATGCCAGTTACGGGATTTGATCTAGACTGATTGTTCTAGACTGCCACGAAAGAAAACAAATAACCATTCGGCTTTATATAGTCAGCATGCTAACAATTGTCGATCTGCTTATAATCTCTGGTGATTATTGCAAGGGATCAATTGCAATAAGAGAGAGACATGCACACAAAAGAAATTACCCAATAAAACATTGATGTGTTAAATGATATTATATTTACAGCAAATGGATGATTACTTTTTTCTCCTTCATCCTAGAGGCTAGGATGGATTAGCATCAAATTCATGAAAACCAGTGGCAGCCATTAATGCTTGTTATCTGCATTAAGCCTTTGCCAGTCTTGCTATGGTCTGCATCCAATTCTTCATACATTGTCCCCGTGAAATTTATATACTTTAGAGCTGCAAGTTGCATACAGAAGGTAACGCTTTCAACTTATAAGCAAACTGTCAGTCTATATATTTTTGAGATTTTAGCTGTCCAAGGATTGAAGGAAACTTATAACTCAATAATTACATGTTTTAAGATTTATATAGCAGTTAGCTCCAAGTTCTTTGATGGAGGAAGCCAATTCCTTTCACTTGTGACAAATAAACAGTTTCAAGTGAGTGTTGAACAGTTTCAACTATGTTTGCAGATGTATCCTGAATAAACCAAACTCTGGGGGAATATTTGAATGTAGTCTGCAATAATGTAGAAGGTTTAAAAAATGGTTAGATTATATAGTTTTCCTCTGGTAGCATACTATCATAATTATGGGAGAAATATACCTTCTTCTTTTTTGCAAAATCTGTCACATCCATGAATTCTAACATGTTTTTCACTTTTGCTTGGATGACATCATGAACAACCATCTTCACCTTGTACACAAAAACTCCCTCGCCATCTTCATGGATTTGGATGAATGCAGTGACCTATGCATCCAACCCTTCATTTGTCAAGGTCTCTTCCATTTCCAAATATGTGAGTAGAGTTTTAGATAGGTAAACGCTTTTGACCGGAGCTATGAACCAGGGGCTAAATGGGGTCCCACCCTTACAAAAGAGAACAAAAGTAGCACTACAAACCGACAAAAGCAGTGGTCTATATACCACAGAAAACATCGTCAGAAACGAAAACAACAAAAACAAAGGCAAGTTTAAACGTGTAGCCTCAGAGACATCAAAAAGAGCTGTATACATACAAGCATGGAAGACCAAAAATCAACCATCGGAAATTTCAATGATGTCCAGGTGTTGGGCCACCTTGCCCTTTTCCTTCCTGCCGCCGAGCTTGGCACAGGTACCCAACTTAGCAATCTTCGCAAGGAATGCATAAGAAGAGCCTGCCGATGCGCGAAGTTCCGCAATCCGAGTAGGAATAGGCCCAATAGGCTCAGCCAACTCGGTAAGATTGAGCTGAGGAACCCGAGAAGGCTCAGTCCCTTTAGAGAGACAAATCTTGTGCACCGACACGACGAACTTCATCAGGAGCTGATTCTTCCTTTCTAATTCTTCACAGACCCTGCGGTTGACCCATTGAGAAGAGGCAGAATCCCCTTCTGAGAAGAAGACCGAAGCCAAACACACTTGCTCGACCGCTTCCTCCAACCCAATTCTATGGCGAGGAAGAATGAAATGTTTGGCAATTGCCACAACAGCTTCTTTGTCTGGGTTAATGAGGAGCAGATGAGAGACGAAGACCCCTTCAATTTCCGAATTGAGACGCGCCCTTCCCCGACCGGTGCAAATAATCAAACCCGATGATGCGTTCGATGGCGTTCATGATAGAGGAAGAGCCCACGCGAAACACCTTATGCAGACGACATGGAGAAACAGAGGAGAAGAAAGCAATTTCACGCTTCTCTCCACGCAAATGCAGAATGGGAAGGGGAGGGAGAGCCATCTTGCACGCAAGAAGGAGAAAACAAAATGAAGAAGGCGTTGCTACACTTCCCAATAAAAGGAACGATCACATGCTTCAAAAAGGCTCTTCCTTATGTGAAGTGATGCTCGAGCTATCATGAAGAAGGATGGCGTCGAGAAAATTCCAATACTCGCTCTTGTTATTAATCAAGGCATCATTGGTTTGGAAAGTGCCATGATTAGCAAGGGCATCCGCCGCTAAGTTCGTTTCACGATCAAGCATGATGAATAGACCATTCATCAATCAAGGAGAGCCAATGAAGAATTTGAGTAAGGAGAAAGTGAAGAAGGGCGTCCACCGCTAAGTTCGTTTCCTCAAGCTTTACCTTTTCTAATCAAGCCTGAAGAATAATAACTGGCCTGAGAGTCCTGGGAGTCCTTCAATGACAAGTTTGGAACAACCGATATCAACGGCCATCTTGATGCCGAAGAGGAGAGCATTAGCCTCCGCCACATTACTCGAACCGATCAAAAGCCTAAAGGAGCCAACTTTGATCAATAATCCCTTATAGCATCTCGAAATAATACACCCCGCCCCCGATATGCCCGGATTGCCTTTAGAGGCCCCGTCAAAGTTAAGTTTGCAAAACCCAAGGGGGGTGGAAGCCATTTCGCTTTCTTCCTTTTAAGAATTTTTTTCCAGTTTGGAGAGCCCGCACTTAACAATAGCACCAGGAGAAGGGAGACGAATGAGAGGCCAGGCCTGCCGAATCTCAACGTCCCTGCTGGAAAAATTAGAGAGAACTTTGCAATTCGAACTGACATTTTTTGAAATGGCTACTTCTAGCTTGTTAAGGAAGCTGGGAAGATTGGAAGATTCCTCGCAAAAGATCCTCAGATTGCGTTCCCACCATAGGTGCCACAACAAGAGGATAGGACCACAAATCCAGATCGAGCCCAGAGCAGTACCAATACCCGCCCTAGGCCAAGAAGAAATGGTATTGGAGATGGATTCTCCAGGTGCCCAAGCAAGGTTTAACCGACTGCAAAGCCAATACCAACAATGCAAAGCGAAGGGGCAATGTAACAAAAGGTGATTACCATCCTCCTCCGCATTAAGACAAAGAACACAGCATGAAGGACCAGCAACTCCCCATTTTTTTCCTTTCAGTCCCGGGTATGAATTTTACCTTTAAAGACAAGCCAACAAAAGGCGCCCGCCTTAGGAAGGCAGGTAGAATCCCAACAGCCTGTCCAGGAGGAAGAACCAATTTCTTCCCGACGACAAAGCACCTGATAACCAAGCTTAGCTGAGTATTGGCCACCCATCCACAAAATATGATCCTCCTGGGGGAGGCAAGCTACCACTCTCTTACCCAGTTCCGATTTGAAAAGATCTTTAGTAGCTTCTGGTAAATTCAAATCATTGATGTCTTTCCAAGAAAGGGTGGGAGAACCATCAGCTGCTTGGAACCTGTAATCCCTGACTCTAGTACCCCAAGAAACTTGTGTAAGATCGCGATGGGAGCGAGCTCCAGAATCTCACAGAGGGGTGCAACCATTACAGGGATCCTTCCAGAAATTGGCAGAGACACCATTGCCGATTTGCCAAGAGACAAGGTTGGAGAAGAGCAAGCGGCAGGAGGAGATAAAGTTCCACATATGGGAGCCTTTGGGAAGATCAGCAGCGGTGAGAATAAGATGCAGAGAACCGTTCCCCAGGTATTTCTTGATTAAGATTTGGTTCAGAATATTGCTCAGATTGCACAACAAATTCCAAATGTGTTTAGCTCCCAAAGCTATATTTTGGAGGCCGAGATCCAAGATACCAGCACCACCAAGAGATTTGGGAGTTTTGATGACATTCCACTTGACCAGACCTGACCATGGACCTTTTTGTCTTCCGAAGAACCCTGCCATAAGAAAGTTCGAAGAAGCTTTTCAATTTTCAGAAGCACCATATGCGGAACCCAGAGAACGGAGAACATGTAGATGGGCAAAGCACTAAGAATAGATCGAATAAGGAGGAGATGCCTGGCTAAGGAGAGCCACTTGCCTTTCCAAGAAAGCAAACGCTTCTCGAAAGAGGAAACCAGAGGATCCCAAAGAGAAGAATGACCTTGACCCACAAAGAGGGGGATACCAGGGTATTTATGAGGCAGAGAGCCAAGCTCGAAACCGAGCAAATGACGAATACGTCTTTGCAATCAGAGAGAGGTGTTAAAGAAGAAGATCACAGATTTATGCAGATTGATCACCTGGCCAGCAACATTGGCATAGGTATCCAACAAAGAGTGAAAAGCTCTAGCTTCAGACAAAGAAGAGACGTCGAAAAGGAAGGTATCATCGGCGAACTGTTGGTGAGAAAGAGGATCAACACCATCCGCAGCCACCAGACCACGAATATCACCCCGAGCTCTAGCAGATTTGATAGACCTACTAAGAGCTTCAGCAACCAAAATAAACAGGAATGAAGAAAGTGGATCCCCTTGGCGGATACCACGGTTATTCTCAAAAAAAAACCCTTTACAAGAACCGAGAAGCGAGGAGAAGAGATGTAGCTGAAGACCCAACTGCAAAAATCTTTGTAGAAGCCCATTTTGAGAAGGGAGAGGATCATCCACCGCCAATTGATCCTATCATAGGCTTTACTGTAATCGAATTTGATAAGCATACCAGGTTGTCTATTGTTGACAAGAGAGTGCATGAGCTCGTGAGCCAACATAATGCCTTAAGTAATCTTTCGCCCATGAATGAAGCCACTTTCCTCCTTAGACACCAACTTGTCAAGAAGGGGTTTAACTCGGAGAGCTATAACTTTAGAGATGATTTCATAGGAGGTATTGCATAACGAAATAGGTCTGAAATCATCAAAGGAAGAAGCCTGTTCTTTCTTGGGAAACAGGCAGATGAAAGTATGATTCAATCCACCAAGAATTTTCTTGGTAAGCCTGGACTCTTCAACAACAGCCCACACCAGAGCCCACAATGTCCCAGAAATCTTGAAAAAAGGCTGCTTGGAACCCATCCGGCCCGGGAGCCTTCTCACACTCCATAGAAAAAACCACCATGCGGATCACTGTTTAGCATTCAAGATAAACACGTAGCAGAAACGTGGCCGGATTATGAGTGATATAAACTGGAAAATGTTTTAGTGGGAATCGGTCTTGGCTTACAAATCGATCTGAAGTTGTTGAAGGTCGGTCTTGGCTTACAAATCGATCTGAAGTTGTTGAAGGATCAGGATATTTGAAGAAAATTATTTGTGTACTGCCCCTGCAATGAGATGCGTTGACAAGCCATATTTAGAATAGTGTCAGTTAAATAAAGTCTTAAATCGTCTATGCAGTCTCACGAGCTTAGTGATTGTATTGGTTGAAAAAAACAACAATTCACATGAAGTAGACCTCGAATTCTTCTCACGCATATTCATTGGTTCCCAGGTCTGGTTCAACCATGTCTAATGCCATCTACGTTAAATCTTGGCATGCATCATCAACTTGCATTTGAACAAGTCTGGTCATTCCTCGCTAATCGTTCCACTTCCCAAACTATTGTTTTGCATGGCCTGTGGTATTTCTAGACAGCTGTGTGGTTTTTAGAAGATAAGTTTCGCGTCTTTTTTTAATTATTATATATGTTTAGTTTTAGTTTGTGACTCAATTTATATCCAAGTGTCAATGTTATATATGTTGACTTTGCAATTCTAAAATAGTCTTTAGTTTTTGTAATGTTTAGGTATTTAGGTTTATAGTTGTGTCAATCAAAATAATTGTTGTTGTCCTCGTCTACTGTAAAACATTTGTATTTTTTATTGTTATTTAATTTATGTTCTATTGTTAGATTTTGGATGTTTTATGTCTTTTAAGTTTTATTTTATTTTTAAAGGTTATATTCATTATAAAATCCAATTTTAAGGTAATTATTTATCGTTGGATTTTGTAAAAGTTATTTTATGTCAAATATTGTCAAAAATATCTTCGAGTTAAAAGTCATTTTTACGTCAAAGTGTATTGAGTCATTAGTTTTTCGGTCATCAATGTCAAACATCAAAAAGTTGAGTCATTTTGTCAAACACCATTTTAATGAGTCATCATTTGGGGGGTGGAAATTGTTGAGCTTCAAATTTTCATCGACTGAGTAAGCAACGACATATCGATGGATGGAGGAAAATGAAGGTCGGAGGTCAATCAATGACCTCTTGTCAGTCGCCAACGATAGGGCCGCATAGATGGTTTGGTAGCATTTTTTTCAAAGTGTGTTTGCTTTCGGTTGTGTGTGGTGTGTTCCTGATTGCGTGGTTTGTTGAAAATGGAATACCGATGTTCCATTTTCCTATGTGTGTATAAGCAACAATATTTCCTATATTATTCCTTGCAGTGAGATGTTGATGAGTGTTGATAAGAGTATTGCACATCATGATGTGGTTTTTGGTAACCCACTTGTAAAACCATCATCTTTTGGTTTGTGGTAAACCACTTATAAAACCACCACTTTTGGTTGTTGGTAAACTATTTGCAAAACCATCATCTTTTGGTTTGTTGTAAACCACTTGTAAAACCACCACTTTTGGTGTTTGGCTAACCATATGTAAAACCATCGCTAGGGTTTTTTATTGTCCTGTGAAAATCACAAAAGCAAGTACAGGAACGAGATTGAAGTTTTCCCCGTGTTAGAACTGGGGGGGTGGGTGCGAATGTTAGGAATATCTATTATATTAGTGCTCCATTATTTTCAGTGAAATATTAACTAGTATTATATTATTGTTTTGTGAGATTATGGTTATTAAATCAAACTCCCAAATATATATTTGTTGTTAGTAGCTCTAGGCAGTTAAAAGGTTGTTTGTTGAGGAATTATAGGGATATGAATCCTCCTCTTTATAGGAAAGAATTTTCTTATAAATTTGTATTGTTCCGTATCAAATTAATAAGAAGCATATTATTATTTTCCTCGTGCGTACTTGCTCATACCAAATCACCATATATAAATCATATGTTCCACCATTCACCAAATTTGACTAGAAATTTTCTAAATGTAGAATGCCTCAAATATGAAATTACAAAGAATGATCCCTACCTAAAACTTGATGAGGTTTCCAAAAAATAAATAATTTATTAAATTCTAAAATTTGCGGCATATTTAACATTTTTTTCAAAAAACATGAAATCACAATAACTTAGGCAAATATGATCAAAAGCGCTAAAAGTTGGAGTGATGTTTATTTGTCACACGTACCAATATCCCTAAAAATTCACATCTTAGTTTGTGATATGGAGGGGGAAATTTTGTTGCAAAAATTGATGCTCCAAAAGCACTTGTTATGATATTTCTTTATAAAATAGAAGAAACACTCAAATATAATCTACTTTGAAGTGGAAATATCCAGAAATCATAATAAATAATTAAATAGACTTATTAATATGATAAGTGATGGTTTTGGGAGAATTTCACCCACCTGTATTTAAACATAAATATAAAGGATCACACCCTTTCATCCTAATTGGGGCAGCCTAATTATTTATTAAGAACTAAGAAATGAAAGGTTAAGGTTATGCACTCCACTACTTAACCTTAGTAAACATATGAAGATATAATGTTAGAGATATAACATTACACTTAATCGCTACAAAGGAGAACATAGGTAACATGATTATTAGGTTCCTCTAGACCTACCTGAGAAAAGAGTGTGATCTCACCTTTGATCTAAGTGTACCTCAATTGAGAGAAGGAGAGGGGTGAGTGAAACTTGCAAGGATGTAGGAGTAATACAATGATGGATAATTTTAATAGCTTATCAAAAGGAGATATAAAGGGTGCTTCATATTGGAGATCAAGGCTTTAAAAACTAGGGAGTATGGGAATTGTAGATCACTAGGGCAAGAGATGTAAATGTAAACATGTGATAGGGATAGAACAATCATAAAAGGTGATAATGTCCAAGATAATGTAAGGTCATAAGCGGATAAAATACATACCAAAATATCATTAAGAAACAAGTGGTAGATATCAAATTGAAGGATTACACAAGGTGTCTTTAAAGCATGAATATAAAAGGTTGTAAATGGATAAACAATACTAAAATATCAAGGAAGAAAAAACAATACTAAAACATTACACTTGGATCTAAAGGATGTCATAGGGATTCTATAAACTATAAATGAAAAGGTTGTAAATGGGTAAATAACTTACCAAAATATCAAGAAAGAAACAAATGGGAAAATTAAATCCAAAGGATATCACAAAGAAGCTATAAATTGTAACTAGGATGTAAAGGGGTAGCCAATATATGTGAGCTAACCGGCCTATATATTAAGTGGACTACATAATATTGTAAGGGGTAGTTGAGGTCGTCAGACTACCATCTTGTCTAAACTATGGATGTAAGATGTAGAAGATATCTCAAACTAACCAGCTTATCTAATCTAAGCATGTAAGGGATAGCCAAAATATCATACTAACCATCTTGTCCAAACTAAAGTGGTAAGTGAGTGGTGTAAGAAGAAAAAAACAAGAAAGTAAAAGGGATGAAAGGAAAAGGCAGTATATGGACAATTGGATGAGGTAAAAAGGGGCATGCAAGATAGTTGCAAACATCCTTGATAACCTCATGAAATTTTTGTTGAATGTCATAACATGTGTGAATCATGGTATCCTTAATGTCTTCGCATAAATGGGAGACCATTTGATGGATCTTATGAGATGCATATACCATAGACTCTTATACTCACATGGATATATGAGATAGAATCTCTTGGCACATGTCCATCATTGGGGGTGGGAGGGTAGGGATGAAAGGAGGAGGTATCTCCACCCATATGGTATAAATGTGAGGATGTGATATGTCATTTGATTTATAGGATGTGCATGTAGATTGATGGTCCATAAGAGAGAGGACCACAATGGGTAGTATAGGAGGAGAAAGGGGAACCAAAATCTTGGATTGAGGTGGACGAGAGGGAAACTATTGAATTTTTTTTGTAGAGTACCCAAAAATCAATAGATAAATGAGAACCAACACCATGATGATAGAATAAATGTTAAGAAGAGGGAGCATGATGAGATGGTCGAAGTTGTTTTTCATCACAAAATTTAGCTTATAATTTGTTCATGTGATGTCGATAAGCTCAAAAATATTTTACATCATGATCATATGTCTCATGCAATGTGTAATACAGATCAGGTTCATTTGGTGAGTTTGAGGTCATAATGATAAAGGGTGCAGGTGTGAGTGTAGAACAAGATGAGGGATGATCAAGGATGGTAGGGTTAAACAAAGAATCCATGGTGTGTTGTGGCTAATGTTTTGGGTTGCAAGGAGGTTTAATAATGTGCGAGCTAATCAAAGGAGCCATTGTTGATTATGAATTAGACTTTAAGTCACTTGGTGAGGTTGAAGCAACAAGGTTGGAACTGTCTTATGATAGTTGTTCTACCTCCTCATTCTCTTCTACGTGCAACCCGTCATCCTCATAATAAAAGGGTGGAATGGGAGGTGAAATATGGTGGACCATCTTCATGTTATGATTAAAGGAGGTTTGTAAAGATTTTATGGAATATATTGAATTGTGAACATCGAGAGAATATTTTAATGATTGTTTATATCTAAGGATTTTTGCATTCTTTTCTTAAGCTCAGCCAAACAAGAATTGTCCATTAAGTGACTAGTTGTCATCATACTCGGGGGTGGTGATATCAATGCGAAGAGATTCAATGACTGTATCACTAGGTGGTGAAGCATTCATATCCTTCAGAAGGAGGAAATGAATAAGGAAGAGTGACTGGAATTGCATTAGATGCCTTCCTACAAGAATGGGGTGGAAAATAACAGGGTAACTAGAAAATTATGGAATTATGAAGGTTATTAGTGTTGATATTAATATTGATTTCATCAATATCGTCTTAATTTCAATTGAGGTATATTCCCCACAAGTTTGGGGTATCCACTATAATCTCGAAGATAATGAACGAGGTAGTTAAAATGTTGGTATTCTCAAACTAGGACACAAAGAATCTCCTCAAAATCAAGGATTACATCAACACCATGTTGTTGAAAGTGCTAAAAATTTGTGTCACCTTGAATCCTTAGCATGGATCCTAGGTAAGTAACTTGACACATTGAAAAATGGATGATGTGATTGCACACATCCAATGTATCCATGTTCATCCAAGAAGAATGTTATACGAGAGAGATGGAATTTGAAGATCATAACTTTCACTCTAATAGTGTAAGGAGGCACAATAATGGGTAGACAAATGTAGTCCATGTGGGGAATTTTCTTCATTCATACCTTTGACATGTGTTGTGGTTAAATTTGATATTATCAATAGAATAACTAAGATACTTGGTGAATTCTAAAGAAGTGACACATGCCCAAACCCTTGTAGACAATTTCTCTTTTGAATTCCACATTGGTGATCTCGACATAAATGAAGAGAGGAGGGTTGTATTCTCATAAGAGTATCTTGTCTAGGATCATATATATATTAAGTAAATGAAGATATAAAGATTGATCTATGATTAGATCATTCTAAATTGCAAGCTCTTAGCATTATTGAAGTATTCTCTCATTGAAACCAAGCAAGAGGAAGTTATGCCCCAAAGCTAATAATGAGGGTTTTCACGAGTCTATTGTGATGTTTAGTAGAAGTTTTGATGAATCTGAAGAAGGGGATTTGCCTTGGGAGGTTTGATATTTCCATCCTCCAAGATGGCTAATAAGAAATGGTCTGAACGCGAGGAGTTTGAGTCCAAATCTAATCTAAAGGGAATGAGTTATCAAGTTGGATAAGGTATTTACTTTTTTGACCCAATTATACAATATCAATCGCGTTAGGCTCATAGTAATTGATGTTATCATCGGTGATAGAAGAAAATCCATATGGTATCAGCCTAACTAGTTAAAGATCTATGATGTCGTTAGAAATGATAGAAGAATATCTATATGGTATCAACCCTACTGATTTAGGGTGGTCAGTATTGTCAAGAATGTCAAGTAGAGAGACAAATGGCATCATCCATGTTAGTTTAGGACATTTGATGATGTTTATCTGGATATGATTTTGAGAATTTGGTGTGAGAAAAGTACTAATTGACCACTATTTTTGGCTTCTTTGCTTTCTTTTTTGTTTCCTTATTGGTCTTACACACCTTCTTGCCTAGTCTGATTTTTGTCACTTCATTTTTTCTGAGTCTAGACACCAGCACCACGCCAGGATGCCAATGCCCAGGCGCCCTCATCCCCTCTAGGCACCCCCGACCTCTTTGTATCCTGCTCACATATTTTGGGTCCTTTCTAGTTGTTGGGCATCTTATTTTATTGGTGGTTGTCCTTTTAGTGGTTAATTACAAAATTCAAACAAGGGAATCATATAAATAAAAAGCTATGTGACCATAATAAAAGACCAAGCAATAAGAATCTACTGACATCACCTAAGGTTGCATCCAAAGGCATTTCAAGAGCATCAAAGCATCCATCTATCATCCATTCAAGGGACAAGGGATTGCATTCTTCTACATACACTTCATAGGAGGGGAAGTTCATTTTTCTATGCACACATCTATCCACATTTTATACATCTAGCTATTACTCGCTATCAAGTGCAACTTACACAAGAGCCACCTAGGGCGTGATTCTACACACACACACATGCAAAACTACATGGATTCTAAAATGTAGTGTAGTGCCCGGATCGTAAGTTCAATCAGTTGGGTGACCGTCGGGATCAGTCCAACTCCCCATTTGCATTTTTTTATTTTTAAGATTTGATGTGTTTTGGGGTATTAGAGGTGATCTTTCTCTTTGCATGTTTCAAGAAAATTCGATGATTAAGTGATGAAGTAAAAGCAACTAAAGGCAACATCCAACAAACATTTTACAACCCTATGAAATTGAGTTTCTAAGGTTTTGAGCAGTCAAAGGATCCCAAAGGACGTCTGCAGTGCCTCGGGTGCCCATGACCCTATACAAGAACCCTAGTCTTGGCATTCCCGACATGGTTTATTTTAAGCCCCCCCCCCAAAAAAATTATCATAGAACTGGTGGCGAATATTTGAAATGGGATTTTGAAACAACGATGAATATCCAAAAAAAACGTTTTGTGGCAAAGGTGATTTGCTAGGTCATAGTTTTCTTGCATTTCTCATAGTTGGAAGAGTTTTAAACAACTATCTATCTATAGTCAAATGAGTGATTCAAATTTCCATGCTTTTTAGGACAGATGAACTAGATTGGATGGTCATCTCTCCCTTATTAGATGGATAGGGTTGGATGATCCTATCTCCCCTATTAGATGGATATGGTTGGATGGTCATCTCTTCCCTATCAGACGGATAGTATTAGAAGTCAGTTTATCTATACCTAAAATAGGTTAGACGGCTGTCTCTACTGTATTGGATGGATTGTGTTGGACATTTGTCTCTTATCTCCTAGGCGTACAATGTTGGATGGTTGTCTGTTCTCTGTTGCACAAATTGTGTTGGACGGTCGTCTCTTCTTTGTTATATGGATGTCCCTATAGCGAGAACATCCATCTAATAGAGAAAGACACGCATCTCTTTCATGTTTGTCAGAGGTGTAGGATGGATGGCTTGGACAATCGTTTATGTACCGAAAAAGGAATAAATACATATAAAATGTGGCTTCCAAGGGCACTACCCCCCAAACCCCCACTGGGGTGGATGGCCCTTGGAACCCGTAAGGGGGTTACCCCCCTTGCAACCCCCTCGAACCATATGTATTAAACCTTGGTGAATATGAGCACAATTTGATTCAAAACGTTGGTAAAATACATGCATAATTTCATTTTTAAGTGTAAATATTAGGTGAACTGACCCATACAAATGACCTGTCGGCTGAAATTTTAGGTGAACTAGGTGGTAACCGATTGGTGAAAATTAGCCATTTATAATTTTCAAAACCCCTAATATTTGTGAGTTTAGAAAAATTCGCCACTAAAATTTTCCCTAGTTCCTAACATTTCTGCATTTTTCTTGGCTCGATTATGACACACTACTTTCCTGCTTCATCATTTTTCTAACTCGGTACAGCTTCGGACTTATTGCAAAGTAGCTAAGTATATTACCCTCTCTCTTACACTCAGGGTTTCAAATTTATTATCTTACTTGCTTGTGTCAAATATATACTTTATTACATATTTATATCTGTGTTTTAACTTAATTAGCATTTAACATATATATTTCTATATTTGTTAAATCATTTGGTAGTGAAGAACATCTGAATCTCATAATTCAGCATGAGATCCTCATCACAATTAATAATATCATATTCAAAGGCATCATTTTTGGTGGTGACTCACATTTTTTTAAAGAACCTTGGGATGTTAGGTCAATAAAGATATGATCGATCCTAAGTTTGTTACACTCAAAGGGATCATCATTTTTGTGACTAGAATAATTGGCATTACAATAAGGCTCTTCAAATTTTAAAATGGGAGGGGACTGGTCCCAAGGTAATAAAACTGAAGGAAGCTAGAATGTAACACCATTATTGTGAAGCTAGACTAGTCCTAAGTGATGACTATATTGTGTAGCTCATATCATCATTTGAGTCAACTAAAGTGACATGGATTTCATGTCTATAGTCATAAAACTCAAGGTATAGAATGCTAGCTAGTGTGGGAGTAGTGGGGATGTGAAAGGGTTTTTCAACAAAAGTAATAGGTATGTCTCAAGGATTAGGATTGACATCATGATTATGCAGTTGGTTGTTATGAATGAATTTAATGTATTTATATCTAGATGATGTGACTGCATGCATGCAATGTGTCCAAGGTATTCCAAGTAAAATATTGTAAAAGAGAGGTTGATCCATAACCATTATCTTATTGTAGAGGGTTTTGGGGCTAATAGTGATGGGGAGCAAAATAGACCTGAGTGGTTTTTCAGGGGTCTTATCAGATCCATGACAAGTGATATTTATTCTAGATCCTTCATCCACTAGGAATATTTGTGCTTGGGCATCATGATTCACAACACTAATAATAAGGGTAGGACCATTAGCACAAATTATTACTTCATCATTAATCATATTATCCTCAAGAAACCTTATGGTTATAGATCTAGAAGTGTGATAAGTTGAGGGGATAGTGGCTTCGATGTTATGAATCATAAGGAAAGAAAATGTGGGATGGAAGGAGATTCCTTTATCTTATTGAAGACATCTTATAAATGATATTTTTGGGGATGAGGACTTTTTTATGTTGTGTACAAGTATACATGAGCTCCATCAAAGGGATCTTACAAGTCATAGAATTGAGTTTTTCTGAGAAATTCCATTATGGCCTAGGATGATTTATATAATGATACTTAGGAGGATGAGATGTAGACGAAGGATCTATGGTGGGATGAGGTTTGTAAGATTGGGTAACCTTGTCCAAATATGGAGGAATAGGTTCTGTAGAGGATACCTCTATTGGATATTTAGGATGAGGATCGATTTAAGGACAAGGCTCGTCACTAGATTTATCTTGGGAAGTTTTGGTGATATTTTTGTTGCAAGGTGAAGGATTTTCTAATTTATGGATGGGGTCTTTTTGTATATTATTTCTTGAGTAAGTAACCTTAGCTACATTGAAATATTTTGAATTGAGATAGTTGTGATCATTGGACCCGTCAACATTTCCTACAAAGTGGTTCATAAGTTCCTTATTATGGTTGGTCCTAGACTAGTGGTTCTTATGAGCCTATAGAAGGGATTTATATTTCTCATAATGTTCTTGGATAATTAGGTCAGTGTCAAATTAGGGTCCAAGAAATAAATCGAGGGAAGCCTTTTCTATATCCCATTAATATTTACATGAATAGTCAATAGTGGTATGTCACTAACAAAAGAGGTTGGGGTTAAATGAGGTTGATGGTTTCTTGGTAGGAGGAAAGATGTGTGAAGTGGGAATAAGCTGCAATAATTCACCATGCAATAAAGGTAGGTGGTGTGGTTATGAGAAATAACACTTTGATATTCATTATTTGAGGAGGAATAAGTGATAGATTTTCCTTTTAAAAGGGCTTGAGGGTTTATGGAATTAGATGTTGATTTGAGGTAACTTAGGGGATTAGATGGTTGTTTAATTTTTTGCATAATTTTGTAGTGATGCTTAGGTTGTTCAAGATCCTATTCCATTGTGGTGTGGAAGAAGGACCGAACCTTATACTAGAGATTAAGGACAAGGTCCCTAAGGAATAATTGGCATGAGTTTTGACTATCAAGATGATGGTTGGCTTGATTAGATAAAACCTTCCATCACTTAATGAATTAATTAGTTATTTGTTAGGATATTTTTTTGAGATTAATAAACTTTTGAAATATATTCTCGAGCAGATCATGCTATTGAAACTCCTTCACTAAGGCTTGTACCAAAGTCTCTAAATTGATGATAGGGTGTGAAGCAATTTTTTTAAACCATTCTAAGGCATCTAATAAAAAATTATTTGTGAGGATTTTAGTATTATCATAGGTATTGGTTTAAATCCACTCCTTATAGGTGTTTCCAAATTTTTTGAGATAGATGGTTGGATCAATTGACCCATAGTAATTAATGGTAGGGGATATCCCCTTATATACATAGAAGCTATGTAAGGAGCTAGGAGTTTGTTATATAATGTTTGAATGACCTTATTGTGTATTTGAGGAGGTGGGATAGGATTCCCATTAACATCTAAAGGCAAATGAGGTGTTAAATATTGGTTAGGACTTATAGAAACTTGTGGTGATTGAGAAGCCATCATTAAAATTTGATTTTTCATTTAAAACATGTTATAAGAAGTGGAAAATTTCATAGTGGCCATTTAATCCAACTTGATAATCATGAGATTAGGATCAAGTGGTGGATTAGGGAAACTAAACAAAGAATCCTTGGTATTGTTTTTATGTAAAGGATTTTTTAGGGATTGGCTGGGGGTTGTTCCAGTTGTAGGAGGATTTATGTGATTAATACATTTTGAAAGGGGTTTCATGATTATTTCCTCCATGGGATCCATGTCTTGAGAAACTTTGATCAAATTGCCTTCCTTTCTACGTGTATAACATTAATTATCATTCATTATTTTGAAGATATGTATGGATCAATGGTTTTAATTTATATTATCTTGGATCCCTATGTAAGGATAATTCCTAACAAGATCAGTCATGTTAGTGCATAGGGGTCGATGGTAGCTCTGAGATGTTAAGGAAGAATTGAGAGAATTGATGTTTTCATATGGAGATAAAGGAGTGAAAGAGAAACCTATATGTATTTTGAAAGGTTTCGTACTAGCAATAAATATTTTGGGATGAGACATGACTAAGAAAACAAAGGGTGATTCTTAGAAGAAGGTGATTTTTCCCTAAATTCTAAGGGGATTGGTCCTGTAGAGATGTATAGTGGTCTGCGCCAAAAAGGGTAGGATGTAAAAAATGGATAGAATAGATCATTCATACCAGTACTTACACAAGGATGATGGCATTATATTAAGAATATTTTTACAATGGACAATCACATAAGGAAATTAGGAAAAAAAATAAAAATCATTATGAATTTTACCTAACCTAGGGAAAAGTAAGATTCACATTGCGTTCGCTAGAATGTATGACCAGATAAGATGGATTCCTACTTTAGGTTTTCAAATATCAAAGATAAAATCTAGGAATGTACATAACATGTAGATACCAAATGTTCTCAAGGAGTTATAGTGTCGTAATTTTAAAGGATAAAAATTCTAACCCTAAGGTAGTTATAGGTTTCCAAGGCCTATGGTTATAAATACTTACTGGAAGTGTGGTTGATGATGCACGATCCTCCCCAGAGACAACAAAACCAAGAGATAATATTTATGGGTGGAGAAGGGGAAATATCAAGAAGAATACCTAAATTTATAGCTCAGTATAGTGACCCAAATGCAAAAGGATAGTCTTAAAAAAATCTAGTCTAACAACTAAGTGTGACAATATGCACAAATGCCCCATGTAGGAACAAGTGTAGAATTTTTGAATGATGAATCATTGATGATTAAATTAAAAAGTGGTGAGTTATTTATACTCGACATGACTTACAATGGGTGATGGATTTAGCAATGGAAAAATTCAAACCCAACACCATCAGCCATGGGTAATGGCGTCACCCTTAAGGGAAATCTAAGGTAAAAGGTTACAAAATAGAATGAAGTGGAATCCATAATATACATGAAGGAAAAAAAAAAAGGTCCAATATGACATAAAGTAGTGATAAGATATTATATGAATGTAAACAAGTGGACATAATGAGACAAGTATACATCATGGGTACAACACATAAACAAAAGGAGGAAATAAAGCTAGGATAAGAGAACTATAGAATAATAATGACATCTCTCAAATGTTGTGATCTAGACTACATGACCAATTCTAATCACACTTGAATCCTTTTAGGCCCCTTGGGACATCCACTCAAGAGGAAAATGCATTCGAATCCCCTACACAAGTGAAACGTTTAGCAAGTGTAAAAAATGAGGTGCATACATGATTGAATTTTTGCTTGTAACAATTACCTTTTTGTTGCTTGTTATAGATTTTTATTTGATAATATGGATTTTAGATTTTTTCATTTGGTTTTTATTTTTCCTCCTTTGAAATGATTAAAAATGTTGATATAATGGGTATGAGAGATGATTAACACAATAGAGATTACATGTTATGATATTTCCTTATAAAAATATAAGAAAAACTTAAATATAATCTTGTTAGAGGGGGGGGGGACCTCTAAAAATTAAATTACTAAATACACTTAATAATATGATACATGTGATGGTTTTATGAGAACCTCACCCATTTGTTTTTATATACATAAATATGAAGGGTCACACTCATTCATCCTAATTAGGTTGGGATAACTATTTATTAAGAACTAATAAATGAAAGGTTGAGGTTATGCACTCCACTACATAACCTTAGTAATCATATGATGATATAATATTATGGATATAACCTGTCCTTATGATTTTTAAAAATGTTTCCCTCGATACTTAGCAACTTAGGATGGTGTACCATGAACTATTCGTTTTACCATTAATCATATTGTTGGCCTGGTGAATTATTGCCTAAGTATCAAAGGCACCTGAGAACAGGGCGTATAGGTGCACACATAAGTTCAGTGAAAGAAGGGTGTGTCGAGGTAAGATAGAGTTCAGGACTTATCTATTTTGCATGTTACAAGCTAAAGATAGGTTGGAATATGAAGCAGACATTAGATAAGGACATGAAGACTTAAAGGATACACAAAGGCTATTTAGGAACATGTGGAAGATCAAGATTCATGCAGAGTCTAAGATAATAATAGGATTAGAACTGAAGCTAATTATAGATAATCTATTATTAGGAAAAGCTTGCATGCTTCTTTAGTTATCTTTGTAAATGGCGCATGGCTATTTTGAGCATGTAGCCTATTTTGAGAATGCATGGGTGGTGAAGGGAAATTCCCCACCCCCCCTTCTCTCTCTCTCTCTCTCTCCTCTCTCTCTCTCTCTATATCTCTATATCTCTCTCTCATGTCTGTGTGTATGTATTGATTTGCATGGTTTTGAGAGACATAGGTATAGATATGGATGTAACAGAGTTATGATGTTGGTATGATTTGTGTGCATGACTTTGTGATGATATTTATGATGTATTCAAATACTGGTTTATTCATGAATTAATATAATGGATCATTATGGATGGATATTGATTGTTGATGTCTCTCTTCATGAGGTTATTGTATGGTGAATATGGTATTAATCCTTATGTGATCTATATGTTTTCCTTATTATGTTTGTTTCCAAATTGAGATCTAGTTATTATGATGAGATATGTACTTTGATTGTGGTTATTATGAACATGCATGCTAGCACCCTGGTAAGATAGTAACAAAGAGGGACTTGGTACCTTTGCATTGTGCTTTGGGTGAGCGCTCAGATATTCTATCTGAGTGAAGTGCTAACATGCCTAGGGTTTTGAGTGGGAAAATAAGAATACATTTTGGTTCCATTACCGAGACCTCTTTTCAAAATGTTTACCATGATGTTGCATGATGATGGTGTATCAGTTGACTCTTGTGGCTATTGAAGATTGGGTGATTGATGAACAAGATCAATTTGTGCATGAAGATATGGTTCTGGGCCTGATTTTAATGCATGCACATGGGTTAAAGAACATATTTATCATGAGATTTATGAGACGTTATTTTACTTCTTTCCTAATAGAGTTTGTATGAGTGGTTGTCTGCATATGCATCAAAGAAAAGTATGGAGTTACAGACCAAGGACTTGGATGTAGGAAGAGTATCAGATTTGTTTGATGCAGATGAACCTTGGACACATGTTGTAGATCATTGGTGGGCTGGTGTTGTGTGCAGTTATACTTTAGAGTACATTGTGTCTATGTATTCTTGTCTAAAAGTTGCTGAGTTTGAATTTTTGTGCGAGCCCAGAGGATCTTACATTCACATTATTCCTTTCTCCATTAAGATATTGATGGTGGTGTTGAGTTTAGAGCACCTCCCTATGGCTAGCTAAACATCCCACCACGTAGGGGAAAGGAGACAGGTGTGGTGAAATATGGTGGACCTTACAGGCAGAAAGGAAGAGAGAAGAAAGGTGGCTTAAGTATAATGAAGAGCATGAGAGGGAATTGGTGAAGCAGCATGATATTGAGGAGTCTGTGGAGTTATGGAGGATGATGTCTCAGTGAAGGATTTGAAGGATCACATGGAAGACATGGAGCTGGAGCATCAGGATCTCCCCCACTTAGGAAAGTGTAGTAGAGAATCCCCTTTGGCTTCTGATGAGAGCATGTCAGAGGAGGAAAGAGTAAGGACCGTAGGTGCACATCTGATCCCACCTAGTGACCTAGCCCTTGTGCCTGGTGTTCCAGTTCTAGAAGTAATCATTAATCAACAGTGAGTGTAGGTAGTCTAGTAGCTTCAGGTAGATATCATTTTCCTTTGAATATAGAAGTGCATCAGACAACACATTCATCTATGGCATCACAGACATCATCTTTGTTATTTGGAGGACCTTTTGGAGGAATATTTTTTGGTGCATCATCAAGACAGAGTATGGGTGTCATGTAAAACATTGGGAACACATCTAGAAGTACTACAACTTTGCAGACTATGGGAGTTTAGTTTAGTACTACTGTTGGGATGCAAGGAAGTACATCCACTAGTCTGATGCCCACTGCAGGAGGTGGGTTTAGGAGGATCAGGAGGCTCAGGATCAAGTGGATCAGGTGGTTCTGGTGGTGGAGGAAATACTGGTGGGGGTTCTAGTTCTGGATCTAGTGGACAAGGTTTACACCCTCATCAACCTCATCAAGTTTATTATGAGATGTCCCTCCACTTGTTAAAATATAGAGGTATTGAAGATGTTGCAGAGCATGTGCAAAAGTGTTAGTTGTTATGGCACGCTAAAGGAATCACCTCTCTAGATAGAAAGGAAAGTCAATTTTCTACTACTCTTCAAGGGCACACACATAGTTGGTACAGAAAGTATGACCCGCACTAGACTGTGGTGGATTATGATGCTTTTCACTCTACATTTTTGTCTGAGTTCCATATCCTGAGTTTGAACAGAAGAGTATTAGCGTGCTTAAGGACATTAAGTAAGGGATTATCAAAAAGCATTCGAGAGTATGACACACATTTTAAAACTTTATTGTCAAAGTTGTCTTATGACATACATCCTAGTCAGCATGCATAATGGTTTGTTGGTGGGTTGTTGACTCTGTTTAGAAGGGTGCACTATCTCATAAGACTTTTGTATATCCATGTGAAGCTTTGGAAGAAGCTCTGTGTATTGAGGTAGTTGGGAGTGTGGACACTAGAGTAAGTCCATTTCTTAGAAGCACAGATTACAGCTATGGTGAAACAATTGGAAAATATCTTTGCTAATTCAGCTCATGAGACGCTGTAGTGGGATATGGTGTACAAATTATGAGGTTGAAGGACATACCAAGGATAGTTTTCCTCACAATTCGTGCATGTCCATGTTGCTGGATTGTGAGATTTTTCATTTGTATCATGATGCGAGTAGATGTCCTCTTTTGTAGCACGCAATCCAGAAGAATGTATCTATGTATTGTAAGATTTTCAATACTCATACTCATGATACTATTAATTGTAGAGTGATTGATCATATACATGAAGCCATTGAAACTGGTGTGCGACCAGACTAGTGTTAGCAAGGTGGATCTAAAGAACAAGGAGAACAACATAATGAAGGGTGTAATAATGGGGATAACAGAAATAAAGGCTTCCATGGGGGATATAGAGGTCAAGGTCACAGTGGTGGAAGAGGAGGATTTCCTAGAGGAACTTGTTTTACTTGTGGATCTCCTTATCATTATCAGTGTGAATGCCCTCAAAATGTGGTTTTCTCATGGTGTGGAAAATAACACAAAGTTTGAAGAATGCCTGACTTGTATGAGCATATGAGAAAGCAACACAAACAAGACAAGGGAGCAGCTATGATTAAGATACAACGTGTGGATGGAGATCAATGGATGTCAAAGGTTGAGATTAATTTTGAATTACAACCTAGTGTTAGTTACCACATGCATTGAGGTTGCGTGCTCGTGAACCTCCAAAGTATAAGATGACTATAACAAAGTAAGAAGTGATTAATGCCAAGTACCCTGATGTTGAACATCAGAAATAAGTTTACCTAGAGACTATGGACGTTATCAGGAATCTGCAAGGAGAGATTCAGAGCTTGAAGGAACTAGGCACATGTGATGGAATGATGCTGAAAAAATTGAACTCCCACAGAAGGATGTAGATGATTTGAAGAGGTATGTCAAATATTGTGCCAGGAAAACATAATCCCTTGTTAGGAGATTGGTTGTGAGAAAAATTACCACATGCAGGTAATGAGCATGAGAGGTAGATACTTCATGTAAATATTGCCTCCCCATAATCATGAGTATGATAAGGAGATTACATTGAATGTGGTTATTGATGGATGGATTCTGAGAAACATTATGATAGATACAAGTGTGCGAAAGTTAATGTACTCACGTTGGATGCTTGGAATCAGATGGGAAGACCACCATTGCAACCTTCTTCGAATGTGTTGTATATGGAAAAAAAACTAGGGATAATCCTATTGGGGTATTAAAAGATGTAACTATTATGATTCAGGGAGCCAAGTTTACTGGGGAATTCGAAGTATTATAGTTCTTGAAGAGGAAGATAGTTTCCCAGTATTACTTGGGTGCCCTTGGTGTTATGTGAATAATGTAGATTTACACTTCAACAAGGGGTACATTAGCTTTGAGAACAAGGAAGAGTGCGTCATTATACCTTTAATAGATGGAAAGGTTACCCTTATATTTGAGCCTTTGAGTGAAGAAGACTTAAACATGATATATGCACATACAATCAAAGACCCTAAGGTAACTAAGCCATCTAATGAAGGAGTGATATAGTGGGATGATGTTCATTCAGTTAGTGATACTACAAGTATTTCTTGTGAAAATTGGGTGCATGGAACATATGAAGTAGTTGGGTGAGAGGTTAATAACAATAGTTACTCATGATCAGGTCATGCACATGGTTAGGTGCTTAAGTTATAACTAGGTACCTCAGGTACACTGGTGAAGGAAACCTTGATGTATTTCTGCACGCCATGGAAGCCCAATGGAAGGATGAGGGTGACAGAAGAAATATGTTTAGTTTATGCTCTATGCAGGACAATAACACATTGGTGGGCTACACACAGAGACAACCTATTGGAATGGTGAGAGGTGAGAATCACCTTTTCTACTAGGTTTCTAAGGAGTAATGTACCTTCACATATATGTGAATTCCATGGGAAGTCCCCTGCTTCGCACCACGTCTGGGAATGTGAGAGACTTTAGACGGGGGGGCAAGAGGCCTTACCACCATCACTCTGGGTACATAAGTTCTACACCACCCTAAGTGGTTGCACATGCATGGTATGTCCATGCAGAATTGACATGAGAAATAGTTAATTGGCAGGAGATGACCTCAAGTATGATTCATACTTTTGATTACTTTTCTACTAAACCTTCAGTCAATGAAGCACTACAGATTATGAAGCGCCTTACTTTGGGAGATAGCGTGAAGGCTGAGGAAATTTTATTAGATATGTTTGGTGAGTTATATTTAGAGGCGCACCTTGACCTTGAAGAGACTGAAGAAGAAGAAATGGTCTGCACTGGGAATAAAAAAAAAGGGTAAACTGGTGTGCATAGTAGATGATGAGGATGATGAGGATAATAACCTGGATGTTAACCACACTGAAGGTACAAGCGAGGTGATGGACACAATAGATGAAAAGGTATGTGCGTGTATCATGAGCCTATGAAAAAAGAAGGTTAATATTGGGACAGATGTAGATCCTAAAGAGGCCATTATTGGTGATTAATGGTCAGAGAAGGAAGTGGCTAAGATTATTGAACTTTTGTGTGACTTTCTAGGACTTATTTCCATGAGGCTATCATGAGTTAAAAGGAGTAAATCACTTATTTAGGTGAGATGAGGATCAAATTAAAAGAAGGTGTGTGCCCGATTAGGAAGAGACCTTACAGGATGAATCCTAATCTGCGCATTAAGGTAAAGGAAGAAATAGATAAAATGTTCAAGTCTGGAATAATTGAGCCCATTGAGGAATCAGAGTGGGTTAGCCTGATGGTAATAAGCATAAATAAAGATGGTAGGATAAGGATATGTGTGGACTACAGGAGTTGAATTTTGCTTGTGTCATAGATCCTTTTCCCACACCTTTTACTGAGGAGATCCCTTGGAGGGCATTGTAGGCGTGAGATTATTCTTTTATAGATGGGTTTTAAGATATCATAAAGTGTGCATAGCGAAGGAAGATTAGAAAAGATAACTTTCACCACTGAGTGGGGAAGTTTTACATACAC
Organism: Taxus chinensis; assembly: GCA_019776745.2. Classification (NCBI taxonomy): domain Eukaryota; kingdom Viridiplantae; phylum Streptophyta; class Pinopsida; order Cupressales; family Taxaceae; genus Taxus; species Taxus chinensis. Next base: position 657,376,628 of record CM034147.1, on the reverse strand, counting down.
ATTTATGCCCTTTGGGTTAAAGAATGCACCTGCAGTGTTCTTGTGCATTGTTGTATAAGCATTTCAAGACTTCATTCATAAGTTTTTACATAGGTATATCTTGATGATTGGACAATGTATGGTTTTGTTAAGGATCATTGTGATAATTTGAGGCTTATGTTTGAGAGGTGCAGGAAGTTGAGCATCTCTCTGAATATTAAGAAATGTATCTTTGCGACACCTTTTGGTACTTTACTTTGGGCATATTATTTTTAAGGAAGGTTTGTTGGTAGATCCAGCCAAGGTCGTTGTGATCTTGGGATTGAAAGAACCTAACAATCAAAGTGAAGTGTGCGGATTTCTTGGAAATACAGGTTATTACAGGAAATTCATTAAGGGATATGCAAATATTTTGCACCCTTGGAGAAAATTTTGAAGGCTAAGGGAAAATTCTATTGGGGACGAGGCACAACAAGCAGGCATTTGAAACACTAAAGGAAAGGATGACCACTGCACCTATTTTGCACTTTCCTTTGTGGGATGTTTCATGTTCATGTTGATTCTAGGATGGAATTGGTGTCATGTTAGCACAACCATGAGAAGGAATTGTATACCACCCTATTTTTTTGCAAGTAGGAAGTTGACACCAGCTGAACAAAACTATACAACTATGAGCGTGAAGCTTTGTCCATGATTTACGCACTTGCACAAGTTCAGAAAATACTTATTGGCGACACCATTTATTTTCTTCATAGATCATATGAACTTAAGTATTTGGTCAACAAACCTATTTTACAAGGGCGCATTTGCAGGTGGATACTACTATTTCAGAGTTTCAGTTTACAGTGATTGTGAAACCAGGAAAAAATAACTCAGGGCCTGATCATTTGTCAAGAATCAATTTTGGTGAGGATGCGTAGAGAATTGAGGACATAATGTCAAATGCACAACTCTTTAGATTGAATCAAACGCACCCACTGAGTTGGAAGATATTTCATCTTTTTACACACTAGACAGGCACCTGAGGGAATGAAAACATTAGAGAAGAAACAACTTGCAATACATGTGGCACCTTACCAGTTGATAGGTGGAGATTTGTATAAGTTAGGTCATGATGAAGTTTTGTATCAGTGTGTATTGGAGCATGAGTGTGAGGCAATAATGGAAGAAGCTCATGGTGGAATTGTAGGAGGTCATTATGCTAGGAGATGCCACTGCGTGCAAGATTCTAATGGTTGGATTTGGTGGGAAACTTTATATAAGGATATTAAAGAATATGTCAAGGCTGTGATCATTTTCAGCACCTTGGAAATCCTGGATCTAGAGATGAGATGCCTTTGAGGCCTATTGCAAGTGATGAACCTTTTGAGAAATGGGCTATTGACTTTGTAGGTCCTATTTCCCACCTACGTGTAGGACTAGCACACACTACATTATAACTTGTACAAACTATCTGACAAGGTGGGAAGAAGTAGTACCTACAAAGGATTGCACGGTAGTTACAACATTGATATTTCTATGGGAAAACATTATCAATACATGTATGGATGTCCATTGAGCTTAACAAGTGATAGGGGTACTCATTTTCTTAATGAGACCATCAGAATTATTTTGGCTGAGTTTATGGTGGCGCACCACAAGACAACACCCTATCATCCACAAGCCAATGGAACTACTAAGGCTTTCAACAAGATTTTGGAAAAACACTAACAAAAATTTGTGATGTTAGAAGGAAATACTGGATGATAAGGTTTTTGTTGTACTTTGGGCATACATAACCACTTACAAAATATTGAATAAAGCCACACCATTTCAATTGGTATTTGACGCAGAGGTTGTATTATTATGGAATTCATGTTACCATCCCTGCATATTACACATGTAGGAGGATTAGATGATGAAAAGGATATTGAAGAGTGCATAGAAAAATTGATGCAGTTGGATGAGTGGCACATTATTTCCTGGTGGAGCCAAAAGATAGAAAAAGATGAGACAGAAGGCATGACATGATAGGCATATTTGGAATAAGGAATTTGAGGTTTGAAGAATGGTTCTTCTGTATGATTCAAAGTTTGTGCGCCACCCAGGGAAATTGAAATTTCATTGGTTGGGACCCTTTGTTTGTAATGAAGATACTTGAATCAGGCACTTGTTACATGCTGGATGACACTTTATTGCCCGATTACTTCAATGGGAGTAAGTTGAAACCCTACTATAAATAAGTCTTCTTGGTGTTTTGTAATAAGGCAATATTTCCACTTAGATTATATTTCCCTTTCATGCATTTTATTTTCATGTGTTTCCTTTCATCGTTGTCTATGCTTTGTCAATTTAGTTTAGTGTTTTGTTGTAATAAGCGTGATTGTGCACCAGTAGCTAATTACTATCTAGTGGATTCATGCACAGAGGACTACGCATACTTTTAGTGTGGGATGGAGTAGATACAAGTGGTATACAGGTACACATATGAGTTAGAGTATGAACATCCTTTGGAAGATTGGTGTGCATAAAAAGAAAGGTGTTAGAAGTGCTCGGATTATAGGTGATTTTAAAGAAAAATGATCTCAAATTGAAGACCATGCATAGAAGGATGGATGTATACATGTAACGTGAGGTAGGAAGCAACATGGGAAACTACTTGGTATGAGGCACATTGGTTGATGATACTTCGGTGTATGAAGGAGCGCGTAAACAGAGGTCTATGGCCAAGAAGTAGGGGGCACACTAAAAGGTTACTACTGGGGCATAGAAAAATTAGTGAAAAGTGTGGAAAAAGAAAAAAAAAATCATTTAATGTTGAGTACGGTGGTAGATGAGGAGCAATAAATGTGAGAAAAGTTGAAAAAATTATATAAGGAAGGCTTGCGATGTCATTTTCACCTTGCATGTTGAAGTATTTGAGCTATAGAGAGTGATTGAAAGAGTGAGTGTGTACTAAAGTGCATGAAAGAGAATTTACATAGCATCGAACCAGTGTTATTTATGCATAACCATTGACGAAGCTCCATCAGAAGGGTGTTTGAGTGAAGGAAAGGTGTGCGGGAAACAAATTTGTGAAGCCATAGGGTTTGAGGAAATGAATTATAGCTAGGGCACATGGATTTTGAAGTAAAGGGATCGAAAAGAGTGCAAGAAGTGTTTTAAATCATATGTAATGACACCCAAGAGAGAACCTAGAGCAACTACATGGGGGAAAAGTAGAAGGAAGTCGAATAGAAGTAGAGGACGCACCTGAGACTCAGTTTTTAGAAATGCAGTATCATGAAGGCATCATAATGGGATTATATTGGGAGTCACATGTCAGACCGAAGTAAAGTGAGTGACTATAATCACCAAATAAAAATAACAAGGATGATTTGGACAAGGACCTAGTAACAAAAAAAATTTGTAGACAGAAAATGATATGGTCGTCTATGACGACGCAGGTCAAAAGTTGTTAAAGAATGTTGGAGTTATGCAGTTGTATGAGCTATCATATTTTGGAAAACTAGAAAAATTATATCAATGGTTGATGTCCTGAGTCCACGAGGAATTTTTCTATTTCGATAGGGTGATAGATGTGACTCACCACCCTTTGATTGGAAGTTTGACAGGTTTGAGAAGCTCAAGCACTAAGATTGGTGTAGTGACCTCAATGATGATTGAGGTCATAGAAGTAACTTCTACTGTTTTAGCATATGCAAAGGGATGGCACGCTATGGATATTGACAAGCTAGAAGATCACCCTGTGATCCAAGATGTTGCGCACCTCCTCACCAAGTTGAATAACTAGGAGCGTTGGAGCCAAGTAAATAAGAAGTGGCTCCATTTTGCTAAGAAGATGTATGAGGGAGTTGTGTACAATTTATATACTTTCATTGTTGAAACTATCATTGAAGAAGTGCACCAAGGAGACAAGATAACTTTTGGTGCTATTTTTTATCACTTGTGTTTGTGGAGATTGGGGTGCCCGATGGGCCGAAGGAAAAAATTTGGTAGCTTCCTGAGGAGAAAAGGTCACTTGCAGTTATATTTTCTAAATATACTTGTGATGGATCGATGAGTGGATCCCATATAAATAGAGGTTGGAACTATGGTATATGTGCATGTGTGAGGATTTTGAGCACGAGTGGAGAATTCCAAAGGACCTACCTGTTGTGTTGGAGAAGCAGGCCCGGTTTGTAGTATTCTAGCATTTTTGCATTGACATAATTGGTATGAAGGATGAGAAGTGGATCCCTTGGTGTAAGCTTCCCTATGCCTTCACTGCGTGCTATTTTCAGGCCTCTTTAAATAGATTCTCCAATGTGTGTAAATTAAGGTTTGATGTAGACAAGGTAGACTATGATTATCATACGCTCTTTAAGACATATGTGTATCTGAGGTAAGTCTACATATATAGAAAATTGATTTCTGATGATATAAATATCATCGCAATAATGAGTTTTTGCAGTTGGGAAGCTTGGTGCAGTTAAGGTATACATTTACCTTAAACCCAAATTAGTTGATGGGAAGTATATTGAAAATGAGTTCAAAGTTCCTGAATTGCCTAGGGGGAAGCACACTGTGGGGACCTTGCAGGATGATGAGCCTAATCCTCCTCTCATAGATGAGGAAGAGATTGAGGAGGAAGAACTGAAGGAAGACAATGGTGGCTTGGATCATGGCTCAAGGAGGTAGTTGACTGTAGGGGAAAAGAGAACACATGAAGAAAATCCTCCCAAAAATGGAAGAAGGTGGATAAGTGAGAGAGGAGATGGGCATGGTGGAGATGGAGAAAGGTGAGGCTGTCAAAGACCAGGGTTTTAGGAGAGTACTAAGGAGAACTAGAACATAGAGTACATGTGTGAATTGGACCTTCACAACCATCGAGGATATCACCCAGAACCTCTCTTGTCAAACCTAAATCAGAGAAGAAGAGGTGCAAGTATGTGCCCACTAAGGAGAGCAAGGAGAGAAGTCAGATGAAAGTGTGCATATCATTAAGGAGACTCATGTTATTAATGTGGACATATAAGGGCCTCAGTATAAAGATATGTAACATGATACAGAGGTATATGAAGAGCGTGAAGAGGTAGGTGGTGCCATAGGAGAAGAGAAAGAAAAAGATAAAGGGTGAACCATCTAATGAGCCTACTGGTGAACATACAGGTGCATCAGGAGAAGGCCGAGTTTGGATATTGAATTGTGCATTCCTAAGGGTCTTCATTCTGGGAGGAATAAGGATGGAGAGATGTACCAGGTGCTTTACACTTGGGTACATTGATGACCCCTCTAAAATCATTCATGCCAAGTTTCAAAGTACTCTGAATCCTGAGAAGTTATATGGGTGGGAGTTAATGGATCCAGAAGCAGCAAACATGCACATGTGAAGAAATTATCATGGAGCATGTAGACTCACATAGATGAGCCTAAGTTTGATTTGAAGGAGGAAGCATGTATAAGGAGGAAGATGAAAAATAAATCTCAATCCATGCACTGGACAGTTAGGCCAACATAATTTACAGATGAATATGAAAGTAATGCCTTGAATAAAATGGTAGTTGAAGTGGCACGCATGAAACATAGATAAATCAATCATGCTCAGGACATTGTTGGAAGATAACAAGAATCTAAAGGAACAAGTCGAGCAGTTGACTGAGGCACACAAAAAGGATAGGGAGAAGCAAGAAGGAGATTTTGGATTTTGTGCCAAAACTGAGGAAGGACATTATAGACACACATCTAGACATTGATGAGTAGACCGAGAAGACATATCAGTCATCCTTACACTTCTTACAGGATTGTGTCCACTTATTGATTAAGAAGCAGTCATTGGTGCAAGTAGAGACTAAGGAGGAGACCATGGAGATGGCTGCCCAGAGGGAGAAGTAAGTTGCAGTGGAGAAAAAGAGGACAAAGAAGCATAGGTCACACACAGAATAGTTGAGTATGATGCTTTACTACAAACCATCAAGGATGAATCGAAGCACACAGACTTGGCTTTGAAGGTATGTGAAGATCCAAAGCATATAATTAAAACAATGACATTGATAGAAGAAAATGAGGTCCTTTTTGTGAAGAAAAATTAAAATTTGGGACGTGAGGAGAGGTTGACATTACTTGCAGAAAAGTGTGATGCACTCAAAGCATCATGATATCCTCTTAATGAGAGAATAAAGGAAAATAGGAAATTGATAGTATGAAGAATGGATGTGATGGACGGTATGGTGTCGGGTTTGGAAAACGTATTAAGAGTTTTGAATAACAAGGGTGAAGATATGATAATGGATGAAATGGATGTTGTGCTTGCGATATTCCTGCTAAGGAAAAGAAGGAACTCGGTGACTGGAACAAACTAGAAGTAGATATCAAAAATGAGTACCCTAAAATTTTGTTTCCTGTAGAAGAATAGGGGACGGATTATTGAAGTTATTCTACATTATTTAATTTATCCTTTGATCTTTTATTCTTTACTCTTGGAGAGAAGGTATGATTGCCCATTGTTGCGGGCAGCAATGACATTAGTATGGGGTAATGTTGGCCTAGTGAATTATTGGTTAAGTATCAAAGGTGTGTGACAACAGGGTGCACATGGAAGTTTAGTGAAAGAAGGGTACTCCATGGTAAGACAGAGTTCAGGACTTAGCTATTTTACATGTTTCAGGCTAAATATAGGTTGGAGTGCGGAGCACGCATAGGATAAGGACATGAAGAATTCAAGGATACGTGAAGGCTATTTTGGGAACATGTGGAAGATCAATATTCATGCAGATTCTAAGCTAATAATAGGATTAGAACTAAAGCTAAATAGACGCATGGATATTTTGAGCTTATAGCCTATTTTGAGAATGCATGGGTGGTGAAGGGAAAGCACCCATCCCTATATATATGTTTGTGTTGATTTGCATAGTTTTAAGAACACTTGTATCACTGCATGTAACAAAGTTATGTTTTTGGTATGATTTGCGCGCATGACTTTTTGATGGTATTTAATATGTATTCAACTACTGGTTTATCATGAATTACTATAATGGATCATTATGGATGGATATTGATTGTTGATGTCTCTCTTCATGAGTATTATATTGTAAATATAGTATTAATTCTTATGTGATCTATATGTTTTCCTTATTATGCTTGTTTTCAAATTGAGATCTAGTTATTATGATGAGATCTATATTTTATTATGGTTATTATGAACATGCATGCTAACACCCTGGTAAGATAGTAACAATGAGGGACCTAGTAGCTTTGTGCATTTCGGGTGAGCGCTTAGATATGTCTGAGTGATGTGCCAACGCATCTAGGGTTTTGAGTGATGTCCTTCACATTTTAAAAAGGGTTTCCCTTAACGCTTAGCAACTTAGTATGTTGTACCATGAATTTTTTATTTTCTCATTAATCATATTTAACGAGTAGACACTTCCATTTGATGATAAATTATGTAATGGATCAATTTATTATTTGTTTCACTCTTTTCTTGATGACTTCCTTAGGTTCCATAATGAAAGTTTCTTCTTCATCTACCTCAAGTAACTTTGACTGGATTGGGAGCTTGATCTGGAATAACTTCATAGTGACCCTCATTTAGCTAAATGGAATAACTAAGAATTCATATTGACCTTATGTGTTTGGAATGCAATCTTACTAACATCCTCATCTATAGCTAAAATCTAATGGTACCTTAAACATAAATCTCGCTTAGTTAAAGAAAGCAATGTCATTAAATTCATCTAATAATTTATAAAGGATAGGAATGGGAAACTTATATTTAAGAGTGATATTATTGAGTTCCCTATAGTTTGGAAACATTCTCCTTGATTCCTTATTTTTAGCATAATAATTGAAGATGAATAAACACTTTTAATGTGACAAACAATGTCTGAGGCAACCATTTACTTGACTATTTTTCAGTTTTTAATTTTTTTAGCAATAGCGGTGAGGTCTAATAATAGGAGGGATACTTCCTCAAATCAAATAAATTACATTATCATGATCTAAGAATTGAGGTAGGCTCTTTGGTTCCTAAAATACCAATTTATGGTGCTAAATAATCTCCTAAAGATATGGTGGAGCATGGTTTTCCACATCATGTGCTTCTAAGAAATGTTGTTGTGCCACTATTTCATAAAATCCCTTCTTAAGTGATTTCTCCATCATATGAGATCTAATAATTTGGCTTGGTGGTGACTACATCCTATTAAGTTTGTACATTTTTCCATTCATTATGAAAACCATAAATAAGTCTTGAAAATCAAAAGACACAATTCCCAAATTTTCAATCCATTGTACTCCCAAAACTACATATGTTTCCCTAATTAGGTTGGAAAACATTTATGAGGTGAGAAGGTAGTGCCCCATTGAATGTTTGATATGATGAAATTTACCACCACAAGAGAGTTACTTCCTAGTAACAATAATGACTTGAAAATTGGTAACAATATGTACACAAATTAGTTGAGCTCATTAGATAATTTTCTATAAATGAAATTGTGGGTACAATGTGTATCGATCAAAACTATTACCTTTTTCTTAATATAACCAACCATTTTGAGTGTTTGTGGTGTGGTTATCCCATTTAATACACGTAGTAAAATTATAGGGTTCACTTCCTCAAAATTTACATGCTTGTGTTCTATTTTTGCTTCCTTAGTAGTGATTTCTTTGTCACCTAAAACCTTATTCTAAAAAACCATTAGGATTTTCTCTCTGCTAGCACACTTATGACCTATAGACCATTTACTATCACAATTCCAATATATGAATTTTTCTATTTTATTTTCCTCTTGTTGAGGAGAGACCTTGGTAATTTTCCTTGGTTGAAAAGGGTTCACAACATTTCTACCAATAGTATTAGTCACATTCCGATCTCTCCATTTTTTTTTCTTTGGTCTTGCAGGAATATCCTACTAGCACAATTCCATTACACAATATGTAGTATTTTTTCATATATTTCCTAACTATACAAGGTTCCACTAAATGAACATCAAGTTAAAATTCATTGTTTATTCCATTAATGTGAAATTGTAGTTTTGGTAAGGTGTTGCTTCTGGAGTCTAGATCACCAATATCATATGCTCAACATTATATTTAGCTATGTATCTTGTTTGTTTCGGATTTTTTAGTTAAGTAAAGTAGCTTACCTTTTGTGGTTGCTCATAATGGCCTGATATTTCATTAGTAAATACATCCCAATTGAGCTCCTTACTTTTTTTTGTCACTCATCATGCATTGGTACCATTGACATGGTTCAAATTCTAAATGTAGTGAAGTTATCTCGACCATTATATTATCTAGTATATTTTGAATCTCACAGTATTATTCCATGAGATTCATCCATGAGGTTACGTGTGTACCATCAAACTTTCAGATTTCCATATTTGGTAGGTTCAATTTTGACCCGTGGAGTGGTTTCCCAATATTTGGTTTGTTGTGCCCTCCTAGATGGTTTAGTTGTGTATGAGTGGTTGTATGATTTGGATTAATTAAGGTTTTAAATTCACATACTATATCATTTTTAAACCTATCTGAACCCTCATTCAAATATGTTGAAAATGGGGAAAATATTTTCTCTTAGATAAAAGTTACCACCGTTTCACATTATGTAGGAATTTGTACCCCAATTTTAGGTGGTGGACAATAAAAGTTGTCATTCAAATCAGTGGTTGATGAAACAATATCTATTTTGAAATGCATGGCTACTAATTTGACTATGTTTCTAGTTCATGATTTATGCTCAATCCGGGGGGAGTATCCAGAGTGAGTAGTAACCATAAACCGTCAAAATATGTGTATTATGTTAGGAATATCTATTATATTAGTGCTTTGTTATTTTAAGTGAGATATTAGTTAGTATTTTATTATTGTTTTATGAGATTATGGTTGTTAAACCAAATTCATGAATATAGATTTCTTGTTAGTAACTCTATGTCATTAAGAGGTTGCTTATTGATGAATTATAGGGATATGAATCCTCCTCTTTATAGGAAATACTTTTCCTATAAATTTGTATTGTCTTGTATCAAATTAATAAGAAGCATACTATTATTTTCCCTGTGTGTACTTTCTCATCTGGTATCAAAGTGAAAAACCAAGTGTGAAAACAGGTTACATGGAGGGATGAAATAAATCTTGGGGAAGATTTAGATATTTTATTTCCCTGATTATGGAATCTCTTCAGGGAAATCTGTTCTATATTAGATGAGTGAGGACTTGTATTGCATTGGCGTCAAAAAAGGGAATGATATTTTTATATTCAAATCCATTTTTTAATCAAAACTTGGATTATTTTCTGGCGGATCTCATATGGTTCTGATCAATTGCATTAGCATTAGATGATCATTATTCATCGACTTACATTTGAATAGGTCTAGTCATTCCTCGTTAATGGTTTTGCTTCCCAAATTTTCATTAAGACTCAAAAATTTCAGAGTGTGTTTACTTTCAGTTGCATGTGGTGTGTTCTTGATTGTGTGGTTTGTTGAATAAATTTTCATTTCACATTAAGGGGGGAACATAATACCAATGTTCCATTTCCATTGTGACAATGTTTCCTATATGTGTATGAGAAAAAAAAATCCTATATTATTCCCTACATTGAGATGTTGATGAGAGTTGATAACATTACTGCACATCGTGATTTGGTTATTGGTAACCCACTTGTAAAACCATCATATTTTGGTTTGTGGTAAACCACTTTTAAAACTACCACTTTTGGTTATTGGTAAACCATTTGCAAAACCATCATCTTTTGGTTTGTGGTAAACCACTTGTAAAACCACCACTTTTGGTTTTGGTTAACCATATGCAAAACCATCACTAGGTTTTATGATTGTCCTATGAAAATCACCAGATCATGAAAACAAGTGCAAATATGAGATTTAAGTTTTCCCCATGTTTGCACTAAGGGGGAATGTTAGGAATATCAAATATATTAGTGCTCCAATATATTGAGTGAGATATTAGTTAGTATTTTATTATTATTTTTTGAGATTATGGTTGTTAAACCAAACTTGCGAATATAGATTTTTTGTTAGTATCTCTAGGTAGTTAAGAGGTTGCTTGTTCTCCCTAATAATGGGGCCTAGAAAGGATTAAATTTTGATTATAGATGGAAATTTCCACCCGATGGCTGGGTGAAATTGAATTTCGATGGGGCCTCGAAAGGAAATCTTGGCCCTGCTGGAAGCGAATGTTTGATTCGTGATTCACTAGGCCAACTGATTCTAATGATGGCTCTGGATTGTGGCCATGACTTTTTTTCTGCAAGGGCTTAGGGAGATTGCTTCTTACAGCTGGAGAAATTCATGGATCAAAGGTGACTCTCAAATAATCATAGATGCTCTTATATCTCGCTCTGCAAAGGTTTGGAAGTTAAATTTGATAATTCAAGAGATATTTCATTGGCTGAATGGTTATGAAAAAATATGTTTTTCTCACATTCTAAGGGATGGAAACTCCCCTATTGATCATCTTGCTAATGTGGGGTTCGGTTTGTTAGAAAAGGAAGGGAATTTCTTAAGAGTGTGGAAGGATAAGTTTCTAATGACTCTTCAAAAAGCTTTGATTAATAATAACAATCATTAATCGCCATATCAAATTTATTTGTTCCTTCTACATGAGGCACTTATCTCTCGCTCATGTGAATGGATTTAAAGTTAGGGGAAGAGCTAATGGAACATGTGTGAAGCGATTGGCATTCATTTATTTTTCCCTATATGAACCAGTGCATTCTTTCCATTTGGCACTCTTCTCTGTTAAAAAAAAGTGAAAGCTCTGAGTTTTTTCATCCTTTATAATGGAAAGAAGCGGAAGTCAAGGGAAGCAATCTACCATCTCTACTCAGGTTTTTTGCAAGTCCCATAGGGGTGCTCGCTGATCTTCTTTTCTCGAGGTCATAGCTAAGGCATCCATCAAAGATTGGCTGGAAGAGAAAATTTGAAACCCTGCAATGCATCATTGGCTCTCCAAGGTTTGGTCAATAGCTAAGGACATGGACATAATTGAGGATGAAGAAATTTGATCTCATTGCATGGGATAATGGTTAATCCTAAACAGTCGGTAGGGAGGCGCAACATCTTTTATGTGGCTCAAGGGATCAGTGGAACCAACATTCTATCAAATGCATCAGGCCAATTCTCTCTTCATATGGATCATGCTAAGTTGGGGAAAATGGGTGACAGGAGGGAGTGGAAGCTAAATTTCATTTGCATGTCATTCTCAGGGCTCCACAAGCATTGGCTTCTAGTCAAAAGGTAATTACAGACCACCTTGGACTTGAGCTTCCTCCCAAGGCTTGTGTCATTTTTTTGTTTGATGACTCTTCCAGTGAGTCTTACCATATAATGTATGTCTACTCGGACGTGGGTTTTCTTGGGCGAAGCATTGGATAAGGTGTTGAGGATGGTAATATGCCATAGATTTTTTTAATAATATATAATCACATGTATTTTTTATATGTATATAGCTAGGATGTTTTTTTGGGCTAGGTTGGCTAATTGGGCAATTTTTCATTTCCATATCTTACCACATACAACATGATAATGTGTTCATACTATGACTGCCAAGATGAGCTATGATATATATGGCAACTACATTGTAAAAAATTTACGGGCTAAGGCCCTTTCCTTAGGTAATATAAGAAAAAAAAAAGATTTCTTGTTGAGTAATTATAGGGATATGAATCCTCCTCTTTATAGGAAATAATTTTCATATAAAGTTGTATTTTCCCGTATCAAAGTAATAAGAAGCATATTATTATTTTCATTGTGTGTATTTTCTCATACCAAATCATCATATTTGAATCAGATGTTCCACCATTCACTAAATTTGAATATGAAATTTCTAAATTTAGAATGCCTCAAATATGAAATTGCAAAGAGTGATCCTTGCTTACAACCTGATGAGGTTTCTAATAAAGTAAATAATTTATAAAAATTCTAAAATGTGCGGCCTATATGACATTTTTTTTCAAAAAACATGAAATCACAATATCTTAGGCAAATATGATCAAAAGGGATGAAATTTGGAGTGATGTTTATTTGTCACACATACCAATATCCCTAAAAATTCACATCTTTGTTTGTGATATGGACGGAAAAAATTGTTGCCAAAATTGATGCTCCAAAAGCACTTGTTATGATATTTCTTTATAAAATAAAAGAAACACTCAAATATAATCTACTTTGAAGGGGAAATATCCAAAAATAAGAATAAATGATTAAAAATACTTATTAATATGATATTTGATGGTTTTAGGAGAATTTCACGCACCTTTATTTATAAACATAAATATGAAGGGTCACACCCTTTCATCCTAATTGGGTCAGGGTAATTATTTATTTAGAACTAATAAATGAAAGGTTAAGGTTATTCACTCCACTATTTAACCTTAGTAAGCATATGAGGATATAATGTTAGAGATATAACATTACACCTAATCTTTATAAAGGATAACATAGGTATCATGATTATTAGGTTCGTCTAGACCTACCCTGAGATAAGATTGTGATCTCACCTTTGATCTAAGTGTGCCTTAAGTGAGAGGAGATGGATGAGTGAAAATTTAAAGGATGTAGGACTAATACAATGATGGATAACGTTAATAGCTTATCAGAAGGAGATATAAAGGCTGCTTTATATTGGATGTCAAGGCTAAAAAAATTATGTAGTATGGGAATTGTATATCACTAGAGATGGGAAAATATGTAAATGTAAACCTGTGATAGGTCTAGAACAATCATAAAATGTGTTAATGTCCAAGATAATGTAAGATCATAAGTGGATAAAATACATACCAAAATATTAGGAAGAAACAAATGGTAGATATTAAATTGAAGGATGCCACAGGAGTCTGTAAAGCATGAATATAAAAGGTTTTAAATGGATAAACATTACTAAAATATCAAGGAAGAAAAAATGGAAAATTTAGATATAAAGGATATCGTGGGGATTCTATAAATTACAAGTGAAAAAGGTTGTAAATGGATAAATAACTCACCAAATTATCAAGAAATAAATAAATGGGAAAATTAAATCTAAAGGATGTCACAAGGAAGCTATAAATTGTAACTAGGATGTAAAGAGGTAACCAACATATGTGACATATTTGGCCTATGTATTAAATATATTACATAATATTGTAAGGCATGGATGAGGTCGTCAGACTACCAACTTGTCTAAACTATGGATGTAAGAGGTAGAAGATATCTCAAACTAACTAGTTTATCTAATCTAAGGATGTAAGGGGTATCTAAAATATCGTTCTAACCATATTTTCCAAACTAAAGTGGTAAGTGAGTGGAAAGGGGCATGTGAGGAAAAGGCAGTATAGGGATAAGTAGATGAGGTCAAAAGGGGCATGTAAGATAGTTTCAAGCATATTTGATAACCTCGTGACCTTGTTGTTAAATTTCATAACATCTGTGAATCACGGTATCCTTAATGTATTTCCATCAATAGGAGACCATTCGATGGATCTTATGACATGTAGCTACCATAGAATCTTATACTCGTGTGGATATATAAAATAGAATCTCCTAACACATTTCCATAATTGGGGTTAGGATGGTAGGGATGAAAGGAGAAGGCATCTCTATCTATATTGTATAAATGTGAGGATGTGAAATGTCATTTGATTTATAGGATGAGCATGTAGATTTATGGTCCATAGGAGAGAGGACCACAGTGGATAATATAGGAGGATAAAGGGGAACCAAAATTTTGGATCAAGGTGGAGGAGAGGGAAACTATTGATATTATTGTGGTTGTTTCTAGAGTACCCAAAAATCAATAGATAAATGAGAACCAACACCATGATGAGAGGATAAATGTTAAGAAGAGGGAGCAGGATGAGATGGTTGATGTTGTTTCTCCTCACAAACATTAGCTTATAATGTATTCACGTGATGTTAATAAGCTCAAAAATATTTTACATCATGCCCATATGCCTCATGTTATAGTGCAGTATAGATCATGTTCATTTGACAAGTGTGAGGTCATAATGATAGAGGGTGCGGGTGTGAGTGTAGAATAAGGTGAGGGAGGATCAAGGATGGTAGGGTTAAACAAAGAATTCATGGTGTGTTGTTTAATTTTTTGGGTTACAAGGAGGGTCAATAATGGGTGAGCTAATCAAAGGAACAATTATTGATTTTGGATTAGACTTTAAGTAACTTGGTGAGGTTGAAGCAACAAGGTTGGAACTGTTATATGATAGTTTATCTACCTCCTCATTCTCTTCTACATGCAACTCATCATCCTCATAATAAAAGGGTGGAATGGGAGGTGAAATATGGTGGACAATGTTTATGTTATGATTAAATGAGGTTTGTAAAGATTCTATTGAATATATTGAATTGTGAACATCGAGATAAGATTTTAATGATTTTTTGTATCTAAGGATTTCTACAGTATTTTCTTAGGTGTATCCAAACAAGAACTATCCATTAAGTGACTATTTGTCATCATACTCGGGGGTAGTGATATCAATGTGAAGAGATTAAAATAACCCCCTCTATCTATATCTAGAAACCCCCCTCTAGATATAGATAGAGGGGGGCATCTAAATAGAAAGAGACACACTATGTCACGAGGTGGTGAAGCAATCATCTCCTTTGGAGGAGGAAACAAATAAGAAATAGTGACTATAATTGCATCAGTTTCCTTCCTACAACAATGGGGTGGAAAATAAGGAGGTAATTATAAAATGATGGAATTAGGAAGGTTAGTAGTTTTGATCTTAAGATTTCTTTTCATCTATATCGTCTTCATTTAAATTGAGGAGGTTATGCGATATATTCCCAACATGTTTTGGGTATCCACTATAATCTCGAAGATAATCAACGAGGTAGTTAAAATGTTAGTACTCTCAAACTAGGACACAAATAAGTTACTCAAAATAAAGCATTTCATAGACACTGTGTTGTTGAAAGTTGTTCAAAGTTCTCAAAATTGTGTCACCTTGAATCCTTAACATAGAGCCTATGTAAGATAGCTTGAAACATTGACAAGTGGATTATGTGATTACACACATCTGATGTATCCATGTTCATCCAAGAATAATTTTATACGAGAGAGAGGGAAGTTGAAGATCATAACTTTCACTCTAACAGTGTGATGAGGCACAGATAATGGGTAACCAAATGTAGTCCACGTGGGCATTTTCTTCGTTCATAACCTTGACATGTGTTGTGGTTAAATTTGGTATTATCGATAGAACAACTAAGATAATTGATTAATTCTAAAGAAGCGACACATGCCCAAACCCTCATAAATGAGAGCTCCTTTGAATTACATATTGGTGATCTTGACTTAAATGAAGAGAGGAGTATTGTATTCTCATAAGAGTAGTTTTTCATAGGATCATAGAGATATTAATAAAATTAATATATAGATATTGATATATGGTTAGATTATTATAAATTAAAATCTCTTAGCATTTATGAAGTATTATATCATCAAAACCAAGCAAGAGAAATTTATGCCGCAAAACTAGTAGTGACGCTTTTCATGAGTTTGTTGTGATTTTTAGGAGAAGATTTGATGAATTCAAAGAAGGGGATTTTCCTAGGTATGTTTGAGAATTCCATCCTCCAATATGGATAATGAGAAATGGTCTAACCTGAGGAGTTTCAATCCAAATCTAATCTAATGGGAATGGAGTATTAGGTTGGATAAGGTATCTACTTTTTTGACCCAATTATACAATATCAATCACTAGGTAAGCATGGAAACTAGTCAATGTTGTCATGAGGTGATAAGATAATATCTAGATGATATCAACCCTTTTTAGTATCAGGGTGGCTTTGATGTCCACTAGAGAATGGATAGGCAAAGTGATCTAGATGGTATCAACCCTACATGATTTCAAGGTGGCCTAGTATAATGTCATGAATAATATGTAGAGATACATATGGCACGTCGAACCTATGTTAGTTTAGGACATCTAATTGATGGCATTGATCTGGATATGAAGTTTGATAGTTTTTATTGTGAGGAGACGGTTCTTCAAAAAATATAACATGTATGATATGATCTGAATAATCCAATAAGTCTAATAGTGAGTATTCATAGAATGAGGTATTGATAGTGGAAATCACACGTTTCATGGCACTTCATGCTAATCACACTCTCAAGTGAGAATTTATTTCAAGGTTATAAGTAGTTTCTATGGTGTTAGTGGAAGAATAAGATATATGTCATTTCTCATCATTGGGTTGATGATATTACTCAACTATTGGAATTATTGGGAAAGGGATCAGTATAGACTTTAAGATATCCATTGTTATCTTGATTTATGACATTGTGATGCTTACTGCCTTTGAGCATGGTCACAAACCACTACATGGCTTCCTTAAGTCTCTTATGTAGGGCATACCCTCATGATCAAAATTATCACTAAGGGAGAAAATATAGGTAAAAGTGTAGAGACCTTTTCAATTTTAATGGTGAATGGCCCCAACTTGACATGCCACCAAACAATATAAATTCTCATTGAAACTATGGGGGATCTGGAGTCAAGAGGTATAAATTAGTGAATTTTATAATACCTAGTGAGATGTTTTCCTCAATTCTTCCATAAAGATAGAGGTTGATGAAAATCCACATGGGAGGAAGAAGAGAGGTAAGGACCAGTAACCTCCATTTTATTTGGGAGGGGTTGAATCAATATTATGAATGGTTTTATATAAGGAATTTCTAGGACTAGGAATGTTAGAGACTTTGTCAGCTATAACAGTGTAACTCTATGAGGTATCATTAGAACTTTGAGGTTTTTCCATGTGCTTGAGATTGAGGTTGTATCACTTGAGGATTCTCAAATGTTTGAATTAATATAGTTTTCCATTTTCCCCTACTCAATGGAATCCTCTACAGTGATATGAGAAAAATGATACCTAACCGTTGTATTGAAGGTGAGGTTCTAAGAAACTAAGGAAGATACTATAAATAGTTATTTCATAAGAGGTATGCTAATGGTTATGTTACAAATATTCTTCCATTAATTGATAAAGGATTGGAAATTTTCATTATCAACTTGTTTAAAATTGATTAATATGTTCAAGATTTTTTAGGTAGTTACTTGAGAGTAGAATTCCTTGAGTAATATATTTACTAACTCATTGAGTTCAAAAATGGATCTAGGTACAAGAGTATGGCACCAATCTAAAGCATTTCTCATAATGGTCTTAGGTAAGAGCTTGGTAGTGGCATGGGATTTATATTTAATCTAGACTTTGTATACATTTCCAAAGGCTTCAATTTGAAATATGGGGTCGATGGACCCGTCATAAGTAAGGGAAGGGGTGATACCTTTGATATTCATAGTGTCTATATAAGGATCCAAAGGTTTCATACGAATAATTGGAGCAATTTGTTGACTATGGGAGGTTGTATAATTGTAGTGATTTTAGAAATTACTAGAGGAGATAATGAAATACATTTATTAGGCATACCTCCTGAATTTTTTGAGATATAATATGTATACAACTGAATTTCACATTCATTTGAATAAATTGGTTATTAGAACTAACTTGTTTCCAACTCGTTTTGTTAATGAGTTGCAAAATAAGTTAAGTAGAATCATTAGGAGGATTTTGAGAAGAATTTTGGATAGGATTTTGAGGTGCATTTTCATTATCACCTGATAAATGAGAAGGATTGGTATCAAAAAAGTTACCCCAAAAAATGTCATATGCATCCATATTTGTCATAATGAGTTTAGAAAGTTTACCGTAAAATTTCAGGTAAGTTGGGATGAATTCTTACATAGCATAAGTATAGAATATTATGTGAAGTTTTCTACCTCTTTCTCAAATTCTAGTTTTGGTATTGGATTGAGTATTTCTTCTATTGTTTTCCTTTTGTCCTATTTTTTTTTTTTGGTGGTAGCCATATTGTAATCATAGTAGACGGGAGTAGGCTTAAGGGAGGAACCCCAATTTGGGGAATTGTCATCTTGTTGAGAATTTTGATAGTCAAATAGATAATTCATATTGAATTCACTTAGGAAATATTTAGGAATATTTAGAAATATTTAGCAAAGATAAAGAAACGTGAAGATAACTCTATTAGAAGGTTGCATGTTTGATTCACGTCAAGTTCACCAAAATGTACACAAATAAAGAATGGCATGATAAATTATCATATTTATCTCTCTATAATGGATGATCTAGAGTAGGATAATGAGATGGGTCATATTAAATATGCACACCTTGAGTTTCTAAATTGATAAAGACGTGGAACTAGGGAGATGATACGTGCTCTATAGGATATGTTGGGTTCCAAATCTTAGACTTAGGACAAGTAGTGGCATCTACCTGGCTCCAGATTGTAAGTTGATGATAATGAGGTTGTATCTAGGTTATAACAAGATAAGAATTCTTATGTTTGGGTTGTAAGAATCGATAGTTTGTAAAAGGTTGTAAATATCAAAGGGGCGGTTTATAAGGCAAGATCTGATAGATGAATAATGCAATATATCAAGAATATATTGTTCTACTCTAACCTATGTGTTACCACATCAAAAAATATCCAAATTTGAATAACATAAAGGAAAAAGATATTTTAGAGATACTTACATGATTTTAGACACCATTTTCACAGTAACTTCCCCTAGGGTTAGTAACACCCTATGAGAGAGTTGATATGGAGGATTACAAACATATATGAGAAGACCTAGGAAAACCTCTTGTTGAAGACTCAAAAGGTTAATTAGACCATAATAAATGCAACTCATCTGCTTGAGAATCCTAATCACCCAATGTTCCAAATGTAGACTCTAAGGCTTTAAGAAAAGGTTAGTGAGAGCCAGCAAACCCAATGAGTGATGATAATTGGGTTCTCTTAATTTGTTATTATAACCAAAAGAATGTCATTTAGGTAATAACTACTCATCGAGGTCAAATTTATATGACTTAAACACATGAGTAAAATCCCACAAAATTAACAATTTCATTAAATTTCTCTTAGAATCCTTCAATTACTAAACACAAACTCATGATTAGGTTGTAATCAGGGTAAATCCTACATTCATAAAAATTCTAAAAAATGGTGACATATCAAGCATTACATGCTCTAAAAGTTGCTACCAAAGGATAAATATAATAGAGGATGAGAATTCCAAAGAAATGCACTCACCATTCCTCCCCATATAGACAAAAAATCTATGCACTTGGGTACATTTATAGGTCCTAAAGAATACTAATGTATAAATGATTCCTAAGCAAAAAAACTAGTGGTTGAAAACTCCTTTTGGCCTTTTGGTTGCTTTATCTCTTGCACTTTATTGGCTTTACACATCTTACAGTTCTGCTGGCACGTGATTGATTTACCTTTTGATGGCATCAAACACTAGTGCACAAGCGCTCCTGTCCCTCCTAGGCACTCATGTACCTCTCTTTCTTCTTCTTACTCTTTTGGGTCCTTTATGTTTCTTGGTCACATTTCAACACTCTGGGTTGGCCTTCCAGTGGTCAATTACAAAATTCAAACAAGGGAATCAAATATATACTTAGTTACTTCTCTCAAATAAAGCGGCCAAACACTATAAGCATTATCTATCACCACCTAAGCTTCCATAAGGGCACAAGTGTACTACAAATCATACATCTAGCACATCCATACAAGGGACAAGGGCTGCATTGGTATGCATACACTGCATAAGAGGGGGGTTCATTCTATTCCATCACATGCATTTTGCATATTTCAGACAATCTATATCTAGCTTGCCAACATTGTGCAACTTGCACAAGATCAACCTAGGGCACAAGACATGGACACACACACATAAAAAAAGAACTACATGGGGTTTAAGATGTAGTGTAGTGCTCAGTAGTAAGTTCACTCTTTGGGTGACCGCTAGGTTCAGTCTGACACCCCATTTTGCATATTTTTTTATTAGATTTGATGTGGTTTGTGGGCATGCAAAACTAGTCATCTGTTTTGTAGGTTACATGTGCGATCAAAACCCTAACAGGGAATTCAGGGCGAGAAAGTGAACATTTGAGCGAATACCTTCTGATCTAGAAAAATTCAAAACCTACTGGCATAGAAGTGGACACTAGCACCTATATTAGTCACTAGCACCTGGGACGCTCATGTCCTCATGCGGGTGCTTCTGTCCTACGCATTTATGTACTTCTGAATCTTCATTGAGTCATTACAACATTGTTCCCAGCCTGTTCGAGTAGATAGACACTCCCGATCACTCCCAAGTTACATGAAATCAGCTAAGTCATTATCCCTCTATCATTTGCTTAGGGTTTTACATTGTAGAACGATTATTACTTGTGTGTTACTATATTTAATTACATGAATATCATTCATTATAGTAAGTTACTCTAAAATAAAGGTTTAATTCAATTTAGATTAAATCATTATGAACCCCAACTCTTGATCGACCACTCAGATCCGTAATTTTCCTATTCTATAGGAATTTTTTTTCTCTAACCCTAAACCTTGGTTGCATCAGGGTTCATATTGTCATCTACAGTCTATCATACATCTTATATGTATAGTTCTTCGTAGGTTTTCATCCTTGGATTTCTCCTCTAGGTCACTCTTTAGGGGTTTTATTTTTTAAATTACTTTTTCTTTCATATTTGGCCTCTAAATTTATTCAAATCTCCTTGTATCAATTACTTCAAAAACACCTAGTTTGAAAAGATGCTCTCACAAAATCCATTCATACAATGTACCTCCCTTGCGATATGCCACCTTCACAAGTAAGTACAATTTCAATCATCTCTCCAACCCTCCTAATAGCCCTGATAACACAACTAATCAATCCATCTTCGAGTAAATTCGTGCTTTACACCTTCTTTTTCAAGATAAATTTCAAGTTATGGAAATTGTGATTACATCCCTCACAGCTGAAATCCCACATCTCAAGGATGCTTCTCATACCCATACTAGTTCTTATTATACACCTCATCCTAATACCATGTATACTACATGTGCTCATACAGGTGAGGTTGAGGTCTTACCACAACAAACACCTCTCAAGTTTGATCGAAATGCTAAGAAACCCGATACTCTCTCTAATATTCTCAATTACCAGTTAATCACCTTGCCACCTACTCATTACTACCCTCCATATCAGTTTAAAAAATTCAAAGGTCGCTAGTTTTTTAATTATCATAGAATTAATGGACACTGTGACAATGATTGCTATGCTTTACAATGAAGAATTAAGGAACTTGAGCGTCAAGGCTTTATTTCATTTGCTACACAACAATATGTTACAAGCTCATCTCAAATTACCAAACGCCAATGGGTTCACAAATATGATCCTTCCATGTCTAGTAAGCATCACACAATAGTCACTCTATTTCCTTATCTAGTAATGCAAGAGTCACCACAAGCCTCATCTAAGGCCAAACCATCAAAGGAAAAACAACCAATTCCTTCACCACAAGCTAAGATCCCCCACCAACCCCCTCATTTTCCATTTATACTTCCTCTTTTCAACATAGCTAATGAATATGTCACTGATTGGGACACATTTCAACATACGCCACCGTGACAAGGTCTCTCTCACTTTGCCAGATAACCTTCCACCACTTGCATACTTGGGTACATCACACTTCCCCCATCCATCACTACTTGTTCTCTTTATAGTCTACTCATAAATTATTTTCTATACTTCACGCTATGTGCTTCACAATAAATATTTTTTAGTATCTCATCTATGGTACACATACCCCACCTTTACCCAATGACGCGCGCTAGTTCTATGCTTCATTCTTGACTATTGAGGGCAGTGTTACTTAAATGAACCTCACTTGTACACTTGAGTGGATCACAATTTCTCCCCCCCTACATCACTATTGGATGTCTCTATCATCTACTCATAGCTTATTTACTTCACGCTCTATGCTTGATAAGTAAATCTTTCCTAGCATCTCATCTCCTGTACACATACTCCTCCTTTGTTACCCGATGATGCACTTTTGTTCTACAATTCATACTTTAATGTTGAGGGTACAATTCCTATATGAACCTCACATCACACACATCCACATGGGGGAAACATAGGCCCTCCCATCTGCACATCTTACATATCACAACACACCATCACTTTCACATAACATATGCACATCTTTGTTGTCATTACTATTGTTCTCTTATATTGCTTACATGTTGCACCTTGTTTCCTACGCTAGTTGGATTATTAGTATGTACATTATCTTTTGTTATACACACATAAGCATTCACATGGTATATTGAGGTGAATGCAATAATTTTACATATTTTTACACGATGCATGACGCTCAACACTACTCTTTACCAGTCTCGTCAAGGCTCCTAAGGCATCTACCTTTGTTACTCTCATACTCCACACTCACAAGTCCTATTATTACAATATTTACAACTTCTTATCACTATCACTTATTTTTCACTATTATATACATGATTTGACATAATACTTATCTTCCTAATAATGCTAACGAGTGCTTCATGTGTAGCATTTGTCTTGCATGATTCTATACAACCATGGTTATAAGTTACTTCTTGTCCTTGCTATTTTACCATCATTTGCGGGCTATGCCCTATGTCAATGCTTGATCATTGTTTACTTATGGCTGCTTCAGACCCTAATTGTCTTGTGACATTATGAGCTGATGTCCCATGTATGCAACCCAATTTTTGTGGTACCTTTTGTCTTCATATTTTATTTTTTACACTGTCTTTTCTTGCATGCTAGCTCTTTTACTCTAATAGTTGTTTCTATCCTACATTGTTTTCATGTGCCTTAGTTTATACCATGCACATCCCCTACTCCCAGAAGGTATCCAACACATGATATGCATATCAATTTTAGGTCCTCTTGTTTGGGCCACCTCCTCCTACATTCGTCACATGGACCGCCAAATGATAGGGGGAAAACTATTGGGTGGAAAAATCACCCTTTCAGCAACATAGATCTCCAACACAACACAATAGAATGGAAAATCACACACATCTACAAAGTGGTCCAAAATCAGAATTTAGACCAAAAACACAGAGTAGAAACTAGCACCCAAGTAGCAGACATAAACGATGGGAAATTACGTCTCACCTAGTCACTTGTGTCATGGGGGAAAAATCAGACAGTTTCTCAATTCAACACAATTTCCAGTAGTTTATAGTATGGATCTACAGTATCAAACACTTGGCTTCAGTTATTGAATTTAGTCATTCAACTACAATTTGGCTACAATTCTAGTTACAATTTGGCAATTACAAATCGGACGTGCTAATCTAGTTATGGACACTTTGAGTTAGCATCATTTGAGAAAAAACATACAATCTCAAAACTGGAATTCAGGAGTGACATTTCACCTAAAACTTGGTTATAAATTGGCTTACAAATCACCCAATAAACAATGGAACTTGATTATGAGAAGCATCATGGCATGAGATCACCCCAAAAACTCTTCCTTTGCTGTGAGATCACCAAAAACCCTTGCTCTAGGCATGATATCTCCCAAAAACCTCACTCTTGGTAACAGGACGCTCAAATACATGGCTTGACACTTTCATGGTTGGGAATTTATCACTCCCAACCCCATCCAGAAACATCTCCAAGACAACATCAGGACATATTTATATCCTATACTCTCTCATACATCTAGGTGCACTCTTTCCTTAGCTACTACTTTTACACACTTTTTACTTACTTATACATACATTACTATGATTTTTCATATACTGAAGAATTTAACTACTCTCTTGTTCTTCTTTTGTAGGTCCATCCTTACAAGCAACAAGAAACAACTCACATCAAAAAACACAAAGCTCCAACAACACACTACTACGCATACAATTCACCCTTAGGGTCTACCTCCCTATCCTAGTTGTCACGCTTCACATTGCGATCACTTCACGCTTCACATGGCTACTTGTCCACTCGTCATGCTATCAGCTACACTCCTCTCTGGTTTACAAGGTACACATCTTCTATCTACTTTATGTTATCGAGTATTCACTCAACAACATAAAGTGGGGGAAAATGTAGACACAAAATCTATGCACTTGGGTACATT
Source organism: Taxus chinensis (assembly GCA_019776745.2). Taxonomy (NCBI): domain Eukaryota; kingdom Viridiplantae; phylum Streptophyta; class Pinopsida; order Cupressales; family Taxaceae; genus Taxus; species Taxus chinensis. Next base: position 657,351,663 of record CM034147.1, on the reverse strand, counting down.
TCTAGGTCCTAAAGCATACTAATGTATACATGATTCCTAAGCAAGAAAAATAGTGGTTGACAACTCCTTTTGGATTTTGTTTGCTTTATCTCTTACACTTTACTAGTTTTACACATCTTACATTTTTTTTGTCACTTGAATGATTTAATCTTTTATGGCCTCAAATGACTAGTGCCTAGTTAGAACAGAAGCGCCCAAGGTGCTCTTGTCCCTCCTGTGTGCACTCTTGTCCCTCTCTTTATTCTTCTTAATCTTTTGGGTCATTTTCACTTTCTTGGTCACCTTTTAACACTTTGGGTTGGCCTTTCAATTGTCAATTATGAAATTTAAACAAGGGAATCATATATATACTTAGTTACTTCTTCTTAAATAAAGGGCCAAGCACTATAAGCATTATCTATCACCACCTAAGCTTGCACAAAGGCAAAAGAGCACTACAAAGTACATACATTTAGCACATCCATACAAGGGACAAGGACTGCATTGATCTGTATACATTGCATAAAGATGGGGATTTCATTCTATTCCATCACACAAATTCTTACATGTTTTTGAAAATATAGATCTAACATGCTATCATCATGAAACTTTCACAAGGGAAACCTAGAGCACACAGGGATACACATACACATAAAGCAATACATGGAGTCTAAGATGTAGTGCAATTCTCAGATCAGGTAAGTTCACTCTTTAGGTGACCATCGGGGTCAGTCTGAAATCCCCATTCTACATCTTTTTTATTAGATTTGATGTGTTTGTGGGCATGTACAGCTAGTCATTTTTTTTACAGGTTACAGGTGCCGATCGAATCTAATAGTAAAAATCAGAGTGACAAAGAGTGAGTAACAAGCAAAGACCTTCTCAACCCAAAAAAGACCATAGATTATGAGCATCTAAGCATCTACATAGGGGCCCAAATCGGTCACTAGCACCTGGGGCACTCTCTTTCCTCCTACAAGTGCTTTCCGTCTTGTACATTCCTAGTACTTTGAACCCTTCATCAAGACGTTTTACAACATTATTTCCTATCCTGTTCCAATAGATACACAGTCCTGATCACTCCCAGGTTACACTGAAATCAACTAAGTCATCATCCCTCTCTCATTTTCTTAGGGTTTTACATCCTTAGAATGCTCTATTGCTTGTGTATTACTATACTTAATTATCATGAATATTATTTTTTACAATAAGTTACTCTGAAATAAGATTTAATTCAAATCAAATTAAATCACCCCCATATTAACAAGTTATTATGACATGTGTGTGCTAAGTGTGTCCCTTTACCTTGTGATTATAACCACAAATACATGATGAAAAATGTCATTAGGTAATGAAAAATCATAGAGGTCATCTTTAAATGACTTAGACGCACACAATTCAATCCTCATTAAAGTTAATAATGTAATTGTTGTCTTAGTAATCTCAATTTTAAAGTGATAGTTAAGAAAGTTCAAGTTTATTAGAAGTTGAGTTGATACTCAAACATACCTATATATGGATAGAAGTGCAAGCAATCTTTTCATCTACATCAAAGTTACCTGAATGTATTTTCCTTCAAAGTGCGTCATAGATTTCTTCTTTTTGTTTTATATGAATGCAATTCCACATGAAATTTCTGATAAATATAATTTATCTAACCATCAACAACATAATGTCCACCATATACTAAAATCTTCCACGGAAATAATTTCATTAGCATTACACTTAACTTTTTATTTACCTTTCCCATTAGGCTTAGAAATGCATTGTTATTGATGTATTTGAAGAGGACGAAGAACCTTTTCATTTTCCATCTCAAGATAATGGGCTTGGGAGCACACTTCATTTGCATTTAATATTGTCCAATAGTACGAGCTCCCTTATATTCTCCAACAAACAACCAATTTACCCTATCCTTTGCACATAGGACTACATATTTTCTTGTCAATATCTCTTGCAAATTTACAAGCTATTTTTTATTTCTTAAGGCCTCCAAAAATATCAACCACATATTAATAATGTGTTATCATGCTAAATGTCTATCATCCAAAATTGAACATTTTGTCCATGACAACCAAGCCCCCACTTGAAAATTCCTCTCTCGGTCATTGTTGTTGTTCCTTCATGTTGAAAATCTGAATGGTGCCAAAATTCAAATTGTAGATATAATTAGCTCCTGATAATGGTTGCAATGATCGAAAAAGATGATTTAGAGTCAAAATCATATAATTTTTTACCCTTAAACACCATTCCACACTCTTGGGGCCAAAACAACACTCTCGTGTCCTAAAATGCACTTGGTGTGTGACATCAACATTTCAAAAAGGCTTGGGAAAAAAATTTCACCCTTGTTTTCCCCTTGGATTTTCCCTAAGGTGAAAAGGGGACAAGTGATCCGAAAACATAACTTGACAAATCTAACTCAAAACCTTCACAAGGATACAAGACTAAAAAATCCACTTTGCATAATTAAATTGACTTAATCCTGTATATCAGTTCACTTTCTGAAGTGGGTTATGGATACTGAAATTTATTACATTCATTCCATTTTTATGATATAACAATGAAAATTCTTAATTAAATATAATTTTTTTTATCTGATTAAAAGCTTCATGAAAATTCATAAAAGGACTCCCAAGACGACAGAATTTCATTACGGAGTTCAGAAATTGCCTATGTCTCTGGAGGTTCGTTCAGAACTGATTTATAACCAATGAAATAATTACAATGTCTTAGAAATCTTCCCTTATATTACAAATAAAGGAACTATAATCGCAATTAAAATGAAACGATCCAATTTACTGAAAGACAAGAGTGATAATAACACTCGACCTTCCACCTTACTAAGAATTCACTATGACGATTAAAATAAGCTCCTTTTCGGATCAACGGTCTAAGAGTAGCTCCTACTTTCTCGCTTTTAGTACATTGGTCACCAATTAACAAATAGGACTTATAGGCCTTCGCAATTATCTCCTAACAAATAATAAGCCAATAATACAAAATATTACAAATAATGCCTTAACTAATATTAAGGACTCTTTTTTCCTCAATACACAATAAATCCTTTGTTAAAGCTCAAAAATATCTTAGAGGCCTCTGTATCAAATGGAATTGAGGGCCTTTATATAGGCCAAATCAGCCCAAAATAATTGCATATAGGGTTTATCACCCATATCTTATCCCAACCACCTATATAGGTGGGTTGGCTAGACCACTCATTTATAAGGGTGAGGTCGGGGGATCAAATCCCACCTCCCACATAGCTCGGTCGTGTTTTAAATGGTAGGCTGGTTTTTATTTAGGTCGTCATGCCAGGGGATAAATCCCACATGGTCAGGTGTGAATAGAGGGGAATCAGTTTATAACCGACCGACCCACCAATTTAGACGTGGCTTCGGCCACATAGTTAGCTCCTTTTGTTTATGGCTGATCTCACTGGTCACCAAGTTGGTTGTTGTGGCTCCGTATCGGGTTATGTGGCTTCATTTTCCGAAGATTTGTGGTCGAGAGTTGTGTCTATCCTCCGTTTGTTGTGGATTTGTCTGTGAGTTGTTGGTTTGAACTACCCCATGTAATATGGAGGGTGCCAGGTGAGCTGTTAGATGTATCCACCAATGTCAATGGTTTTCAAAACTATAGGGAAATAATCCCAAGCGGTCAACTCGTCCTATATACGTGGAATTTGATGGCCAAATAGATAAGTTCAAACAATGGTTCGACCAAGGTAATAGAAATTTGACCCAACCATTGTGGCAATGAATGTAATCAACTCGGTCATTGAGAATAATATAATAGGGCTCGATGGGGATTTGACCACCCCACCGAGCTAGAGATATAGCTCATCAAGCTCCAATTAACCACCTGCAATGCAAACTCAAAAGGCATAATCCACTTGTCCACTCCTCGATAGGAAAATCAAGAGTGAAAACGAACTCATGGTGGCTTGAGGACCCACCACGTCGGTGATAATAAAATAGTCCTCACGGCTAGTCAGGCTCCCCTCTCATTAAAAAAGTTGACCCTCTTGTTCTCAAAACTAATTTTTCGCGACTAACCGAAGACCATAGGTTACAACCAAATTGAACAATGTTTATTTTTTACCAATCGCTCGTAATTCGTCAGTTGACCTAATCCCACCTAGGGTTGACCATAACTTTGACCAGCTACACCATGAGTAGCATATGTTCTCCAATCCATGCATTCCAATATGTGTTGGAAAGCTATCAGAAGGCTCTTCCATACTATCTAGGTTACGAGATGATTATAGGAAGATTTGGAAGATCCAAAATGTCCTCTAAGATCACTCCTACCTAATGGGAAAAGATTTTTGTCCCAAAAATACTTACTGGATCATTTTGTCCATCCTGTCCTGAATCTGAATATTCTGTTATCACTTTAGAAGTTGAATTCTTCTCACTTCGACAAATTGATTATGATCCTGTCCTTATGGGTTATGATCCTACCATACTTTATAAAACCTCAATACGCCTCTGCTTTTATGGTGCTAAGTCATTTTCAAGACCTCAACGCCTTCTATTGTACAGTGATAAGAACTCTTTCATACCTCAATTCCTCTATTGTGGAGTGATAAGTCCTTTGTCATGGAGTGAATGGAAAGTCCTCTGTCCAGACCTCAACACCTTTTTTATGTGTAGTTCTAAGTCCTTTTCTAAGACCTCAACGCCTCCATTGTGCAATGTCTAAGTCATTTTATAAGACCTCAATGCCTCCGATGTGTAGTGCTAAGTCCTTTTCCAAGACCTCAACGCCTTTTGTTGTGCATTGTTAAGTCCTTTTCCAAGACCTCAATGCCTCCATGATGCAATGCTAAGTCCTTTTCCCAAGTCTTATCATCAGCTATCATTCAGATGTACGATCGCAATGCCTTGACACTGAATGATGATCCGAGCTAATCTCTTGTGAGCTCCTCTTGTTGACACAAATTATCAGGTACCATGTATGTTGTATGACCATAATGGTCTTCTCCAAGAATGAAGATCCGACCCAATGTTGAATGTCAATACGGTAATCAGCTACCATCTTGTTACATGGTCACAATGCCGTAATACAGAATGAAGATCTAAATTGATACCTGCAAGCTTCTCTTGTCTGCACAAATGGCTGAAAAATCTCCAATCTTATAAATATGAGTTAAATCTTGCTCCAAGATGTAATAGGTACTCAAAATAGCTGATTAGGAGATGTAAATGGAGTAATCCAAATTTAAATGTGAGATAAAAAATGTTGAGAATGGTAAACTTATCCCCTAGTTATCCTCACTAAATATGAACTCCAAAAAGTGTTTGTCTCCTCACTTTTGGATAAATAACTCAACAAGGAAAAAATATTTGCATAATAATAGCCCTCAAGGTGTTCAAAATGCAAGTAAAATGAGTACAAACAATTACCCAAAAATTTTTGGGTCTTTTATTACTTAGCCATAATTAGTTAGATGTATACAAACATTGCCCACAAGGGGTCTTATTTATACATTCTACCTAGCACAATAGTTTTCTAGTTTTATTATAATAAGAGCAATAAATAATGCTTGAAATCCATTTACAATAGTTGAATAGAAAGTCAACTTTATTCACCATAGATTTCTTACCAACTGGAATCTTTGGTGTGGGCCTAAGCATCCTTAATAGGTGCCCTCTAGACCATCATGCAATCTCTCCTCTACATAAGGATCCTGATGATCTAATCAGAATGTAGGAGACCTCTGCCCAATGATCTGGTTGATCCACAGGGACATATGAGCTCAACTCTGCCTCCTGAGTTGGATGCTCTACTTGAATATGTGTAACCTCTGTAGGATATTATGGTTGAGACGTTGGAGCATATGAGCTTGGTAAGTGCTTCTATTGTGTGTAGGTGCAGAAATGAATTCCATGTCCCATCTCAAACTCCATGATCCAACTATGATGAAGCCGAAGCTCCACTCCATTCTGATCATCAGTCATATAGCCCTACTCGAGCCACAAGGTAGAATTTTCCCAAAGCCACTTCATCCACCTCCAAGGGGACAATGTCAAGTGTGACTATATCAGTGAAAACTCCCCCAAAGATGAAACTCATAGTGCAGAATCTCATAGGCCAATCCATGCATAATACCATCTTCTGTGCCCATTTTCTTGGCACGAGGAAGTGGCATAGTCATCAACCGTAGTCTGCGTACAATATCCATAGTCACATAGCCTACCTCAATAGTCCAATCAAGAATAATAGTGACTAGATTCCCTCGAGAGATCACCCATAATGTTCTGTCTCGAGGCACCCATGTGTCGCAACACGATATCTGGATATGTTGGATTTTTTTGGTCTTGGTCCCCCAGAAGGCTTATGTTTTTCTAGAGCTAGGTTCGGCAATAGCCTTTCCCTTTCCTTTCCACTTCATCCATGCCAGACCTCTTCTCTGGGTATAAGTCCCAACACTTCTCAGTTTTGTGTCCCAAACTGCAATGGCTACACACATCTGGTTCTGGTGTAGGTACGCTTTCAATACGGTGTTTTCATAGCTATGGATTTCCTCGATTACCCTTCCAAGGGTATCGATGATTTTTTGCATCTCCATGAGGTGATATTGTTGCTTTCATTGTCGAATCCCTCACATGAGCAAGGTGAGTCTACAAATCCACAATCTGGCATGTGTGCTCCTCCATCTGTTGATCATGCTCCTCAGTGATGATTTATCATGACTCATACCATTGTACCCAATAAGGCCAACATAACCAGCAACTGGAAGAAAAGATACAGATCCATTTCTAACTGTAGCACAATCTGCTATACCTGCTTTGATACAAAAACTTGATCTGAAAACGTAAGTTGAAAATTCTAACTTTAAATGTTCACAAGGACCCAAGACTAAAAAATTCAACTTTGTGGAATTAAATTGAATTAATCTTGTATATCGGTTCACTTTCTGAAGTGGGTTATGGATACTGAAATTTATTACATTCATTCCATTTTTCTAATTTAACAATGAAAATGCTTAATCAAATATAATTTTTTTATCTGATTAAAAGCTTCATGAAAATTGTAAAAGGACTCCCAAGACGATAGAATTTCATTACGGTGTTCGTAAATTTCCTACGTCTCTTGAGTTCGTTCAGAACCGATTTATAACCAATGAAATAAAATTACAAGTCTAGAAATCTTCCCCAATTACAAATAAAGGAACTATAATCGCAATTAAAATGTAACAAAATTTGCCTAAAGACTAAGAGTGATAATAACGCTTGACTTCCACCTTATCGAATTCACTATGACAATTAAAATAAGCTCCTTTTCGTTTACAGGGCTTTAAGACTCCTCCTAGTTTATCTTGCTCCCATTTTTAGTACATTGGTCACCTATTAACAAATAATACATAGGCCTTAACAATTATCTCCTAACAAATAATAAGCCAATAATGCAAAATATTACAAATAATGCCTTAACCAATATTAAGGACTCTTTTTTAATAGACAATAAAATCCTTTATTAAATCTCAAAAAAATAGCTTAGAGGCCTCTGCTATCAAATGGAAGAGAGGGCCTTTATATAGGCCAAATCGGCCTGAAGCTAATTGCATATAGGGCTTATCACCCATATCTTATCCCAACTTCCTATATAGGTGGGTTGGTTGAGACCACTCGTTTATAAGGGTAAGGTCGAGGGATCAAATCCCACCTCCCACATAGCTCGGTCATGTTTGTTAATGGCAGGTGGTTTTTTATTTAGGTTTCATGGGGATAAATCCCACATGGTCAGTGTCAAGGTTGAGGGGAGTTGGTTTAATAAACTTACCAAACCACCAATTTTTAATGTTACTTCGGCCATATGTTAGCTTTGCTTATGTTTGGGCCTTGAATTGATTATGGTGCCCAAACCATGTTGTGTGCTATGTCCTTTGAGTTGTTGTGGTCGGGCTAGCTTATGCGGGTTTGTTTGACCGTCGTGCATTATGTTGAGTTGGTAATGTCACTACGTGGCAAGTTGGAGGTAAATGCAGTCAAGTTGTCCACCAAGGTAAATGGGATAATATAGATCTTTGTGCATTGTTTGAATCGCTCCCTCCAAATAGGCTTCAGCCTAGCTAGTTGGAAGATAAGATCAATGTGGAAATATGAAACCAACTCGGTGGGGAGCTGATCACCCCGTCGAGCTAATAAAATAGCTCACCCGAGATGATTATCCACCTAAAATGCACTTGCAACATATATTCCATTCGTCAAATATCGATAGACATATCGAGAAAATTCAAATCAAGGTGGCAAGCCATGTGGTGGCTTGAGGACCCACCATGTCATCAATAATAAAATAGTCCTCACAGCAGCTAGGCCCCCTTCTGTTACAAAAATTGAGCCTTTGTTCTCGCAACTGACTTCTAGCTCATCAAAGACGAGAGGTTGTAACCAACTTGAACAACCTTTATTTTTTTGCTTTTCGCCAATCATTCGTAATTCTCCAATTGACCTAGTCCCACCTAGGGTTGACTGTGACTTTAACTAGCTACATCGGGAGCATACTTTCTCCGATCCACACATTCCAATATGTGCTGGAAATCTATCAGAAAGATCTTCCCTACTAACTAGGTTGCAGATGATTATAGGAAGATATGAAGAACCAAAATTTCCTCTAAATCAACAAGGGGGACACCAAATTGCACTCCCCCATCCATTTTGATGTTTCATCACTTAAAAATATGACTTGAGGTGTTACGCAGAGTATATGGAGGAGTTGAGTTGCAAGATCCAATTTTCATGATAAGCTAACCCCTTGGTGCATTTACTAGCAAGATATGTCCCCTTGAAATGTCCCTAAGGTGCAAGGGTGACACCAAATTTCATTCCCCCATATTGGTAAACTTTTCACAACTTGAATTTCACCTCTTTTGCACCTAGGCGCCTCACAAACTTGCATTTTGGCATGTCCCCTTTTAATTGTCTCGTCTATTGTATATTTTGTATACCCTTATAATTTTTTATCTCGGTTATCCTGTCAGACATTTCCCCTTGAAATTAAACTTATGGCACTTATATTAATTAATATAACTATTACTAAGTTACTCTATTTCTATGGATTTTGAATGTGCATGTTAATCTCTTCTATATAATGAAATGATTAATAGTGCTTTGTCTGAATGTCATACATGTTTTCAAGAAGTTGTTATATGTTGTCCACTAACATGCAACTGAAGAAACTTTGTCACAATGTAAAGGGACTCGTCTGCAGCAACTGACATATAGTAATTGGGACTCGTCCACAGCAAAACACCTGCAGCCAAAGGAGAACACACATATAAACAAGACCGTGATTATGGGCAAGCTTGATTAATGTGGATACTTCACCTGAGTTTACATATCAATAAAGAAGCAGTTATGACAACAAGAAGAAGATCTCAGGCCAATACCTGATTATGCTCTGCAACTACAACTGTGGAACTAGTTGATTTAACTTGATAACTGAATTATTAGAATGAACAGTTAGTTATGTTGTTGTATTAGAACACCTTTTCTCAGTTCTAATTACATACATAAGAATCTACATATTTCTTGGTAATGATATTTTACTTAATCAAAATGTAACTGTTAGTTTGAATGAGTCTCTTCACATCTCTACTGAATATAAAGAGAATGGCAAGACTGATAGTAGATATCGATCCATAGTTAAGGAATTGTTGTAAGTTTCATTCTGAATCTTCATGTTGATGAATAAAATATGAGTTCTATCATTTTTCTATAGACACAAGCCTTAGGAAGGGTTAGCACCCAAGGCAGGCCCACTTATGGTTTACTAAACCCCTTTCCTTTTTTTTTTGATTTAGTTCCTTACATGAATAGATTATAATTGCAGCAGTTCATTCCTTTACTTGTGTTATGCTTTTACCTACTTTATTACTTAGCTATAGCATTTAATTTCATATGCAGTTCATTTCGTAGAATTGTATTTTCCAATTGTTGTGACAGCAATATTTTAGTTTATACCTCTTAAGCACATATAATTGTGTATACAACACTGGTAGAGTTGAAAGTTTACGTCCCTAGGTCTGATGAATAAATGACTTTGGATTAGTGAACAACATACTAATTACTGCGAGTTAATTTGCACCACCATTTTTGGTGTCGTTTCTGGGGACACTGCCAAGTTATTAGGTTTTTATGAGGGTTTTTCATTTCTTAGAAGTAGTCTAGGTTTTAGGAATTCACCTCAAATTAAACCCCCAACTAATTACCGTTGAATGAGTTGAGTAGTTGATGCATGCACTGTCCAAGGGATGCCCATGGTACATTTTTACCTAATCCACAAGTATCAAAAATATCTTCATTTACCTCTGAAGATTTTGAAAATTCTAAAGAAGAAACCTTTGTATTAGGTTTTCTTTTTGAAGACAATCCCCCAAGTGAAAGTTCTATAGCTACTCCTGAGTAGCTAGGGATGGCAGAAGAAGTAGACCAGAATGCTCAAAATGGGGAAACCACCTTTGATTTCCCCATCACTAAAAATAATGTAGCTACTGGAATGAAGAATATTTCTCCTGTCATCCTTTACCAAATTTCCATGGAGCTATGTCAGAAGATCCAAACACCTTTCTCTTTGAGTTTTATGTTTTGTGTAGGAGCTATGATTATACCACTGATGCACATAAATTGAAATTGTTTCTACAACACTCAAAGATGTATCCTTAAGGTGGTTCATGGGATTGGGAAGGAATGTTGTTACCACATGGGCACAAATGAAGGAGAAGTTCCTCAATAAGTACCAAGACTATTACAGACCAAGCAAACAGAGGAGGTGATGAAATCTACAGAATGCAACAAAAAGAGGATGAACCATTAGAGGACTATTTGGAACAGGTTCATGTTCTACTGCGTTCAGAAGTCAAAACACCACTGACATACCACTTGACTCCCTCAAATTACTCTTTTTTGAAGGGACTCAGTGAGGAGGACATGGATGCTCTAGATATGATAGGAGCAGGGGACATTTCAAAGGCTACTTTTGAAGAAATTTGTGAAGCCTGTAAAAATTATTCAAGAGCTACCATGAAGAGGGTAAGGAATGTAAGATCAAGAGGTGGATTATCTACCAAAACAATGGGGGACATCTCTAAGTCAGAGATTGTTAGCATGTTCAAAAACATGAAGCATGAGATTGTCAATGATATGGCCAATCAACTAGATGCTCTACACGCTAAAAAAGAAGAAAGAAGATGCAGACGCAACACTCACAAAGTACTACCATGCATGCAGAAGAAGGAAATTAGATTGTAGATGTAGAGAATTGGCTAGCATTGCTCAAGAAAGGGAGGCTTCACCTGATTTTAAGATGTTAGAGATAGAAGATGGGCAAGTTTTCTATGTTGCTCAAAGGAAACCATGGCCACCGAGGCAAGGAGGTATGACACAAAACCCTATGCATTCATTTCAAAATTGGTCTAATAATTCATATATGTAGCCCCCACCTTGGGCTAACCCTCAAGGATGGGCCCCATATCCTAACCAATACCAACAATAGTGGTAACCTCAATACCAAGGCCAACCACAACAACAATGGAAACAACCTCCCCAATCATGGCAACAACTCCCTGGAGGGGACAGTAGTGGAATAACCCACCTCCTAATTACCAACAATCTTATCAACAACCTCCTTATCAGCAACATCAACAAGCTCTGATGCCTAATCCCCAATCAGGATCCCAACCAAAAGCTACACAACTACCTACTCAACCAATGCCTAATCCTAACAATAAAGTTGCTCAGCCAGCCTATTCCACTAAACCAGCTCAATACCCTACCTATTCTCTTGATATCAACAATATCCATCTTCACTCAGGAAGAGCACTTCCTCCACCAGCTGGACATACCATTACTGAAATTGTAAAGAACCACAATTGTTACATGATGACCCACAACAAGGACATAAGATGTTGTAGGCTGATCCACATCAACCTGCACAGAATTCCAGTAAGGATAAAATGTAGGGTAATGAGCCACCATTTCTTGAAAGGTTACAAGAAAATAAGATACTGACCTCAGATCAGAATCTGATTCTTGACTTTTCAATCATCTCAAAGACATTTATGTCAAAATACCATTGATCTAAGCTATTAAGGATGTGCCCATCTACAATAAACTAGTTAAGAACCTATGCATTAAGAAGTCATGCAAGGAAGAGGAAAGACCCATCTACTGTATAGGTCATTAGACAACTAGTTGATATTATGCTTGGGAACTCAGTTCTGCCCAAGTATATAGATCCAGGAAGCCCTTTAGTAAATATCACAATCAATGGCACAATGATAAAAAACACTCTGATTGACTTAGGGGAAACAATAAATGTAATGACAAAAAAAATCATGGATGATTTGAAATTGGAAGGATTAAGACCAATAGTCCACAGTCTTGCAGCTTGCAGATAGATCAATAGTTAAGCCTGAAGGAGTTCTGGAGGATGTGGTAGTAGTGGTAGACTCCTAGGAGTACCCTGTTGACTTCATTGTTCTTCAGCCAAAAACAAGTTTAGGAGGATATCCTATCATCCTAGGGAGACCATGGTTGGAGCAACTTATTGATGCATTCATTAGATGCATATCTGGTAATATGATCATCTCTAATGGAAGTGGCACCAAAAATCTTATGCTCTACCCCCTACACAACCATTCAATGAAGAAGACCAAACCATTTGGGTGGAAGAACCAGAAGAAGACCAGAGCTCAGTTCAACAGCTCATGATGCTAGAGAAGTCATGCATAATAGAAGGACATGAGGAGGATGTTGTTATTTCAAACATTCTACAGAATAATTATGGTAAGAATGAAGAAGAAGATGGAAAATTGCAATGCATAAGTTGTCTTGAAAATCAAATCTTTCCATAGTAGAGTACTATGAATGTTCCAGGTAAGAACTACATCCTACACTAGCTTCTTCCACATGATTGTATCTTGAATTCTGTAAGTAGAAGCATATGCTCCATGAATGATTTCTAAGCAAGTGGAGATTGCACCGGGCAAGCCACTCAATTTGAATAAAACATTGAGCATGCAGCAAGAACAATTGTTAATTGCTCTTCTCAAAAATCATAGGACAACATTTACATGGGACTATGGAGACATGCATGGAATCCATCCTAAACTCTATACTCATAAGATATACATCAAGGACAGTTGCAAGCCAATAAGACAACCACAGAGGAGAATGAACCCAACAGTGAGGGATATAGTGAAAGAAGAATTAAAGAAATTATTGGATGTTGGATTCATATATCTGAATTTCAGACAGTCAATGGGTGTCACCCCTTGTCATTATACCTAAAAAGAATGGAAAATGGAGAATCTACTGTAGACTATAGGGAGATGAATGTAGCAACAAAGAAGGATCATTTTCCACTCCCTTTTATTGATCAGGTACTTGACACTCTTGCTGGAAAAAATATTTTTCTTTTCTAGATGGTTATAATGGCTACAACCAAATTCAAATTGCACCAGAGGATCAAGACAAGACCACATTCACATGCCCATGGGGAACTTTTGCATACTCTATTCTTCCCTTTGGTCTGTGTAATGCACCTACCACATTTCAGAGAGTAGTTCTTAGCATCTTCTCAGATCTAACCAATGATTACATGGAGGTATACATGGATGATTTTATAGTCCATGGAAGTACTTTTGATGAAGCAATGAATAACTTAGACAAGGTTCTCAAGAGATGCAAGGAGCATAACCTATCCTTAAGAAATGAAAAATGTTATATGATGATGTCTGAGGGGATAGTGTTAGGTCATTATCTGTCATCTTGCTGGAATCCAGGTAGATCCAACAAAAATATCAGTGATTATAAACCTGCCAACACCTAAAAATTAGAAGGATGTAAGGAGCTTCTTGGGCCATGTTGGGTATTATAGGATATTTATTCAAGATTTCAGCAGAATTACAACACCATTATTTATTTTGTTGGGAAAGGATGTTGCATTTGTATGGACAGAGAAATGTGAAGTTACATTCCAAACTTTGAAGCAAATGCTAACTTCTGCACCTATTTTAAGAGGACCAATTGGAGTTTTCCATTTCATATACACACTGATGCCTCAGATCATGCCATTGGAGTTGTTTTAGGACAGAAAGATGGGATACTCAATTATGCAATCTATTATGTCAGTAAGAACCTGCAGCACACTGAGCTTAACTATACGATCACTGAGAAATATTTTTTAGTAGTTGTATACACCATCAACAAGTTCATGCACTATATCATGGGATATCTAGTATTTATCCACACAACCATGCTTCCATTAAATATCTGATCAACAAACTAGTTGTAAGTAGTAGGATAATCAAATGGTTGCTCTCTCTTACAAGAGTTTGATGTAACAATTGTGGATAAGCCTGGGAAAGACAATGTTGTAGCATATTTTCTCTCAAGAATGGAGAATAATAATGAAGAAGTAGTGGTGGATGATTCTTTTCTAGATGAGCACTTGTTTTTCATTTCCACCAAGACACCCTGGTATGCTGATATAGCCAACTATTTGGTTTCAGGTAAGACACCTCCACACTATCTATATTCTGAAAATAAATATATTGGTGAGAAAAGTGTGAATTTTTCTTGGATAGTTGGTTTCCTATTCCACACAGGGCAGGATAATGTTATGAGAAGATGTATAGATGATGAAGAAATTTATGATGTCCTCAAATCCTTCCATAGTGAGCCATGTGGAGGACACTTTGTTGCAAAAAGAACAATGCAGAAAGTATTAACAACAGGGTATTATTGGCCTACACTACACAAGGATGCAACATTGTATGTAATAAGATGTGATAAGTGCCAAAGAATGGGAAATCCTACCAAATCAAATGAAATTCCATTACAGCCTCAGTTAGTATTGTAACCATTTGAAAAATGGGGATTGGACTTTATTGGTCCCATTGATCCTAAGTCTCAACAAAAAGAGTGCATTCTGGTGTGCACAAACTACCTCACCAAATGGACAGAAGTGAAAGCATTACCAAATCAGAAGAGTGAAAAATTTACAAAATTCCTATATGACCACATCTTTACAAGGTATGGAGTGCCAAGAGAGATTGTCATAGATCAAGGTACCCACTTCACTGCTGAAGTTATTGTTGATTTAGCTACATAATATGAAATCAGGCATATAAGTCTATACACCTTATCATCCACAATCCAATGGCCAAGCTGAAGTAACAAACAGAGAAATTGAGGCCATCTTGACAAAGACTATTGTGCTGCATAGAAGGGATTGGTCAGAAATACTTCTAGAGGTAGTTTGGGCATTCAATACCACATGGAAGACAACAACTGGATTCACACCTTTTGAGCTATTGTACGGTAAGACTATTGTTCTCCCTATTGAGTTTGAGCACAAGACATTAAGAAACTGCATTGGAATTGGGTATAGATTTTTCTGAAGCTCAGAGGCAAAGGATTCTTCAACTCAATGAGTTAGATGAAATGAGGAGGCAGGATTGTTCATAATACAGAGGTGGTACAAAAACAAAGGATCAAGTGGCATGACAGGTTCATCAAAACAAGGAAATTTCAAGAAGGTGATTGGGCACTTCTCTTTGACTCTAAATACAAGGACCACATGGGAAAACTCAGGACAAGGTGGCTAGGTCCATATGAGATTGAGAAAATATTTCCCAATGGAGCTGTGAAGCTCACCACCATTGATCTATGTGAGATTCAAACTACTGGTAAATGGTCATAGATTGAGGTTGTACAAAAATCCAACTGATAAGAACACCTTCATCCAACAGTTCAGAGGAGGCCAAAGCAGGATGGAAATGAGAACATCATAAATTGAGGTCAGAAGTTGAACCTGCTAGTTCATCTTCTGAAGTTTTAGAGGAATGAGATATCTTAGTGGCCTTGGTATATCCAGCTTGTTGGATACCCCAAGGAGGAATAAAAGTGATGTGATCAGCCTTCATGGTGATCAACACCACTCACTAACATGTTTTATTTTATTAGCATTTCTGTTTTGTAGGATTTGGTGTATTTGTGGCAAGGAGTTGCATAATCTCTGATGAAAGGAGGTGGTGCAAAGACTAGAATGTCCACTTGCAGTAGCAAATGCAGCCAAAGCCTATTTTTCTTTCCTTTTTGATAGAACCTAAGATTGTATGAAGAATCAAGAACCCAACTGAATGAGCACAAAGAGATGAAGATAGTTAGCACCGGAAAATTCAATCTTCCCTCTCCAAGAATTAATTGAATTCATTATGGAGCTTATTCTATACAACAACACCTGCAGTAATAGATTCTAAGTAATGGATTGCAGCAACACTACTTGCAGCACATGCAGTACCTCAACATGCAGCCTCATGCATGCATCCAAGGGTGTGAACTCCAACAAGGCACATGTCACAATCATTCTTCGTACATCTCGAGTTAAGTGCACTCAATTTCCTTTAATAAAGTAGTGCTAGAATAATTATATTTAATTAATATATGTGTTGAGTCATCAATAAAATTTATTAACCATAATGTTCTGTCACCTCCTATAATGTGACCTGTCTCCACATCACCCATGATATCACAAAACCTCACTTCACATGGGGATATCCTTCAATTCAAATTAATGCTTACTTTTCAAGCTATGCATGCAAAATTGGTCACAAATTTCAAAAAGGAAAACACTTGAGTTTCTTTGTTCATTTGAATTTTACATAATCAATTCCAAGTGAAAGACCTCTTGCTTTACAGAGCTTAGGGAAGTTGCAGAACTTAACAATGGGGGGAGACTTGATAAGAAATGAACCTACAGACCATTCACAGCTTCAGAATCAACCACAAATTCTACAGTACTTTCATGATAGTGGTTGGATGGAATACATCAATAAATTCCAAGGTTTCAATGAGTCTATGGTCATAGAATTTTCCACCACCTTCAGGGACGGGCATAGCAATAGTCAAGGGTTTGAAAGTTAAATTTGATGATGAAATATTGGTTGCAGTTCACTAGACTACCAGCAGAAGGTGAGATGTTTCCTGCAAAATCCAATCCAGATGAAGCTCACACAGAGTTTGCAGATGAGGATGAAAACTTTGTGACAGACAGACAAGGTACTCTATGAACTTATTTAAAACCCTTTTGGGCAAATGTGTCAAACTATATCATAAAATATTTTACCTGTGAGGGTCAGTATTCACGGTTAAATACTGTCCATTTTAAACTGCTCAATCATTTAAAGAATGGTAGACATGTGAATGTTCCAAATTTCTTGCATGAGAGTTTGAAGAAGATGAGTAGGGAATCACAAAGGGGAAGGTTTGCCTTGTCTCACCATTTTCTTGTCACTTTAATTGTGAAACATGCATTGGCAACTGAACATCCTATAATAAATGGGGAGAATTTTCTAGAGCAAAACATATTAATGATTTATTGGGGAAGGGTAAGAAAAAGAGAAGAAGCTCAGCTAGTTCTTCTATGCCTCCACTGAACCCTTAGCTTCAACCTCCATTCAGTCAGAAACCCATACTCCTGCAGAAACCCCCATTCCTTCAAGCTTTCCATACCTGAAGAAACACCCATCCATGAAAAACCTCCATCTCCAAAACAAGGTCCTAGGCCCATCTCTCTTGACAGGGTTCTGGTTGTTGAAGCATTGCTAAATATATCAACACCAGAGTCCTCTTCCTCCAAAGGTAAATGGAAAAGTCCTCAAGAAAAGTCTTTGAGCCATCTAGGAGGTCAAATAGGCTTAATACTAAAAAGACCAAAACCTCAAGGCCTAGTAGAAACATTCAAATTTTTCTGGATAGTGATGAAGAAGGACTAGAAAAGAATGAGGAAGCTATTCCAATGGAAGTTGAGTAGGAAGTTCATATAGACACAAATGCAGACATAGTCATGGAGGAACAAACCAAGGAAGTGGAAAATAAAAAGGAGGAAGAGTTAGGTGAACAACCTACTTCATGAGAGCCCTACTGAACTAATTGAGGTTCAAACAGAGGTCGTTCATGCTAGGGAAACCCACATGCAACATGAAGAAGAAGTGTTAGTTGAAGAAATTGAAGATGTAACCAATGTTCATAAGAGCCCTGATGAAACAGAGGTTGTTCATGCACAACATGAAGAAGATGTAGTGACCAAGGAAAGTTGAGGAAGTAACAACTGTGGCTGTAGATAATGAAGAATAGCTTGGGGAAGTGTTAGTAGAACTAGTACATGAAACACATACCAATGTCATGGATACTGAAGAAAGTTTTTCCACTTGATATAGAAGAAACAATTGAAAACATTGTCCAAACCTTTGAGATAGAACTTGTTGATGAATCTATTGAGCCAATGCACATAGACAACCCTCTAGTTGCCCCAGATATAGCTCATGTAATCTCAGAACCTGTGTCTCCACCAATGCCACCACCCAACTTGCAGCCACAGGTTGTCATAAAAGAAGTTTTTAGAGAGCCTCCTAGGCCAGTATGTAGAGATATGGCAACCCAAACCACTTCAGACTATTGGGTGTAGAAGTTTGAGAATTATGTTAACAAGCTACAAAGAAGGTGGGAAAGGGAGAAGGAAGAGTTAATCTTCCAACATTAGTAGGATCTGGAGGAAAAATATAGACAACTCAGGGCCAAGGACAATGAAATTGCAAGGCTAAAGAAGAAACAAGAAGCTACAGTAGAGGTGACAAATGAAATATTCAAATGTAGACCACCATCTAACATCTATGTTGTCTTCTTGAAAGAACAAATGTTGCAATTAAATACACTTGTATCAATAATGAAATCCCATTTGATATCAGTGGAGCCAGGCCTTTCTTCAAAATATATCTGAAAATTCCCCATGAGATCCAGTTACTTCTTTGTGAACTGTATATGTATAATTATGCTTTAGAGTATGAAATAGACTGGATCCCTATTCTCTACATTGGGGATGTATAAATTTGGGCATTGTGTTCTTACTTTAAAAATGAGCTATACAGGGAGAAAAAAATGGTGGAGTTATAGACAATTGTGCAAAGAACAACCACTGATGATCAGAGCAGAGGAAGGAAATACCAAGGAAATGATTGAGGAGTATGGTAAGTTTATGAAAGAGCAAAAAATAAAACATAGGGTATACAGGATGAGAGAAGAATCCCATGATGAGGCAAGAGATTACATTAGGTTCAACAGTGTGGAAATAGTACATGCATGTAGAAGAAGATGGGAAGAAATGTCACCAGAAGATGAGGAGAAAAGAAATGCATTCCTATCCAAACATTATCCCAACTTTCCAGAGAATCAATGCATATATTGAGGTAGCTAAGGGGATGTGGAAAAACTTGGTTCCCTATTGGATATTATCCACCAATTTTCCACTATCCAATACCTCATTAGTCTAGGAACAAAGAACTGAATGAGGAACTGCAGGAAAGGGTAATGGAAAAGTTTAGAAGGAATGCAAGTTATTTCTTTACAGAAACCAGAAGGCATCTCACTCCCAGTGGATTTCAGGTGACTATGCAGTATAATACAGGTTGATTCCAAGAAAGATAAAGGATAGAACCAAAGAATTCTTGAATGGGGACATTCAAGAAATTAGGTTCGGGGGTGTGATGAGACCCTTTAATTATTATTTTAATTGTCTCATCTTGTTGTATATTTTGTATACCCTTGCACTTTTTATCTCAGTTATCTTGTCAGACATTTCCACTTGAACTTAAACTTATGGCACTTATATTAATTAATATAACTATTACTAAGTTACTCTATTTTGTGGATTTTTAATGTGCATGTTAATCTCTTTGATACAATGAAATGATTAATAGTGCTTTGTATGAATTCCATACTTGTTTGCAAGAAGTTGTTATATGTTGCCACTAACATGCAACCGAAGAAACTTTGTCACAATGTAAAGGGACTTGTCCATAGCAACTGACATGCAGCAATTGGGACTCATCCGCAAAAAATCACCTGCAGCCAAAGGAGAACACAAACATATACAAGACCATGATTTTGGGAAGCTTGATCAATGTGGATACTTCACCTGAGTTTTTGCATATCAATAAAGAAGCAGTTATGACAACAAGAAGCAGATCTCACGCCAATACCTAATTATGCTTTGCAACTACAACTATGGAACTAGTTGATTTAACTTGATAACTGATTGTTAGAATGAACAATTAGTTATGTTGTTGTATTAGAACACCTTTTCTCAATTTTGATTGCATGCATAAGAATATACAGATTTCTTGGTAATGATATTGTACTTAATCAAAATGTAACTGTTAGTTTGAATGAGTCTCTTCATGTCTCTGTTGAATATAAAGAGAATGGTGAGACTATAGTAGATATCGATCCATAGTTAAGGAATTGTTGTAAGTTTCATTTTGAATCTTCATGTTGATGAATAAAATCTGAGTTCTATCATTTTTTGTAGACACAAGCCTTAGGAAGGGTTAGCACCCAAGGCAGGGCCCACTTGTGGTTTTGCTAAACCCCCCCTTTCCTTTTTGTTTGTTGTTTTAGTTCCTTGCATGAATAGATTAGAATTGCAGTAATTTATTCCTTTACTTGTGTTATGATTTTATCTGTTTTATTACTTAGCTGTAGCATCTACTTTCATCTGCAACGTAGTTTATTTCTAGCATTGTATTTCCAATTTTTGTGACAACAATCTTTTAGTTTATACCTCTTAAGCACCTGTAACTGTGTATACAACACTGAAGAGTTGAAATTTTACATCCCTAGGTCTGATGAATAAATGAATGTGGATTAGTGAACAATTTTCCCCCTTAGATTGTACCAATAGAAAAAGGGATAATGTGGAGAAGAAAGTGTGTTCCCCATCCAACCACTCAACCTTTGATCACATCAAAACCCCATTTTAGCTCCCTGTGACCATTTTCAGCTCCATGTATCTTATTCTCACTGAACTAGAAATTGCCACTTCTTACCATATGGTCCAAAGTGCACTTATTTTCCTCTTGTTTCCCCCTTCCACCTCTTGCACCGGAGAAACTCCATGTCAACCATCTTCCAACCATGGCTAAGCTGTCAGATTGAGTGGTGAGTTGAAATTTTGTAAATGAATTGACTAACTCCTCCTATCAATACACTTAATCATTTTTTAAACTCTAAATTTTTGTGCTTCCCTCATAAAACCTCAAAAAAAATTTATAGTGATGCTACTAAAATTCTTCAAATCCATCAAGCTTGAAAAAGGAGTTTTGCTCATATCTCCAAAACGGTGTACCTGATTTCCATTAAACTTTACCAGTGCACTCCTTCCAAAAATGTCTTCAAGTCGATTATAAGATAACTACCATTGATTATTTGAATAATTTACATAAATCATTTGAAATTTTCATCCTATAAAGTTTTCTTTTCATATCTACGGATTTCAGGTGAAAGAAAAACCACAAAAACTAGAGCAAAAGGTCTTGAAGAAAAATTTAAACTTTTGAAATCAATTTCATTTCAATCTGACATCCATAAGTCCTCTGTCTAAAAATAGTAAGTGGTGAAAGGTTTCTGTAATATCCCCTTCCCATTCGAAGACCTTTGGCATATTTTGTCAACCCGATGGCCAAAGGAAAAATATAAGGGTGGCTTAAGTTATATTTAATTATTATAAAGTGCCATTAATAAAAGAAAAAAAATATAGAGCACTTATAATAATTTATATGACTTAATAATTATTAAATCAAGGATGGAAAAGGCCCAAATATAAATTGTTATCCATCCTAGGTGAAAAGGTGACTTGCCTTAGAAGGGGGAATGGGAACATAGAAAGGATAAATGCCCATTTTACTATGTATTTCCCCTAGAAAAATGCGACTTGCATTAAGAGGGAAAAAGTTGTTGGAAAAAGCATTTAATATGGGAAAATATTAAATGCTTGCATAGGAAAAATCCTTGGGTACTAATTGGATATTGTAGAGGTTGTTTTGGGTCTCTTCTTCCTTTATAAGGAGAAGTTGACTTGAAGGGAAAGATATTCCATACCATTTGATATTTTCTAATTTGTGTCTTAAGCTTGTAGCTTATGCATATTCTTTAATTTTAGAAGTTTTCAGTTGTTTAGGGCACGCTGTAAATTTTTGGCAGCATTCTGTTATTCAAAAAATTCCAAAAATAGTTCTATGATATTTGTTATTGTATTAGCAAGCTCCATTTAAAATTTCAAGAGATTTGAGCAAGTATTTTTGGAGTTATCCATTATTTTATGTTTGCTGCCCTAGATTTAATTTTCTACAAAAATCAGATTTCTGTTTGGCTGCAATTTGTCTGTATTTTACATATTTAAAAGTTGGGGATTTCCTAAAATCCGTTTAGGGGTAAAATAATGTCCATTGGGGGACATTACAGTTTCATATGTCTAAATGTAGTAAGTATTTATAATAGTGAACTCTCGGTATTTGTGTTGCTCCAAACAAACAAAAACCTTTAAAATTTGAAAATTGTAAAAAACTTACTAAAAATAGCTATCTTTGATAGGGCCTATCAAAAATAGTAATTCTTGCAATTGGGCTCAAAGCACTTATATCTACTCACATTCCACCTATATCGTTTTATTTTTGCCACAATTTCAAGGCTAGGAAATTGTCTTATGGTTCAAACAAGAAAAAAAATCCTTCATAGGCTCCCAAAACATTAGTGAAAAGGTGAACTTATGCATGGCTCAGTTTAAATTCCAGAAATTGGATGTTTCAGTCCAACCTAGAAGTCATAGAATAGGGTTGTCATCATGTTAAATTGATGTTAGAATATGAAAGGAATAGTGATAACAAATAAGGTTCTATAAATGTAATCCCCGATTCTTAATAATCTTCTCAAGATATTGGCATGGGAATGTGTTTGATAAGTATGATGGTGAATGCGGAGTTTCTTATTTCCTCATGTTTGTAGCAGAAGACATTTTCAATAAAGAAATATGTGAAGAAGAAGGTACTTAGCTCTCCTGAGGTTGATTCCATCCAAGAAAAATATATATTTGTCACTAAGGTGAATTGTGAAGCTCCAAGAAGTCACGAGGAGGAAGGTGATGATCTCCCACATTCCAACTCTGACCTTGTGTTCAAATTTCTTTCCAAGAGGAGGGACATCATGTGAATCACACCATGGAAAGGAATAGGTTCAGAATGAATTAGTGTGTGTAAAATATTGTCACTTGAACCACAGGATACCGAGGTACCCAAGACCATCATGTTTGCAGGATCAAGAAGTCATCACAAATGTCCACTCAGTGCAAGTGTCTCACATTAGTGTTTTTGAACACTTGTATTCAATGCTTTAGATTGTGTCCCATATCTCATAGAATAAAGAGATTGTAACCATAATGTTTTGGTCCAACAAGAGGTCAGAAGTAAATAATTTCATTCAAGATAAATTCCTTCTATCTGAAGGATAAGACATTTTTCAATGAGGAACATATGAGCAAGAAGGTTTCTGGGCATCCTGAAGTTGATTCCATTCAAAAAAGGAGACATCTTTGTCACAGAGGTGAATTTTGAAGCCAAGGGGAGTAAGGTGATGATATCCATGTTTTTTACTCTAACCTTGTGTTCGTAAAGGATCATCATGTTTCCATGATCAAGAAAACCATCTTCAGTTCACGCATGGTGTAATTCACTTAACAGTGTTTTGAACACTTAGTCATTGCCTTGGAATGTGTCTGGCATCTCACATGAGGAAGCAATTTGCAATCTCATTGTTTCCAGTTTAAATAGTGCTCAAGTTTCAAGGAATCGTCATTCATGAAGGATTCTGTCAATCTACCAGAGGAATATTCTTTATTAGCAAGGATCTTTCCCAGTCTCCATATTTCTAATTATCTCTCATTCTTCTCTCTCCCACCCCCTTTTTCTCTAACATTCTGATTCTTCATTGGGAATATAATTTTTCACCTCTTTCTGTCTTATTCACTTAAGTGACTTAATGTTGCATTGTAAAATTCCCTTTACAAAAATAAGAAAAGGAATTAGTTTCATTCCTGTGGGAATTTTAAAGGTCACCTAGGGTGAGCATTTTTTTTTTGAAAAGTCACATGGAGGGTGCAGAGGAAAGAGACAATTTGTTAATAGGATATGACCAGATTGGGATGGCTTATCCATTCCAAAGGGGTTGGAAATTGTTGATTGTTGTTAGTTATTGGATTTGTATCACTACTACTACAAGTAATAAAGCTACATTTCTTCTATCTCCTTGTCTATGTTCTTCCATCCTCTCTACTTTCCAACTTTGCAAGCATTGTAATCTTGTACAACCAAGAAGGAACTTTGTGTCTTTGATTGATGAATTCATAGAACTTTGTGTCTTTGATTTATTAGTCTTGTTATTGCTTACATGGTTGATTTCTTCTATTGAATTTCAACCTACTTTGGTTAATGTTGTGAGAATCTTAAGTGCCTACTCATAACATTAACCCTCTCTCTCTATTTCTCCTACTCCTCTTTACCTCTCTTCAAAGAAAATTCCTCCTTGTACACTATACAAGTACTTTTCCATATGTTTAGTGGAGTATTCATATGTGATCCCTGACCTAATGACCACCCCACAGTTTTAGTTAGTTTACATTCAATAATGGGAGCCTCCCCATACCCAATAAGGAGGGGATTAGCCTGTGACCATTGGTGAAAACCAATAATCTTGCACTGTGAACAAATTATTTCACCAACTATTTTTGGCGACTCCACTAGGGAAGATCTACCCTTTTGCACCCTATAAAGATCTTTAAAATCCAATATAAAATATATATTCCAAAAATAAAAAATCATATTAAAATTTAAAATTAAAATCTCTATCAAGGAATGAATCCATGTCACATTCCTTTTCCCACATCATGAATGATGAAGTTTTTGATTGGTGTTCAACATCTAATAAGTGACAAAAACAATGAAGAAGAAGATGACCATCAAAAAATCCAGATTTCATAGATCATCCATCATTTTGGACCAGCTCTTATAAAAGTATGGATTCTAACACAACAAAGAGGTCTCTCGTTTCAACTAGAAATCTGCAATCAAAAAAAGGAAAGGAAGATCATTGATGCTCCTGCACAAGTTCTAAAAAGGATATCTAGAATGGATAAAATTGTTGCATCTGATGATCCTACTATCAAATCCTTGTGGATTCAGTTCAAAAGGAGTGTTGCTAGAGGAAATAAAATGGGGATTGCACATGTTGATGATCAAGAGTCCAAGATTGTTTGATGATGAGGATGAAAAAATATATGAAATGTTGTATGGATGAACAACATGAGGAATGAATCTTCAGATGATGTAAGTAAGAAAATTTATTTCAAAGAAGAACCTCCTAAATGTAATGTTTTGGACTCTACATTGTTGTTTGAAAAACTCAAAACATTGTCTTTTTCTCTCTTCCTTTAGATGATTTTATGTCTTATGGAGATGAGAAATGACCTCCTTGAAAAAGGATTATGTGCAAAGAATTTGAGAGTTGAAGAAGGAAGTTCAACCCTCAAATCAATCTTGAAATCCTAGCATTGTTGTGACCATGCAAGAAAAGTATGAGCAACTTGAGCACTCCATAGTGAGGAGGAGAAGAACTATCCTTCTGGAGGTGGATTTGATGAGTCTCCATACTATGAAGTGTTTATCCCAGGGAGATACTTCATTGCCACTCATGATTTTTATTTTCATAACATCCTGATGAAATTCAACTCATCACCTTGGTAAAAATGAAAGAAGCATAGAAGTTGAGTCTCCATCCATAGCTGCACTTTGGCCTGAAGCATAATCCCTTTGAAGAAGTAATGTGCACGGGAGATGAGAATTATTGTCTCATAATAGATGATCCAATGTTTGTTGAGATTTTCACTCAACCATGAAGAATACATTCAAGAGATGAATCCTTCCTTCTCCACCATAGGTTCTTCAAGAGAATGATTTTGAGGTAATTCTTGATTATTTCCTTTCTAATTTTGGCTCTTCATTTGATGCACAAATGCCCAATAATGAAATAGAGAAAATGGAAGAATTCAATTTTCCTCTCTAAAAATTTGTTGATGAAAAAAGAGCACATGAACCCTTCCGATGAGTTGGTTTCCCTGTCATCACCAAGAGAGTGTGATAGAAATCATAACTGTGAGTATGAAGTCTTTCTCTTTTCCCTGCAAAGAAGAGGACTCTCTAGGAGATGTTCAAGATGGAATAAATGACTATTCCCATGTTACAACTCCCCATATTGTGTCCTTCTCTTTCCATGAGGAGGATGCATCATGTGATTCTTACCATATCAAGGATGAACTAGTATGTACAGAAATGAATCATTTAGAACAACAAATGAATGAGAAGCTAGAAGAAGTCTGGTGAATGGGGAGAGATCAACTTGTTCTCATCACTTCCGAATTCCTGAACTAATTATGGAAATGAATCCATGCTACGATTTCACCCAAGGATGATGACTACCTTCATGTTAAAATCATAGATCTCCATTTTTGAAAACATGGAAGAATGGCTTCTTATGGTCACAAAATATCAATGACAGAGACTACAAAGAGAAAAAATTTCAAACAAGTAACGAAGTGGTCATTGGATGCAAATGTATTTTTTGTACAATATCAATATGAGAATGGAAATTTGGTTTCCCTTCTTCTTTATGAAACCATGCAGAGCCATCATGAGAGCATGGCATGACCAACTGGTTATTTTTGAGCTTCAGAAGTGGTATGAATTCAGCCCACTATTCCATGATGGTACCTATTTTTCTCAGCCTATTGTCAGGTGTGTGAAAATCTTGTATATTATTCCCCCACCTCTATAAATTTCCCTCCCATGTAGCATAGTTTTCCCCTTTTATTGTGTGTTTCCCTTTCCATTTGGTGTGTTTTGTTTTGTTTTTCCTTGTTTATGTTGTTAGCTTTGTATTAGTTGGTGAAGAATGACTCTATTGCCCAATTGTCAAGGCACTGGTCTACTTACTCCATGAGATACATGAGGTTCTTCATTACCCCTTACAGTATAATGTCCCCGAGTTAGAGCCAATTGTTGTCATGCTAAATGTATAGCATGAAAAATTGAAAAATTTGGCCATGACAACCAAGCCCCCACTTGAAAATTTCCTCTCTCGGTCACTGTAAACCATTCCTCTAGCCATCCTTCCCACATGTGTCATCCTCATTCTGGATAAGGAGGAACATGCTAACAATATTTTCAAGTGTTTTCATGTGTAGGGATGTATGCCTAAGGTGATTGAAGAAGTTATTGAGATTTAAAGCAGAACAACTATCTTTGCGAGGCCTAGAAAAGGCCATTTTTGGCCATTTTGCAACTGGTGAATACCCTCTGGAAGATGACAGGGAAGAATTCAATCCATCTAGGAGTTTTATAGGAGATAAAATGAAGTTATCTAAGGTAGTTTAGGGAAAATTTGTTGGAAGAAATTGATTTGGGAATCAACTTGAAGCAAGACAGGGTCATTTTGGGCACAAGGAATGAAGGCTCCAATGGTAAAAGCTAACTTGTCCAGATGATTCTGGGAGTTTCGGGAGGAGTTTAGGGAGGCAAAAAAATTCAATGGAAATCCCTAGGAATCTTCTACATGATTGAACACATCATTTTTTCCTAAGACTTAAATATTCTATGTGATAATCCAGGACTCTCCAACTACCCCTTCCATTCAAAAGTGAAATAGGCCCTAAAAATAAATTTTAGGAAGAATTGGATCCTAATAATGGATTTTAATTATCTCAACAGGTTATTTGGAGTCAAAATCATATAAGGTTTGACCCCAAAACACCATTCATGCTCCCGAGGCAGAAAAATAACTCTCAGTGTCCTAAAATGCACTTGGCGGGTGACATCAACATTTCAAAAAGGCTTGGCAGACTTTTTCACCCTTGGTGTCCCCTTGGATTTTCCTTAAAGGTGAAAAGGGGACAAGGGGGACACCAAAGTGTGCTCTTCCATCCATTTGCATAAGATTTGTCACTTAAAAACATGACTTGAGGTGTTAGGATGGATATGTGAAGGAGTTAAGTTGCCCAGGTCCACTTTCCCATGATAATCTAGACCCCATTGGCGCATTTTCACTAGCATAATGTTATCCCCTTGGATTTAGGTGCAATAAGTAACAAGGGGACACCAAATTGAGCTCCTCCCATGTTGGCAAATCACTTTCACAACTTGCAACTCACACTTTTGCACCTAGGTCTTCACAAACTTGCACATTAGCTTGTCCCCTTCTCATGAACTGAGACCCATGGCACATTTTCTCACCCATGATATCCCCTCACATTTTCCCCAAGGTGAAAAGGACATGGGGGACAAAAAATTTTGGCTCCCCCATGTGTGGCAATCTTCTTGCAACTCGCCCATATCACCAATTTTGCACCTAGGAACAACCTAAACTTGCAAGTGACTTAACTCCATCCCCTCTCATGATCAAACCCCCCATGGCAAATTTTTGAACTGGTTGTGTCCCCTTGGATTGCACCAACATAAAAAGGGAAATGGGGGACATGAAATTTCCCCCCATCCTTACCACTCAACCCCTAGTCACATGAAAAACCATTTTTAAGCCCTCGATAAAACCATTTTCAGCCCCTACATCTCATTCACACTAGACCAGATGTTGAAACTTGTCACCATCTGGTGCAAAAGTGCACTTACCTTTGCCCCTTTTGTCCCCCTTCAACTTATTCACCCTATTTTTTATGGTGCAACTCACATGACAACCCATCTTCCAACCATGGTTAAGTTGTCGGTTAAGTGATGAGTTAAAAGTTGCAATTGAATATGACTAACTCCTCTCCTCACAAACACTTAGTCATTTTCAAACATTCAAGGTTCTATGTTTTTGCCTCCCAAAACCTCCATTTTTGCATAGTGATGCTGTTGGAATTCTTCATAACCATCAAAGCTCAAAAATGGAATTTTGCTCATATCTCCAAAATGGTGCACCCGATTTCCACCAAATTTTATCAGTACACTCCTCTCAAAAACACCTTCAAGTTGACTATAAGAGCACTGATCATTGATGCTCTGTATAATTTATAGCATCCATTTGAAATTTTAAGCATCCCTGGAGTTGCCTTTTAAATCTATGGAGTTCTGGCAAAAAAAAACCTTCAAAAACTGGAGCAGAAGGTCCTAAGACAAAACCTGAATCTTTTGAGACCAGTTTCGTTCCAATCTGACACCCAGAAAACCTCCATCTAAAAATAGTAATTTATGTAAGGTTTCATATGTCTAAATATAGTAAGTTTCCAAAACAATGAACTCTCAACATTTGTTACTCCAAACAAGAAAAAACCATCAAAAAGTGAAAATTGTGAAAACTTAATAAAAATAGCTATCCTAGACAGGACCTGCTAAAAATAAAAGTTCTTACAATCGGGCTCAAATCACTTGTATCAACTCACATTCCACCTATCTCATTTCTTTTTGATCCACAGTTGCAAGCCTAGGAAATTGTCTCAAGGTTCAAATAAGAAAGAAAGCCTTCAGAGGCTCCTAAAACAATAGTCCCAAGGTGAATTTTGTATGGCACATTTATATGCAAGAAACTAGATGATTCAATCCATCCTAGCAGTCATTGAAAGGGGGTCATCTGTTCAAATGATTGATGATATCAATTCTGTAAAGGTGAGTTCTCAATTGTCTTCTCATGATCATAGAATGGGAATGGGTTTGATGGTATGATGGTTGAATACGATAGTGTTTTTATCTAGTTTTCAATAAGGAGAGTGAACATGAGGACTTGGGTCTCCTGAAATTTAGAAGGATGAATATCTTCATTCACTAAGGTGATCTCAACACATTTATGATCCAACATTTCCATCTTCTGAACCTTGTGTTCAAATCTCTTTCCAAGAGGAGGGACATCATGTGAATCACACCATGGCAAGGAACATGTCAGAATGAACTAGTGTGTGTAAAATATTGTCACTTGAACTACAGGATACTGAGGTACCCAAGACCATCATGTTTGCAGGATCAAGAATTCATCACAGGTCCACTCATGTGCAAGTCTCACAACAGTGTTTTTGAACACTTATTCAATTATTTGGAGTGTGCCCCTCATCTCACAGAAGAAGGAGATTGTAACCATAATGTTTCAATCCAACAAGAGGTCAAATCAGGAAATAATTGATTCAGGTCAATCCTTCTATTTTGAAGCATACCTTTTTCAAGAAGATGAGCAAGAAGGTGTCTGGGCATCCTGAAATCGATCCCATTCAAAAAAGGAGACATCTTTGTCACGAAGGTGAATTTTGAATGTCAAGGGGAGTAAGGTGATGATATCCATGTTTTGACTCTAACCTTGTGTTCAATAGGATCATAATGTTTCCATGATCGGGAAACCATCTCGAGTTCATATGGTGTAATTCACTTAGTATTGTTTTTTTAACACTCATTCAATGCCTTGGAATGTGTCTGCATCTCAAAGGAGGAAACATTTGCAATCACAGTGTTTTCAACAGAGTGGTCGAGTGCCAAAAATATTCATTCATGCAGCATCCATCAAAGAAGATTTTTCATCAACAAGAGGCTTTCCCGTCTCCGGATTTTTATTTCTCTTCTCTCTCCCTCCTCCCCCTCTCTCTAACATTTTACTTCTTCATTGGGAATCTACTTTTTCACTCTTTCATGTTATTCGCTTACATTCTCTTAATCTTACATTGTAAAATTCCCTTTTCAAAAACAAGAAAATGCCTTGATTTCATTCCTAGGGAATGTGAAAGGGCACAGGGGGTGGTGAGATAAAAATTCATGTGGGGGGAGATGAAAAGACAACTTGTAAGCTATAAATTGGGATGGTTTCTCCATTCCAAGGGGTTGGCAATTGTTTATTGTTGTTATTTGTTGTGGATTTGTATCACTACTACTGCAAGCAATAAAGCTACATTTCTTTTATCTCCTTGTCTATGTTCTTTCATTCCTCTCCACTTTTCTAACTTTGAAAGCATTGTGATCTTATATAACCAAGAAAGAACTTTGTATCTTTGATTGATGAATTCATAGAAATTTTAACTGTCTCTAATTTATTAGTCTTGATGTATCGCTTATATGGTTGATTTCGTCTATTGAAAGTGGACCTGCTCTGGTTACTGTTGGTGAGAATCAGTTAGTGCCTACTCACAACCATTAACAATCTCCCCTATTTCTCCTACTCCCCTTCACCTCTCTCCAAAGCTAATTTCCTCCTTTGTACATTGTACAAGCATTTTTCCACTAGGTTTAGTGGAGTATTCATGTGTGATCCTCTACCCTAATGGCCACCCCACAATTTTAGTTAGTTTACATCCACTAATGGGAGCCTCCCCATACCTAAGAAGGAGGGCTTAACCCCATGACCGTTGGTGAAAACTAATAATCTACACCGCAACAAGTTATTTCACCAACACAATCCTCTTATAATTTGCTTAGCTTTACAACTTACCTCCAACACTTTCCTATAATGCACTTACATGCTACAACTCCCAAAAAAATCAACCAAGAAATATTACAAGGCATGTGCTTATGTGCAAACTCTTTAAATCAAACGATTAAAAAGCCCAAGCAACATAAGCCATTGAAAACACATAATTCTGAATACTTTTGTGTCTTTGAATCTTGTGGAGTTTTCTATTTTTTACACAATTTTGATTACAAGAGAAAATTGTCTAAATGCCTTGGTCTCCACATGCAGTTTACACCTCAATTGAACATCTCTGATAGATTCGACGGCAATCGAACCCATTAGGGGTATTTCTTTCCACAATGTCCTTTGACCCTAGAATGTATCAATCACACATACACCACCCTACACCCTTCGTGGTTGCATTGTTTGCAAACTTTGTTTTCTATGGAATTGTCTTCAAAAAGCATATTGGGAGTCTCCAAGTTTGCTAAATCAATTTGGTTGCTAGACTGAAATAAGTTCTTAGTTGAATTTACTTTCTTTCGTTAACATATTGAGATTAACAATGGTTTGTCATTTCTCTAAAATGATTTAGGTTCTAGATGTGAATAATTATTATTCTTTCTTGTGTTGTTTTAGTCTCCAATTGTCTTCTATTATTTGCTTGTTATAGAGATCGCAACTTATTTTTTTATGGTTGAATTTGAAAAAATGATAATCAAATATTGTGTTGGCATTTTATTTGTGACTAGAATTCCTTTTCATTGAGTTCATTGTTGATGACATGATAATTTTCTGGGCATGTGGATAGTGGGTAAGGAACACAATCTCCATATCAAAACCAAAAATGTTTTGGATAATATAGCCAAGCTAAAAGACTGATGGAATAGCCTCCCAATCAAAATCATTTGAATACTACTATCATAATGCATATGGAGTTGTGTTATGTTCTATTTTAAAATAAATGCAAAACAAAGTTGCATGCAACCTAACCTACATATTCATTATAAGTCCTATTTATGTGGAGGAGAACCGTGCTAAGCAAATATCATTATGGATTACTAGGTAGTTGTTTTGGACATGCAATATGGGACTAGATTGCTCTTAATTTTATAATGGCTTATATATATATATATATATATATATATATATATATATATAGCATCATGGATTACTAGGCAATTTTTTGGCAATGCAAATAGGGATTAGATTGCTCTCGATTTTATGATGGCTTTTATATAAACTAATACAATAAATCACCTAACTTAATTTATTTATTTTTTTGTTATTTACAGTGCTTCACTCAACTCAATATTATTGCTATTTGTTATTTAAGGAATAATAATTAAAATTTAAAAATTATTTAAACATTGTACACATATTTAACATGACATTTACAGTAAATTGTCCATAAATAATTTTTACTTATGAATAAAAAAATTATAATAATATAGATGGATTAATATTTGTCTTAAATTTTATTTGTATTCACAAATCAACAGATTTATCTATAACATTAACGTTCTTAAATGAACATTTTATTTTATTTTCATTAAAACTACTATTATTGGAATAAGTGTGCAATTATTTGATCAAACTAGTCAAAAAAATAAAAAAGAAAACAATTTAGTGCTAGTCTGTCTATGAAACTGCTATGAACTACAAACAATTGTTCATATTGTGATGTCATCCAAGAATAAATCTCTAGCATGGTAGATCACACCATCTCTCGCTAAGTCTTCCCTGGCCGTCTACATAACAAGCAACAAGATTTTCAATGTATATCTTAACAGGGAAAAGATAATTAGTGCGCTGCAAGAATTATGAAGAGTCCAGGTATAAACACAAACTATGTCAAATGTTGCTTATTGCCAAGTTAGTTTTGATGTAAATGCAAGGAATTAGCATACACAAGATCCCATTGCACAGTTCTTTCTTCCATTTCATTTCCTATTTGACCATCTAAACAATTACACGAACACACCCTACAAAAAGTAACACAAGATATGGGAAGGACTAGACACTCTATGGCCCTTGTTTAAGTTGGGATCCCAAGGAATCAAAAGAGCAAGAGAAGCCTGTGAAGTACATCGTACATATATCTCAACCACCTCAACAATTGTGTTTATATCAGAAAAGGTATAATAATGAGGCATTCCATATCATTCACGTCCACACTTATTTCAAGATGAGCACCAAACACTTGGTTTTCATTCTACCCATAGATTCGTTTGCTGGTCAAGATAATACATAAAACAAATTATGCAACTACTAGACAACATAGAGTATGGCGATGGCTTCACACTCCTTACAAACTTATCTTCTACCATTCATTCATATACGTAGCTTTCAACTTCCCAGTATTCCAATGTCATTACCAGGATGAACTAATTGATCTAGGGGGTATCACAATGGCTAGTTTCCACTCATGGAATATCTAGCCTGAAAAATAATTTGCCATCATTGGAACCTCTTATGCATAATACCATTCAATAAGCTAATGATATCATGATTTTGTTTTACATGTCGGTCCACTCTTGTCCCCCAGCGCTTTCCTTACCAAAATCTATATATGCATGCAAATTAGGGAAGCAAGTAACCTATACACTTACCAGCCACAACTATCCCACCTAATTTCTCAAGGTCCCTCTTCCTTGAGAGGCTGTTACTTCGGAAATACATATCTATGCAACCTGCACAGAAAAATCGAGCTTCAACCAACCAACCCATGACAAATTCATAGCACTCCCATAGATTCAGCCATGAACCTGTCCAGCACAGACGCATTCGGATCCATACATGTCTGTACATTTCTCTGCGCTAGCTTTGCTTGCCCCATGCTTACATTGATTTGTCTTTGCTTATATTGAGATATACTCGCATGGTTACTAATGTTTATTTACATTGCATATTTCATGCTTTCACTTGTCAGTTGTCATGTCATTTGTAATTCTATATCACTTTGCATAGATCACGCAGGGCATGGATTTTATCCATGTACGTATTCTGTCATACATTTAAGGATCAACAAGGAGAAAACATAAATATGTTACACTTTTGGATTGATATCCGTTTGTAGTGGATGATACAACCTTCACAGATCAAATTCAAGATCCCGCCTTGTGCGGCAACGGAAACACCCTTTTTTACATCTTTGGCCAGAAAGACGACAGTTGTCAACCCAAAAAATGGTTTGAAAATATGGCACCACATATTCAAAGGATTACACCAAAATCCAAGATGGAGGACCCCTTCCCATGGGGTACGCCACAATTTGTCCTATAGGTACATCAAACAAACTCATCTCCACACACAAATTGCGTTAAATTAAATCAATCCAACCATACAATTTTATTATTGCCAACAACGCTTTCATCAAATGAGGAGTAGATAGTTGACCCTGCAACTTATGCCCTATAACGATATGGATGTTCCATATCAAAAGATTTGATATATGGCCATTACAAGATTTTTTGTACACTTGCTTTTTTAAATAATAAATGTCACCTTTAATCTATAAAAAAAATCATTATTTTACAGCATAAGACGAGGAAAAGAGCCACACTTATCTCTTGCTTTCAAATGTCCATATTTTATACCATACATTTCTTCTCCACAAAATAGATACAAGGGCACTTTCTTTTAGATTCTCAATCCAGCAACTAAAAATTCAAAGTTGCACCCAAAAAGATTCAGACTACAAACAAATGAGGATTTTGATTATATGCCACGTTCAACCCTAGTTCTCACACGTTCAACCCAAGAAAGTATCGTATGCTTCACTGGTGCAAACTGTGGATCCTTCTTAATGGATTTTCTTTGTTTTCCAATTGGAGGTCCAATATTCCGTCTAAGTAACTTAGGTTCCTTTTTGGCAAATTCCTCTAATGCTTTCTCCCTTGCAGCCACAGCCACATCATCTTCCAACTCCTAAAAAACACCGAGAAATAATCACAGTAGCATTATCTGGTGAGGAAAAATACAGCAGTATTTCAGTGATAAAAATATTAAACACATTCAAATTAAATATAAAAATTACCATCTCCCACAAACCACACTTGTCACATTTTTGGCACGGCTTTCCAGGCACTCGTACATGCTAATCATCAATAAAAGAATGAAGTTACCAATATGAAACTGAAAAGTGTTAACACATAGAAAACCAAGTTAATAATAAAGATTTTACATGAGAAACAATTCCTTCAATCTCAACAGAATGGCCAAAAAACAAAAGCAATGAAGAAGCACAATGATCAGCAAATTAGCTATCTATTCCTCAGTCAACAAACCGTAGAAATAGCACATTGAGTTATAACTTATGCTCAATGAGAAAAAAACACTGTTTAAGGTGTTTGGATGTTCAGAATAAAGATATAGGAGATCTTCAAATGTATAAGCGATTGTGGATCACAGAAACAGAAATATATATTGGAACAATAGGGGTATCTGCAGTTTGTCCATTCAAGGAAAAACAATACAAGCCCAATTATACTATGATGAAGCCTCACTTGATATAGGTATCATATCAGTATCATGTCTATTAAAAAAGGAAAAAGAATTAAGAAACATCTTCAGAAAAGACTCGGAAGTAAATTATTCTGCCCGTTTGATATAGAACTTGAACTTTTAAAATTGACAAACATGCAGCAATTTTAGGGTTTATAAGCATATACTAATGAGATATTTTGACATAAACAAACTTTGAAATTCTTCGTCAAAAATCGAAAGTTCTTTAAACCAGTAGGTTCTGATAGACATACAAAACTGGTCAACCCCAATGTTGAAACTTGAAAACATTAAAGGAAATACTCCAAACATAGATTGCTAGATATGGCTTATAATTGAACTGCTTGGTAATAATCTGGCCAAGAATTGCAAGTTCTCAATACATTTCTGAGCGAAAATGTTAAAATTCCTGGTACAAGAGAGGACCATTCAAAAACCAGGCAGAGTGTAAATTCATTAGACAGAGCAGAGCCATTAAGCGATATGCCATTGTTGCAGCTGCTGCGGTGGGTGCCACCAAAGTGTTTGGTCTGACTAAGTACATAGCTGAATGCCTTAGAAAATTAGCCTCAAAAACATTGTAATCGCAGTGACCAGAGTAATCAAGTTTGACCTAAGTTGCCACACTCAAATTCGTGTTTGAATTCGCTGAGGATAAAATTCGTAAAAAAATCGTTACTAAAAAAGTAACGATAAAATTTGTGATTAAATTCAACTATAAAAAATATATTTTTAGATTAAATATTTTAAAAAGAAAGACAATTTGTAATTAAATTCGACTGTAAAAAATATACTTTTAGATTAATAAGTAGCATACATTTAAATTAAATGTATAATTTAAAGAAAATTAAATATATAACATTTGAAAAAAACTTTGTAACTCATAAAATGTTAAAAATATAAAAATATATAATCTTAATAAAAGACAAAAATTTAATAAAACTTTATAGAACAGGTTTAGAAAATAATAATAATAATAATAACATTAATAAAAAAACAGAATAGCCAATGGGGTTTGGGTGGATCGGTTAAGATGGACGGTTGTGTCCAGATCCACCCAAGTTCAAATCCCGTTGGGCACGATCCCTTCGGGGTGGTTTACCAGTGGTGGCGGGTGTTGCATCACCGGTAGGTTGCAGCAGTTTGGTGATGGCGGGTGTTGCATCACCGATGGTTGCGGCTCGTGGTTTCGGTTGGTGGTTCTCGAGGGTGGCGGAATTTGCATCGTTGGCATTGGCGGCTGCGGCTGGTGGCTCTAAACACGGCGGTGGCGGAATATTGCATCGTCGGTGCGGGCTCAGTGGCTGCAGTGGTTTGTTCTTAATTGTAATATCTAGTCTGAGGACATTGTTGTTGGGTGGGGCCCCACCAACTCTCCGGGTCATAGCTCCGGTCAAAAGCGTTTAACGATCAAAAAAAAAAAACATAATAAATTAATTGAACTTTTATAACAAAACAAATGTTAGATAAAAAAATCCCAAAGTCTTTGCGGATAAACTTTTCCCTATTCGTCTTGCCCAAAAGCTGCAATATTTATGGTGGTTTTAACTTTTATTCATTTACGACACATTCTCCCTCATTCAGCTAAAATCGAGCCTCTTCCCAATGCATAGGCAGCAACGAAAGTGGAAAACCTCTTATCATTCAACCTGCAAGCTTCACACTAGGGCTCGGGCGGTCAGTCTTTGCACCTGAGGGCAGCACAAGCATCAGCATTCAAGCTTAACGGGATATATAGTTATATACCCAAATGGCGGTGATATGTACATTGTTCAGGCAGAAGGGAATTTCAAATAAAACTAACATTTTTCCATTCATACGAATACTTTCGCGATTTCAGACAAATTTATTTCTGCTCTTTGAAATCTGCCGAATGTCGAATTTCACACTTGAAATTCGACAATTACGGTTACTGAGAGTTTGACTTCCAACTCAAATAACTTATGCGCTGTGCATTCCTCATAATGTGCAATAGACAATGTATTTATCTGTTTATGAATGGTCTCCAATTTGTAAAATTCTTCCACCACTGGTAGCAAATCATCCCTTAGCATTAGCCAGAGTGCTTGAAATTTTTTATAAGTGAACAATGTCACTCTAGGTGCTTATCCGGTTGCAACAATGAGACACCATGATAGGGTTCTTTTTTGGTAAGTGCAGATACGATATTGCTAGGTTCATTACTAAATTGAGCCATGGGCTGTCACTAAGCACACTCACATTGTTCAGGAAGTTCACTTAATCCTGAAAGGAACTTATTGCAGCTTCCCATATTGCCCAACACAGAGAATCAAATATATAACCGCCCAGAAAGCTAAGTTTAATTATAGGACTGGTAGCATGCCTCTGAATGGTAGATTTCTGAAGAAACTTGATCTAAAGGCTAAATACTCCTAGGTGACCAATAGCGATGTAGTACTGTGAGGGAAATTTGAAAAGAACCCCAGCGGGAATTGAAATAGAATATAAAACCGTAAGCTCCCGAGCAGTGGCAGAAGAACCACGGATCACTCTCTAACAGAGAGAATTGGATCTCTGGCCACATACCTGTTGAAGAATGAGCCATCAACTTCAGGTAATCCATCGAAGCCTTAATGGGAGCCAGTCAGGGTGAGTTTCCATAGGCCGATTCAATCATCACTGCTTATGGACCCAAACTTGGGAGGTCTATGCATGACCAGGATGAAGCTTTGGGGAAGCTAAGTAGAGATCCGAACCACTAATTCTTCTTGCGAGGCTTCATTACTAGTTTTGAACCTTGAGCTGTCGCTGACGGCACACACATTGTTCGAGAAATTCACTTAATGTTGAAAGGAACTTATTGCAGCTTCCTGTATTGCACACAGAGAATTCGATATAGAACCGTCCAGAAAGCTAAGCTTAATTATAGGACTGGCTGCATGCCACTGAATAGTAGATTTCTGAAGAAACTTGATGTTAGATCGCCCTATGGATGGAATAATGTATGAAATGTTTCCACTAGGCTGTGGTCAAGTTTGATGGAACAATATTCCTCAGTTGTGACATCTAAGCCAAGGTGATTTGTCCCTTCGAAGGGAAAGTGGCACTAAAATCAAAACATACTATGCTTCACACCAGAATATTACTTTCTGAGATTAAGAGAGCCCATGTAATAATAAAAAATTTGTTAGTGGGAATCTGGAAATGTACCCCATTGTAAACAATGAGGCTATAAATTTTAAAACTGATCTTATTAAGATTTTGAATTGTGAAAGATACTAAAAGAATTCTTTCAATTCCGTGGTTAGTTTCAGATGATTCTTCAAAATTTCTAACTTACAAACAATCCTAAACATCCAATACCCTGGTGTATTGTCCCCTTCTCTCCAACCTTTCTGAATAAGGGGATGACAGCAAGGATTGGGGAGCCAAAAATTGTCCATTTAACTTAAGTGGACATCTTGATCTAACAGGAGGCTGATCAAAATAAAGGAGAAATTCAATTGCCCAAGGACCAGATACCATGAGGTTTTGTATATATTATGTACATGAAGTAACTGGACTACATTTATGTTATGGACAGAACCATTTCCATAATTTTGTGAAGATTATTTTGGTTTTTAAAAATTTTAAGCTAAGGGTATCTGGGAACATCACCATGCCCCAGCCTGGAACCACATTATCATGGTGCCCCCATTAATAGGGCTGTTTGTCAGGGTGGGCAGCATTATCACAGGGGCATCTGAACCTGGATCTCTCACTTCCGAAACCACCCATTTACCATTACACCACCGCACCAAGAACATTTTCAGTTTATTTTGAGCATAGTTAAAATGAAGCAATTAATTTTAATGTCTCAGTTTCTGCATTACCAGAATGATATTTTGAATTCCAGCACAAATTGGATAGCAATTCCAAGAATCATTTCACAGGCATAATTGTAAAACAAATATATAGAATAGAGCACCACTAAGCATCTTAATAAAGAAAGATACCTCACAAAAATGTGAATAATTCTTTGAAATAGTCTTTCGACATGCATAACACATTGTAATTCCGCACTTACAGGTCACCTGTAAAGTATGAAAATTGTTATATATTAGCATTAAACAAGTTGAATCGGCTCTGGAAATCATATACACGTGATCTGGGGAGAAAATTTACCCCACCTCTTAGTTGTTACATACCTTATTACAGCCGTCTACCTTTACCAGCTCTGCCTTGCAAGAATTGCACACTCTTATAACAGCTTTTGCCATCACCTATCTCATATAAATAATTTTACCCAAGTAAAAAACTCGTATTTTAA
Source organism: Taxus chinensis (assembly GCA_019776745.2). Classification (NCBI taxonomy): domain Eukaryota; kingdom Viridiplantae; phylum Streptophyta; class Pinopsida; order Cupressales; family Taxaceae; genus Taxus; species Taxus chinensis. The sequence continues at coordinate 657,311,601 of CM034147.1, read as the reverse complement.
TAAACCCATCGATTTTTGGAAAACAATTGGGCATGAAAAAACAAAGAGAACTTCAGTCAAGAAAAAATATCCAATGCATATCCAAACATCATTTCAAATACAGAGAAAATTATTAAGAACTCGTTTGCAATATATCACCATAACTATTTGAATTAAAAAAATGCAAATTGCCAATATTGTAGATATACTAAGATAGAAAAAGAATTGAACTGTAAATGTATTTCTCATAACAGACACGGAATAAACTTAACATGCCAAACCTCTGTGCCATCCAAACTCTTACCTCTTCAATTATCCTGCGCAGAGTAGTCTCAGATTTCTGCATGACATGCATTATTCCAAATCCCTTAGAATTACAATCAAATTTAAAAATGGTACTCTCAAGATGACAATCTTTATTTCAAAGGGCTTAGGACTGATACAAATTTAAGAACAGTAATCTCAAGAAAATAAAAAGACTCTACAGTTGACAGAAATTAAGTATTTGAATTGAATATACTTGTGAGCATTACAAGAATTCTATTACTGGTTCCAATTTGCAGCCATAAAAATATGATGTGATAAAAATATAAGTTCATAAGCATTAAAAGTGACTCTTAACATTTTGCTTCATGTATTCTGTATAAACCAAGTTAGCCTTATTTTGTTTACTAGTGGTAAGCAAATTAGTACCCCTTAGGACAGAAACTTGAATTTGACTTTGTCTAATTACAAAAGTGCTGTATAAAAAACAGCTTGAAAATGGATAAAAGGAAACATTACTTGAGAACAATCCCTGTATTTTCTCAATGGGATATAAACAATTCATTCAAATGAAAATAAGAAAAATAATTCCATACCTTTTCTACTTCTTCACAACGGAAAGGTATGTGACTGGGCTCCTTACATTTGACACAAGAAATCCTATAAGAATACACAAAGGACACAAGGTAAAAGTTGTAATTCAAAATAACCTAAAATATAATGCATCTATTTTGTCCATAACAATACAGCACATTATGTAAAAGGAAGCGATAGTTTGATATATAACACAATGCTCAGTAACATGACCAACAAAAATCAGACCCTTTCAACCAACAGTAAAAACCATGAATTAGAAACTAGCCAACAGTATCAAAAAAATTTAAGGACCATGAAAGACACTAGAAAGAAGCATATAGTAAATTCATGCCTATGCACAAACTGCAGGTATATGATTGTGAAGTTTCTTACTCGGGAAAAAATTAAAATGCATAAGAGCTTTCAAAAAAAGCCCGGAGAAAAACAAAAACAAATGCGTGGAAAGAAAGACCCCCACCTTTGAACACTTGCTGTTTGGACATTCCAAAACACGTGCATCCTTCTCCACCTGACAAGGGAAGTTACAAAAAGGGCAGTAGACCTGCAGCGTAGTAAGGCACTCAAATAATCAAGAACCTCAAAACTTATTTACCATCTGACCAACCAAATGAGAATTGACATTAAATTTCACACAATCCTTTCAAGGAAAACCTTCTCAATGTTAACAGCTAGAGAAACAATAATCCCCAATAAAGCCAACAGTCAACAAACTTTGCACTGCTACAATTCACTAATGTTTGGAAAATAAGAAACTATTATATAAAAATATAGAATGTTTGGTTTGATGTACACTTCATACAAAAAAATCTACCTTTTTTCTTTTCTTAGGAAGTTTATTGAAACACACCCGTTGGCAGTTCCACCATAAATAGACTTCCAATCAGGCTAGATACCAGCTTCGCATGATCTATGATCCACCAATGTCAGTGGAAACTTACATCCAGCATCATCTCTTTGTGGGGGATTTACTATGGAAGCATTACAATACCACATGCGTGCATATTGGAGTTTTTTAAATCACCAAAAATAGAGACCTGTATAATGGAGAGTATTTAGGGGTTAGGTGGTTTTTAAATACTATTGGAAGTGATAGGTACCAAGGGGGTACCAAATGGCTGCAAGCCTCACTTGCATTGGTCAGCACACATGTAGCGTACTCACTGATTTCCGTGGAGTTGTGCTAGGTTGATGAGTTGTTGCACCAATATTTAATTTATTGTGCTCCAAATATATGTTTTTTTCCACCTATTATACTGTAGCCTTTTTCTTGCCCAGTTGATCTTATTGAACCTATACTTGCCAATGCATATATTTAAGCATCTCAGCCCATACTCGTGGATGCATATATTTAAGCATCTAGGCCTATACTCGTGGATGCATATGTTTATGCATCTGAGCCTATATCTGCTCCCAACTGGTGCTTCTGCTTTATTTCTACCGGTACTGTCATATCTAGCTTCACTTTGCCAGTTTTTTATTTTACATATATTTATGCATCTGAGCCTATATGTGCACCCAACTGGTGCTTCTGCTTTATTTCTACCAAAACTGCAATATTCAGCTCCATTTTACCCCTTTTTTTGCCTGTGCCAAGGATCTTAGCTATGTTTCTAGTTTCCCCGATGGTAGTTGAGCTACCTATCCACATGTTAATGTTTATGAAATTTGAACTATTATTAATGCTAACAATGAAACATTCCATTTCGAAACATATTGAGCTTTAGTTGTACCAGTTGCCATCCTACGATTTTTTACCAGGTGCACTCTTAGGTCCATGAATTCCCCTTATGATTTTCCACGGTATTTCCAATTTCTTGTAATTCACTTGTGCTTACATCTCGTGTTGGTATGTTATGAAGCATGTTTGCTGGTGTTTATTATATTCCTGCCTCGTGGCCATGCAGGTATGAAGGGAAGACTTTGCACTGAAGGACCTTACACCATGAAGTTGCACATGTCTCGGTATAAGGGTATGATTCCCTGACACATTTCAACAATAACCTGGACAAAATTTCTGGGAACTATTCTAGATTGAATATTATACTTTGTGACATCCATTTTGCCATAGGGAGATTTCAGAACTGAATATATATTCACTTGTGAGATGAATGGTTGAAGACCTATTCTCCTCACTGTAGATTTAATTATAGGAAAAATTAAATGGACACTGATCAAGATGCATAAATGAGGATTTTATGGTCACAATTTAACAAAGGGCATGGAAAAGTTTGGTTTCTTATTGTGTGTAACTTTATACATTAGGAAGAAAAATTCCGTCTAGTGCTTAAGACAGGGATTTGCCATGTAGACAATCCACATTCAAAGCATGCAAGCTTAGAGCCCATATGTAGTGTGCATAGATGACCATTTTATGGCCACAATTTAACAAAGGGCATAGAAAACTTCGCCACACAGACAATCCACAATCAAATTATTGCATGCTTAGAGCCCCTTTGTAATGTGCTATGATCTTGAAGGTAGCCTAGTTTCAAAGTCAGTCAATATGATCAAAGAGATTTTCTTGAACAGAAAATATAACAGGATTGTTGAGAAATATTCTGGTTGTCTATGCACATAAAATCTAGCACAAATCTTGATATATTGATTTAATCATTAGCAAATTCCACAATCACACTTTCTTCAACAAATGTACTTTACACAAGAACATTTTAACCTCAAATTTATTCAGTTCAATCGAATATCCCTTTTAGATGTTGTAAGTCTAATATTTACATTTAGCAATTGATAACAGTAGTGGAATTAAATAGATGATGTCCAAATTACATGAAAAAAAAAAGTAAAATAACAAATGTGAGAGTGCAACACACTTAATCATGTATTCTGACCTTCAGATTGTTCCTTGTAAGCAGTAAAAATCTTGTCATGCTTTCACCAATATGACTCCCTTTGAAAAAATCCATATTAATTTTGATAACAGGAAAAACATACAATTAAAGGATCTGGCCTTATTTCCCTGATGATAAGTCCTGTATGTGACTCAAAACATCAATAATTAAAAAAATATATATGCAGTTTCTCCACAAGATTTTTATAATTAAAAACATGCCTACTTACAGAACTCCAACTGCTCCAAAACATTAGCTAGTCTCACTAGAATACTTGCTTCTCAAAATTTATATAGTGTTTTTGGCACGGTAAGCAAAGTCTTCAAGAAACAAGCACAACATTTTAAAATTTCCACCACAGCCGAATATTCAAAGCATTTTTATGTTGCTTATAACTAGTGCTCAGATAGATAGTTGTCTTTGTATAAATTTAAGCATAACAGAGCAACGCAATCAAATCATCAACAAAATATGTGAGCCCAAAAATGATCAATACAATCTGGAAGAGGATTGCCTGCCTGCAATACAACTTAGAGGATAGCAGTCATAAAAGTGCAATATAGGCAATGATAAGAGAATTCTTTGCATGAATTGTTTCCACTTTCAAGAGATTGAAGGCAATGATAGGAAAATAATTCATCATAATGTTTTGAGAAATTCCACCAAAACTAAACAGGAAGGCATAGCAGTGGAGGAAGTGCAATAAAGGCCAATACCAAAATAGTCTACAAATCCCTAAAGATCATTGTTTGCATGAGTTGTTCCAAGAGCTTGAAGGCAGTGATGGGTAAAATTATTTATTATAATTTTATGAAAAATCCCACCACTAAACAGAAAGGCAGAAACTTGGAATTTACAAAACCTAGCGATAAACAATTGTTTCTTTGATGTTACATGTGCCCTTTTGATGCCATGAATGTTTCTTCGAAGCTATTCCAGTGATATCAATATCTAATTCGAATTTTAAGGTCAAGTTCTCTGTTGCAACCTTGCAGGCAACAGAAATCGTTGACTTAAAAATACAGAGAAACTCAAAGCTTGTCACAGGAGTAAGAATATTAGATCATAATAGCCAATGGGGTTTGGTTGGATCGGTTAAGATGGACAGTTGTGTTCGGATCCACCCAAGTTCAAATCCGGCTAGGCGCGATCCCTTCGGGGTGGTTTACCGGTGGTGGCGGGTGTTGCATCACCGGTAGGTTGCGGCAGTTTGGTGGTGGCGGGTGTTGCATCACCGATGGATGCGGCTCGTGGCTTCGGCTGGTGGTTCTCGACGGTGGTGGAATTTGCATCGTTGGCATTGGCATTGGCAGCGACTGGTGGCTCTGAAAATGGCAGTGGCGGAAAATTGCATCGTCGGTGCGGGCTCAGTGGCCGAGGTGGTTTGTGTTGGTCTTAATTGTAATATCTTGTCTGAGGACATTGTTGTAGGGTGGGGCCCCACCAACCTTCCGGTTCATAGCTCCGGTCAAAAAGCGTTTAACAATCAAAAAATTAAAAAAAATATTAGATCATATAAGTCAACAGAAACGAGCACATAGAAATCATCAAAACACTTTCAAAGAGCATTAATGTTTTCAAAAAAGAACGGAGCAGAAACCAAGAGGATCTGATATGATGCAGAGATGACATGTTTTGGCACAAGACATTATAAGAAACTAAACAACTCACCAGGTCTTCAAGATTGGCTCGTTCAATATCTGCTTGAGCTTGGCGCTGTTCATATCTTTCAATTACATCATTTGGAAGAGTTCTGTGAACCTACAAGGCAATTACCATCAAGCTCGATGCCTCCATAATTTTGAATTTTCACACTTTTCCCCTTTCAATTACCAACAAATCAACAATGGGTTTCTGCATAGTATATATATACAAACCTCTGACAAAGGAATTGACTCCTTGCAGCCATTAGTATCCATGCAAGGTAAAGAATTACAAGCTTGGAAACCTCCAAATGTGGACTCTTCTACATGTTTCCGTAAGCATTGAAAGCAAAACAGGTGCCCATCTGCACACTGAGAGAATTCAATTTGGAATTTTTGTATCAGGAAGGAAAGGAAAGCATACTATTATTAAATAAGCATGGCTAAATAGTATTAACCTAAGGACATTTGCAATATAATGCATCTAGTCAGAATGTTTTCTAAACAACCATCTACTAGCCAAAAAGTGTTAAACAATTTCAGAACTACAAAGATATACACTATAAAAGTAATTCATCTGCCTCAGCATTTCCAAACGCGGCAAAGCAGGCATGGAGCATATTTTGCATTAAGGACTATTATCTATCAAAACAGCTAAGGTCAAAAATTAAAAAATAAAACATACAATGTAACAGCAACATAAAGAGATAAGTACAGTCAACAATGGAGGTAGATCACTCTTAATAGAATTTTTCCCTGGCAACAGCATCTCCTCTCACTGAAATCCTGGGGTATATCACTCTGGTAAGAATTTTTCCCTGGCAACAGCATCTATCCTCACTGAAACCTTGATTCAGCCCTCCTTTGGCATATGATTATTGTGCCTTTGGCCCTTGTTCTCTTATGTGGCAGCCAAATCATTTTTGAAGGTGTTTTTCTTTAATATCCAACGGCCTGTGGTTGAGACTTGGCCTCTGTCTCTCCAGTAGCAGCCTGTTCTTAGCATTTCAAAATGGCTCCATTCTGTAGTGTTTGTTTTACATGTTTCCAGGGATGGAAACTAACGGACCCGTGCTACCATCCGGCAGTTGGTATAAGCCTCCAATTGGTCAGTGTTGATCGGAGTACTTGGGATTTAGACTTATCAGAAGTATTGTTTCGATCAATTATATAGTATCTTTGGAGATTTTATGCTTTCACAGTCCATAAGATAAATTGAAGCTTTTTTGAATAAAACTGTGTTCTAGATTTTTCTATCAACGTTTCGAATCATTCCCATGATCGTCGTCAGGATGAGAAAACTTGTGAGAGAACAATGGACTAGACCTGCTTAAAAAGAAGGAAAAAATATGAGAAGGGGAAGGATCATAACAGGCAGAATTATAACCGTTTGAGAATAGAAGGAAGTAAAATAACTATGAAATATGATTAAATACTTATTCATAAGCCACTAGCTCATGTTAAGTTGGAGACTCAATAAATGGAAAAACGAAGGTGGGGGACCGAGATGCCAACAAGAGATTAATAGGGGCAATGAGAAAGGTGCAAAAAATTCAAAATGAAAAGAAAGGGGTAATTAACCTTAAAAACAAACCAAAGGAAAACACCTGCTGACATTTGCTAGGAAGCAGATTAAACACACGTGGAATTCCTTAAGGTATGGATGACGGGTTTCCAGGCATTGTTAAGCCCCAAACCTTCATCTCTATTAAGGTTGTGGGTATGTCTTCTTATCTCAATGGCCATTTTTTATAGTGACTCTCTACCACAAGAACCTTTGTCTCCTCAATGAGAATATAATGGTTGGTCTTATGAGAGTGCTCTGCTAGGGCAGATTTCTCTATCCTCTCTAAACGAATGTTGGCAGCAAGCTCTTTAATTCTAGTGTGGATAGACCTACCTATTTCCCCAATGTAGGGGACCCCGCAAGAGCGCTCAATTTTGTAAACACCACTTTTTGAGCAAGGATCAAACTGGTATTTGGTTGATTTTACAGTGTTTCTAATTTTGTTTAAGGGTATAAAAGTTGTGGTAATGTTTTGACATTTTAAGATCTTGGTCCTTGGAAATCTTGTTTGACACTCCTTCAACGTAAGGGAAGAAAGCTATGTGACCCGAATGAGGGGGCTTAAGATGCGAGTGATTGTTGTGGTTGACTCTAGCTTGTCTTAATGCCCTCACAATCTGTTTACCTTTATAACCATTCATTTTAAAAACTTTTCTTAGATATTCAAGTTCTTGCTCTAGACTATCTTCATCACAAATGGCAAACACTCTGGAAGTCAGCGTTTTTAACACCCCCACTTTATACGTTGGATGATGATGAGAGGTAGCATGTAAATAGAGGTCTGTGTGGGTTCCTTTCCTGAACACTCTATGCACAAGTGATCCATCCTCCTTCCAAGAAAGGTAAACTACCTTCATTCTCAACTTCCTTAGTGAATTTGATGTTGGGGACTAAGATATTGATATGAGAGTGAAAATCCTCAGGTTTTTCTATCACATGTTGCCAGCACAAGTTGGTGTCATCCACATATCTCTTCCACCATTTAGGTAAAAACGAGAAAGAGTTGAGCGTCCTTTCTTCAAAATTTTCCATGTAAAGGTTGGCCACTGTCGGTGAGAGGGGGGGACCCATCGCCATACCTTTGGTTTGTTCAAAGATAACACCAATGAAAAAAAAAAATGTAGACCTAAGACATACAGCCACCAACATTGAGGTTTCCTCATCAGTACAATTTTTAACCACCTCAATTGCCTCCTCTATAGGGACTTTGGTGAAGAGCGAAACTATATCAAAGCTCACCAAAAATTCATCTTTCTCCAGCATTTTATCATGGATAAACTTGACAAAGTCCATGGAATCTTTTATGAAGGATGAAGTCCTACCGATCAATAGTTTCAATTTCTTTGCCAAAAAGAAATTGAGGTTTCCTAAGACATACAGCCACTAACATTGAGGTTTCCTCATCAGTACAATTTTTAACCACCTCAATTGCCTCCTCAATAGGGACTTTGGTGAAGAGCAAAACTATATCAAAGCTCACCAAAAATTCATCTTTCTCCACCATTTTATCATGGATAAACTTGACAAGGTCCATGGAATCTTTTATAAAGAACGAAGTCCTACCCATCAACGGTTTCAAATTCTTTGCCAAAAAAGAAGCAAGGTTGTAGGTTGGGGAATCTATGGTGTCTACAACAGGTCTAAGGGGAGCACCTGATTTGTGGATCTTTGGAGCACCATAGATTATGGGGGTTGGTTACTTGTTAGGGATGAGTTTTTTCTTGGTCGTGTCATCTAGCGAAGCAGTTTTAATCATTTTTATGACCCTTTTAGTGATAATTGAGACAGGATTGGTCAAAAGTCTCTTGCATCTCACACTATTGTTCAGATGATCCTCCATTTTCGAGTCGTAATCCCATTTGTCCAGATCACCGTGGCATTGCCCTTATCTACTTTGGTAATAATAATGTTATTGTTGTTATTTAACTCCTTTGAAGCCTTCCACTCTTCTCTATAAATGTTGTGAGAAGGCGGTCTAGCACGTCTTAACGCTACCCCACAGTCTTGCCGAGCTTCATCGGCAATTACTGTAGGAAGGTTTGCAACCACACTTTCAATGCCTACTATGAAGTCCTCTTTTGGGATGCAGTGAGGTGCAATAGCAAACCCTAAGCCATGTTTTAAAGCATGAAAAGCATGTCTCTCTATGAAAGAGTTAGAGAGGTTACTAACTAACTTGTCCCCCCAGTTGGTAATGCTGCCCCAATAGCTCAAACTGTCATCAATGTATACCTTGGAGTTAACCCCTGCAGTAGTATTATTATACAGTATCTTGTTTTTTCTTGCTTGCCTTAACATGCCTGCTGCTTTATTAGTCAGTGTGTGTGTCCTGTTCTGTGCAGAGGACATGTTACAGATTTATTAGCATTACAGCTTGTCCGGCCCTACAAGGAGGCTGTGCCCACATAACTATGAGACATTATAGTGTATTCTGCCCTGGATGGATACCTGTAGTTTCATTTAGCTTAATTTCTTCTCTCTCCCTCGCAGCTGCTGCCCTACTCTAGGTGGTGGACGTGAGGATATGCTTGAGGCATGTCTGGCTATAAAGTTTAACCCTGGTGTTCATCTATCTATTGGGCCTTTGTTCCTTTTAATTATTCAGAATGCAAAGAATTTTGGGTAATTTAAAGGAAAATAAATGGAGAACATGCCTGTCAATTCATTTAGCTTTACTGATTTATTTTATTACACCGACTATCCTTGCATGAGTGGAGAACATGCTAACACAGTTGCACCTTGTTTGGTTCTAGGTCATGAACCCTGGGTTTTTCGGGGCTATAGTCTGATGGGTCATTCGTTCCTTCTGTATTTTTCAGAAAATAAATAATTTTTGTGTAATGGAAAGGAAAACAAAAATAATGCATTTAAAAATGTGCTCTGTATAAGAAATGTACGTTTATAATGTTCGACATATTTTCTCCACTCATTAATTTGCAGCACGCTTCAAGCATAAATCGAAGTTCAAGTAGCCAAAATAAACATATCACGCATGCTATTTGAGAAACCAATCTTTGAATTGCCAATAAACTTTATATACAAACAAATTTGAATAGTTAGAGGCAGAGTGCTTGAACAAAATTTTAACAAAAAAAGAGCGCTAACCAAACATCCTGCAAAAGAACACACCATCAGCCCCAATGCTAATCAACAAACCACATACCTGTGCCATCAGTTGGAATTCAAACTCATTATAACAACACCCACATTCAATCTCCTCATCCAGAGATTGGTATTCCTCATTCATGTTTATCTTATTTCTTGAATGACTCTTACGAATCCAACTTGAGCTAAAAAAATGACTCTTAGGAATCCATTTTGAGATGGTCTCTGCAACAATTACAAGTGACAAAACACAATATTCAACTGGAATAAGAATTTAGCATAAAAAGAGACTGATCCATGTTCTTCATTTAGTTAAACCACTTTGATTCTAACTTCAAAAACAACTACTAGTAGAAGAGCCATGCACTTCCATTGTGACAAAGAAATTGTTGCAAGTTAGTCAGGCAAAGAATTTAAAGAAATTTTAAAATGGACTAGGAGTGACCTTTTTTGGCTTTTTGCTTTCCTGAATTGTGCATATCTTGTGCTTCATCCTGTACATGTTCTGGAACTCCATGTTGCAGAAAATGATCAATAGCAGATTGCAATACACTTTCCCAGGGAAATTGTTCCCACATCTTTGAAAGTTGTGACAATGCCTCCTCCGGAGAAAGCTGTGGGAAAATACTCAGAAGCTTCACTATCATTAAATCAACTTCAGGATTCTCGCCCTGTCTTTTCCTAGAATTTCCATCTTCCCACAACTCAGTTTGGGAATCATGGATATCTCTTGTGTAAGAACTTTCTGCATGATGGTTCCCCTTTCCATTTTCAATAATCCTTACATTTGTGGGACCCTTATTGTCAGAGAAATCCAAAGGTACAATTTGACCATCTGCAGAACTGGAAGAGGCTGGACTAGAGGAGAAGTAACGTATTAAGGGTGCCATTTTTGAAGGACAAAGGCTTATGGCAACATATGGCAGTAAGAATTATCAATTAAATCTGAGAAAAATATTCTTTTCAATATAACCAGATATGCAAACGACAATATATCTGACTCCTCCACATCAATTTCACACAACTGCTGAACTGCATTTACAACAAAAAGAAACATGAAATCAGCACTGCCCAAGTCCCCTGACTACTAAATCTGTTATAGCCTATAATTCAGCATAACAATGTGTTCAAGTTCTCCAAAAATGCCATAATCTTCTCAGGATCAGCATCGTAAAAGAAGAGGCAGTCAAACTCCAAATAAGCAGATAGCATGAAGACCAAACCTTAGGCTACCATCGCTAAAGGAATAAAAGATAAACAATTCAATGATCATGATGACCAAGAGTGGACGACTGTCATTCTTAGAAATCAGACAAAAAATAATGTCAGATTTACAAAAATACCCTTTGATGCCTTGTCAGTTTCAGATAAAGAGGAATAAGAGGAAACTATTGGAGAGGAATCAAGCTAGCCTTTCATTGTAACAAATCAGTTCAAATTTTGGGCAGAAAGATGATTGGATGGAATCAGGACAATCCATTAAACATAAATTTAAATATGTGCGACAAATTTTCATCCAAGTAAATCAGACAGAAGCTGAACCCAGCCAAGAAAGTTGGCCCTAAACTTCAAGACAAGCAACCAAAAATAAGTAAATCTCGTCTCTTACACAACTCGCTACCAAGGTCAGGCCAACTACTGCACCAAACAGATCTGGAAGGAAATCAATATCACAAGCATTAAGTGAGTATTGTCATGAAATAGTGACAGTGGTAGTCGGCCACTAATCAAGAAAACAATCACAGAATTAAACTCCAAACAGATATGATTAAAATTGTTTGTCAATTTTCCCATGATTTAAGTTTAATCTCTTGATGCATTCAGCTTTACAATAGTGGCCTCCTGTCATATTTCCTTTTGAAGCATAATGTATTTCTTTTAACTTTCACCATGGAAATGCAAAACAAGGTGTCTTCAATTTTTGTTTAAAATGACAGCAGCTTTCAGCTTAAGAAACAAATATACAAATAAATGCAGAGATTGAAACAATATAAAACCTTTTGAGTGTCTTTAACTCCACAATCACAAGAAAATTTTAGTAAGCCCTAAAGGAAAACATACGGCACATGTATATTAGCGAATCCAATTTAAATTTGTCCATATGCTTCAATTTCCAAAACCAAGGAGATACAAGAAATTGAAAAACAAACTAGCCCCATATACGAATAAAAAATAGATACTACCCACAACGTCACTAATTCATAACAATTCTACTACACAACATGAAACAACTCAAAACAAAACTTTTTCTGATCAAATTGTACAATGCTTAACTTTGTCTTAAAGATATAACTCGAAGCCCGGTAATGTACAAAAACACATATGAATAGCATTCTAGCCAATGCCCCAGATCTGTCATTAGCAATTACCACTCTCATGTGCCCAAAAGGAGGCCCACTGGCCACTTCCTTATCATGTGCAGAAGAATGTTGAGTCAGACCTCATAGCCCCCTCCTATAGAGTAAAAAACTGTGATCTCTAAGGATGGTTTTATTCAACTCTTATTAAGAACCCGATGGTGATTCTGCAACAAGAAAGAATAGATTTAGACATGAGGAAAAATGTCACGAGGGTAATGACTACTCATGGAGGTCATCTTCAGATGACTTAAACACCCTAAGTAAAAATCCCACAAGAACTAATAATCTAATTTCCGAAGAGTCGGTTTTAAACACTTTTACAAGGAGTAGAACCAGTGTGTAGATGGGTTGGCCAACTGGACAGTACGCACTAAATCCAAGACGAATGCTAAGAATAAGGATGGTGGAGTGCTAGAGAAAGAAAAGATGATTTTGGTCAGGAACCTGATCTGGAATGACAATCGTGATGAGACCAATGATGGTGGAGAACGATAAAAATTTGCTTCAGTAAGTTATGTGACTCAATGGAAACATGATTTCCATTTTGGGAACAGTATCCAATCATTAATTCAATGTTCTCAAGCAAAAGGAATGCTGTAACGGATATCAGATCACACATGAGATATCCAGAATGTGACAAGTGGTACATAAAGGATTATATGCCTACTTTGGAAATTGAGGAGTCAGAGACTAGAGTTCAATCCATGGCTAGTAGGCTATAAAGAAGGCATGCTGTCTATGATAAAACTCACTCTCACTCTTTTAACTCTCATACTCTGACAAAGTGTATGTTTCAAGTGGAAACAAGGTAATTAAAGCCACTGAAGGAAGAACCAGCTCTCCTAAGCTTAGGGAGGGTGAATGGCTAGAAGGTTTGATCTTTATTGTGTTTGCTAAATTCCTCAATCCAACAGGCTAGTAAATCTATCAGATTCTCAACCATCTATAGCGTCCCCTATTTCCAATCAACAAAGACTTGACTTCGTAGGAAAACCCAAGATTCTGGGTCAGAGGGCCACAATCAGTTACGTAACCCACCGTGTAAGAGACATAAATCACTGTTAAAACAAATTAAGAACCTGACGGAGAGGAAAGAAACATGTTTGAAGAACTAGCAGGCATACTAGCGAACAACAGAAAAAAGAGGGTCTTGTCATGACAGATCACTTGCAGGTGGACCTGACAAATTGCAATTGAGCCTCGTGAGTAGGCAATTCGCCCTTAAACATAATAAATGCCTCCAGTGACCCATGATTTGTAGGAGATTATAGCTAGTTGGAGCTATCCTCAAAAGAAATTATAAATAGGACGACTCTCCTATATTTAGATCATATTGAGCATTAAAGGCTAGTATATAGAGGTTTGTATTAGGGTTTATATAAGAGCAAAAGTTTATATCTGCATCGAGTCTTAAAAGCTTTATTAGAGATTCCTCACATAGCAAACCTCTACTCCAGTGAGCAATGGCACTTTTCACATAACAACCTCCTAGTGAGACTGAAAAGGGTGTGTATCTTTTTGTAGACTTCCCACAATTTTGCAAGACAAGGATCTTTGGAAAGCATATTCAGAGACGGACATTTTCATATATAACTTGGCAGGTTCCGTTTAGTACCAAGCAAGATACTAACACAAGTGGCATGTCTAAAACTGCTCAACTTTGACAGAATTTATTGTCTATATTGAGCCTAATCATTCTGATGCAAGTTCTGATTTCATGAGCTATTATATTCTGATTTGAGTTCGATAGCATGAATATTTTGATTAGTAGTGCTGTCACTCTCTACCAACTTCAAGCTCATAGTATTGAGAGTGACACTTGCAATAAAATCGAAAGATCATCTGGGCTGTTTGTTCTTACTCTTCACTGTCTTATCACTGCCTCCTTTACATTGCTTGTTCATTTATCACCATTTTATATTGCCATCCCCAATCAGAGATAACAAGTTAAGCATTGAAAAAAAAACTGGAAAGAGTCCCTAGACTCGCCTTGGATTCTTATGTGAAAAAATGGGCAATATAAAGGCAAATTCGAGTCAAAGTTGTATGATCTCCTTAACATATTGGACAAGAGAGTCTCTAGATTTGACAACAAAGCCTACTCTATTGACAAGAGAACGAAATGTATAGAGGATGAATGAAAACAAAGACAATAAGGATTGACAAACTCGGATACTTGAGAGATGAAAAAGAAAAACATGAAAACAAATACCATGATGAGAGATAATTTGGAACCCAAATTTCAGACAATGAATAATGTTTGTGATAACCTAATCAAAGAAAATGTGTTCCTAAGAGCCAAAGTAGAAAATCTTGAAAAGGAAATTGGAGAGAGCCTAAGTGGAAGGACCAACCTATCAATTCACATACACCAAATACTTACAAACATAACAACACCCCTTCCCCCACCCCCAAATTAAAGTGGAAGGACCAACCTATCAATTCACATACACCAAATGCTTTCAAACCTAACAACACCCCTTCCCCCGCCCCCAAATGAAAGAGGATATTAAACACTGAAGTGGAGCGAAACGAGCCCAAAAAAGCTTTAAAATTGATCATTGTAGGTTTAGATCAAGTAGAACAAGAGAAAACACTTAACTTCAATAAGCCAAATTCTCTGACTGGAAGGGCACAAAGATCTTCATTAATGAAGACCTAACACCACCAAAAGGCCAAGTTGACCTTCACAATGAAGTGCAAAAAGTGAAAGAATCTAGGAGTAATGGGGAATCAGACTTTGCTAGAAATAGGAAAACTATTATCCTATATCAACCCAGTAACTCACATATCTAAGGAAAACACAAATGAATATGAGAACAATTCCCTCATTGAAAATGAGATTATTAGAACTTTTCAGTAGGAGTATGGCCAAGCCAAAGAAATCATTAAAACTTGGTCATTGTAGGTTTGGATGAACGTGACCAGAAGGAAACACTTGACTTAGATAGATCCAAGCTTTAAGAAACCATAGAAATCTACGCAAATGAGACATTAAGAACTAAGAGAATTGGTAAAATTGTTGAGCGCAAAAGAAGATTGATTCAAGTTGAATCAAGGTCTAAAGATCGGCCTCCTCCGTAGGTCCCTTCAATTGAAGAGAAATTGATATTCATAATGAGGACCTAACACTAATAGATCAAGCTGAACTATACAATGAAGTGCACAAAATGAAAGAAGTTGGGAAGAGAGATAAAATAGAAGTAGGAAAGCCATAATTCTGGTCCAAAAAAAGAATGACAATCAATTGTCTGGATCCACCATAAAATTGCCAAAGGCTTTTCATGGAATAAGGTTCCTCAATTGAGTTAGGTCCCCAGACAATATAAATACCATTACTTAACACAAATATAGATACCATTTTTTCAGTATGACAAATGTCATTCCCTACGAAATAAAAGAAAAGGGGGTATAGGATCAAAGGGAATTGAACTAATCTCTAATAGCCTACAACCTGAAGCCACAGGGCAAAAAGCCCTCCAAAACTCACTCAAAATATAGACCCTCGATTGTGTTGAGTCCCAAGGATACAGATACCATTTTTTCATTGGAACATAGAAATATGACAAATGCCGCTTCCCTAACATTTAAGGATTTGAACTAATCTCACAATGGGATAGAGTAAAAGGGGACAAAGGATCAAGTGGAATTGAATTGATCTCCCTAATCACCTACAACAACCTGCAGCCCCAGGGCAAAAAGTTCTCCATAGGACCCACAAAATATTGACCCTCAGTTCAGTTGGGTCCCAAACAATATCGATACCATTTTCTTCACAAGAACATAGAAGTATGATGAATGTAGGTCCTCATAACACTCGAGGCTTTGAACTAATCACCCTATGGAATGAAAAATAGGAGGTAGAGGATCAAAGGGGATTGAACTAATCTCCCTAATCGCCTACGCCCTGAAGGCCAAGAATAGAAAACATTCCATGACACCCATCAAAAATGTAGATCCTTGGGTCACTTGGGTCTCAAACTATATAGATACCATGTTTTTCATTAGAACAAGTATGATGAATTTCATCTTCCTAGCATTCAAGGCTTCAAATTTATCTCCAATGGAACAAAAGAAAAGGGGACAGAAGATCAAAGGTAATTGAACTAATCCCCCTAATCACCTACAAATTACGTAGTCGATACGTACCCTACATGTTGTGGGTGCGGGTACAATACATCCCCGGTCATAATACGAGTCCAGTACACATGGGGTACGTCCAGGGTTCCTCCTGCAGTGCCCAAGTATGTCCAAGTACATCTTGGGATGTACCCGAGCACTGCAAGAGGTGCCCTGGATGTACCCATCTGTACCTGCAGCCTTAAAAAGATTTTGTTTAGTAAAAAAAAAGTCAAACCAACTTTTAACATATTAAATAAGTCTTATAAACCCTAAAATGTGCTCCCAAACTCTATAACTACAACAATAACAACACATTAACCTCATATTTGTATACTTGCCTCTTATTTACATACTTAACTCTCACCTTCATTTTTCTCTAATTTCAATTGTTTAGGCTTGATTTCAAGTGCCATATAGTTCAAGGAGCTTGTAATAAGTGCCAAGGAGTTCAAGGAGCTTGCATTGTTGGTGTTTGGTGATTTGAGGTAAGTATTTTGTGAATTTTTTTAAAGTATTTTAGTTTGTATAATTGTAATTAATATTTTGTAATTGTTTTTTTTTCATTATTGTTTTAAGCTTAATTTTTCAACATTTGATTTCAATTAATTTTAAGCATTCTCTCAACACTGAATTGTTTTTATTTTCTTTCAAATGCATTGTGTAGTTAAAATGGCTGTGAATTCTAGTTCTGTGTGTCAAGGTATTAAAGGTCTCCCTTACAAATTCGATCCATACTTCCCCCTTTGGAGGCATGTCACATAACTAGAACAAATACCAGGTGGAGGGGGCATTATTTGGGTTTGCTCACAATGTAATATGCAATTTAAGAGCTCCTACAGTCAGGTGAAAGCCCATTTGTGTGGGGCTATTGGCTGCGGAATTAGAACATGTGGAGGGTTGGATGGAAAGGGGTTGCCAAGTGCAAAGACCCTTGCATACATCAAAGAGCAAGAGGAAGCACATGTAGCAACCTGCCCTAAAATCCAAGCATCCTGTGGCAAAAAAAGGAAGATCAAATAGCAAGCCACATGTTTCTCCTTTTGTTGAGGTTGTAACCCCAGACCACCCGTTTTTGTCTACACCTATTGCAACTGGAGAGGAAGAGGATTCACCTCTTTCTCACAAAATAACAAAAGATACAAGCCCATTGGAAAGGGCATTCCAGAATGAAAGCAGGGACATAGCTAACCAAGGTATTGGGTGCTTTATTTATGCATGTGGTGTCCAATTAATATTGTTAGATCACCATACTAGCAAGATATGGTGAGATGTATTAATGAAGCCCCTAGAGGGTACATTAGCTCAGGGTATGAAAAGTTGTGCACCACCTTATATTCAAAAGAAAGAAAAAAAGTTGAAGCGGCATTGTTACCCATCAAGAATCAATGGCTCGAAACAGGAATGTCGATCGTTTATGATGGATGGAAAGATACAACAAATAGGTCATTGATCAATGTGGTTGCAGTGTGTCCTAAAAGGGCAATTTTTATGAGGGCTATTGATTGTGAGGGGCAAGTGAAAGATGCCCAATTCATTGCCGACATCCTCATAGAAGATATTGAGGCGGTGGGGACTCAAAATGTTGTCCAAGTTGTAACAAACAATGCAAAAAATTGTAGAGTTGCAGGGTGGTTGGTTGAGGCACGGTATGGACAAATATTCTAGACACCTTGTGCGGTTCATTCCCTCAACTTAATGTTATAAAAAATGGGCACAAAAATTGTTTGGATCAAACAAGTCTATGAGGAGGCAAGTGAGATTCAAATGTCAGTCAGCAACCACCACATGTCCCAAGCCATCTTTCGTAGATTCTCGACATTGCAACTATTAAAGGTAATCCGTAACATTTTTTTAAATAGTTATTAGTTTTTAAATTTTATTTTTATAAATTCAATAAATTAATTTTGTAAGTTTTTAATTTGTAGAATTTTGATTTTTGAATGTTTTAAATTTACTTGTCTTAATTTTATTTGTTTTGATTTTTTATTAGGTTGTTGAGACTCGATTTGCCTCACACACACTCATCTTAAGACGACTTGTGAAGGTGTGAGTGGCATTGAGTGGCATGGTTATCAACAACCTTTAGAGTGTATGGAGGCAAGCAAACAGTGAGAGGGCTAGAAATGTGAAATTGTTGATCCTTGATGACGCATGGTGGGACCGTGTGGAGTACTTGCTCAGTTTTACCGAGCCCATCATGAGTATGTTGAGATTTGTTGATATGGATCATCCATATATGGGCGAGATTTATGATAGAATTGACTTAATGATTGAGTCAATTAAGACCATCATAAATGCCAAAGAGCAAGATCCTACAGAGACTTTCTTCAAGGAAGTGCACTCACATCTCATTGAAAGGTGGAACAAAATGACTACTCCGTTGCATCTTCTTGCCTTTGCCTTGACTCCAAAATACTAGTGCAAAGATCCTTTCTTTGCCCAAGGGGGTCCCACCATATAGGGATGTTGAAGTTAGTGAGGGGTATAAGGCAGCATTTACTAGAATCTTCCCAAATCCAGAAGTAGAAGACATGGTTAGAGCAGAGTTTGTGAATTTCATATCCTCCAAGGATCACTCCATTAACGCTCTTCATGACAAATACAAGATGGATGCTTATTCGTGGTGGTACCTCCATGGACAAGCATACACCTACCTCATGCCACTTGCAATAAAAGTTTTATCACAAGTAAGATTTTAATTTTTTTATTTCTTAACTCTTTCTTTTTTACTTATATAAATTTAAAATCTATTGCATTGACTTTGTGGCTTGCCTATTGAGGTTGTGAGTTCTTCTTCAACTGAAAGGAATTGGGATACATACCCATTTATCCACTCAGTTAACCGCAACAAGTTGGGAGCAAAAAAGGCAGAGGATTTGATCTTCGTGCATTCTAACTAACGCCTTCTATCACATAAGAAGGATGAGTAAAAGCAAGGGCCAACAAAGTGTCGGGATACAGACCTAAAGACTACAAACTTGGATGCTTCCATTGCCCAAATTTCATTGCTAGACCTGGAGAGTACTTTGTGTGACCTACAAAGTGGGGCTAGCGGGAGCGGCATTGTTGATGGTTCTAGTTGTACTCCTGATGTTTGTGGTTCTAATGAACCACGTGATGGTGGTGATGCTCTCGTTGAAGAATTGGAGAAGACGCAGAGCCATTTGATTATGATTATAATTAGACTATTAGAATGTTGATGTATCTTCATTTTTGTGTTTACATTGTAACATTTGAACAATGTACTACTTATAAGTTCGAACAATGAATATCATGACAAAATGCATTGAATTATCAATACGTTTTAACTTTTATGGCTATTTCACTTATTTAATAATTTGTTTACCCTATGCGTGTGTAAGGCTGAAATATTGCTTATTTGGTTATTTTTAGAAATATTTTTAATATTATATATATATATATATATATATATATATATATATATATATATATATATATTACGGCCGTACCCAAGTGCTGTACCCAGGCCCCCCAAAAAAAATGTTGTATCAGCGTACCGGATCCTCATACCCATACCCGTATTGTACCGCATACCAGCTACCTAGCCTACAACCACCTGAGGCCTAGGTAAAAATCCCTCCACAACATCCATTCAAAATTTAGACCATAAAACTCCATAAGCCCAAATTATCACAGCCAATCTTTATTTTTGCTACGGATGTTGGAACTGAAACCAATAATCAGCCAGGGGAGCTTGGCTATGCTTAAAGGCATTGAAACAGCATTAAAGGATGGAAGAAGTTTATAGTCGAAGGACACTCCCAAATTTAGTTTAATGGTATGAAGAAAGGCAATATTGTAGTGAAGAGGCTCAACGGTTAGTTAAAAAACTAGATGATGTTATCTGTATTCATATTAAGTGGGAAGGAAATCAAGTGGCTGACAGACCTGCTAATAGGGGAGTTAGTTTATTTGCTTCCACTGGTTCTCCCACTCAATTTTGGATAAAACATCTACCCAAGGATTTAAGGAAGCTTGAGGTAATGGATACAAGGGTCTTTTTTGTCCAAAGATCAGACTGAGATCATTTAAAAAGGAAAATATAAGGAAGAAAAATAAAGGAATAATTAAGAGGTGGCGATAAGATATAGCAGGCTTTTGTATCATTTTTCAATGATTACAGAATAATCATAGCAGGGCTGATCACCTTATGTGAAAGGTGAGGCGGATTGGGCAATTAGGCAGATGAAAGGGCATTGAAGCGGTGACATCATCTATCATTCATTGCTGGGAGTGATGTGAAGGAGTACATGTGGTTTTGTTTAATTCACCCATTGTCGGGGCTTCTCACTTAAACCAAAACTGCCCCTCCTTGGAAAACGATAATGGAGTCTTCTGCTGGTTCGAAGGGGAAAGGGGTGAAGGTTGAGGTTGTTGAAGGATGCAATGGCGAGCTACAAGTGTCTGTGGAGACCGTAAGGGACTCGTTTGCAAGGTATGTGAATAGGAAGATTAAAATAAACATATACCATTGTGGGAGGAAAGAGTGTAGAAAGTTGCCGAGAAGTTTCAATGATATGGAGTTTAACAATTTAGGGCTGCATATAAGGAACCTTCTATTGGATACTGGACTATTAATTGGGTGCAGGAATGTTTTGGACATGGCTCAGACCTTGACTGGAGCCAATATACTCTTGAATGTTGTGGATAGCTATCTTCTGCATGAGAATCATACTTCCTTGGAGAGAATCATACTTCCATGGGGAGGGGCATCGTTTAAAATGTATGGGGAATCGAGCTTTCACCAACACATGATATTGGACAGAATCAGGGCGCTGATGCAGAGGCAGAAGGAACTTGCAGCTCCAAGTATTGTCCAACTTTCTACAGCTACAATGGTGGAAATCCCTCAATGTTGTGCTCAATCCTTAAGTGAGAAAGAAGAAGAAGAGGTGATGAAAATCAAGTAGGGCATGGTGAAATAGCCCTCGCAATCTCTTTTTACCAAATTGTATAAATCTTGTCACTTGAAAGGTGGCCTGTGTGATTTGTCCCTGGCCTTTGGTTTAAGACTCAACAAATGAAGATGAAGACTTTGTTGCTTTCAAAACTTATTTGGTACAGAATTATAGATATCTATTTCATAAATTTTGTATCTCAGTAGTTTGAATCTGCTTTAATCTATGGGTAGCACATGAATAATGATGGATGAAGATAGCTGGTAGATTAGGCCCCATATCTGTAAAAATTACATGCTCTGCATCAGTGTTTTCAGAACCACAACCAAAACCGGCCGGTTCAACCGGTCTGATGTTTTTTGGAGTGAACCGGTTGAAAAACCAGATCGTTTGACCAGTTTGGGACCAAACCGGTCCGGTTTTGATATAAACCGGCTGAGTCAAGCCCTTGCGCAGGTATACGGTGCAATTTTTAAAAAATACATTTTTTTAATTAAAATTTATACTTTTTCTGCAACCTAAACCCTAATTTTGCTATAAACACCTTTCTTACATATATACATGAGCAAACTTTGCATATTTTGTGTGTAATTGTTGGAATCATGGTTTCTAATCTTTCAAATATATCGTTTTCATTAAAAATATGAATTTTTATGTGTTTTTTAGTAAACCGGTTGATAATGTTTGAACTGGTCCGGTTCCGGTTCCGGTCCAGTCCAACCCTCGACCGATTCTGAGTCCAGTTCCGATTTTTAAAACATTGCTCTGCATGCAGAATATCTGCGTTCTCTGTATGGTGAATTCTCAGCTTGATAAAGTTGGTCTATTTGGGTCACAGTAAAATCCTGTGGTATTATGAACGTGATATGATAGTATGGTGTGAAGCAAGAGACTTAAATCAGATGGTCTGTGAAAATCATTCTTGGAGCTTGAACTATAATAACCTAAATCAAGGTCTGTCCTGCATCAGGGTCTAGCATAGCTCCTGCTAGCTTACATGTATTGGTTGTTCAAGTGTATTCTTTCTCAAGGTTGAGTCAAGTCCAACGCTCTGCAGGCATGGTTTATTTTCAAATGGTTTGTGAAAATCATTCTTGGAGCTTGAACTATAATAACCTAAATCAAGCTCTGTCCTGCATCAGGGTCTAGCATAGCTCCTGCTAGCTTACATGTATTGGTTGTTCAAGTGTATTCTTTCTCAAGGTTGAGTCAAGTCCAACGCTCTGCAGGCATGGTTTATTTTCAAATGGTCGGTAATTGTGGCATGGTCTTTGCTAAAGCAATGTCTCAGGGGCTGAAGGTGAAGATGAAAAGGCTGTTTTCCCAGTACAGCTGGGCACTCTATTTTGGTTGATTGAAATCTTTGTAAAGTCGTGATTTGTGGCTTTGATACTGTTGTGTGTCAAGTTACACAATCACACATTTAGGAGCAGGACAGGAGTAGAAAGGGGCGTAGGTTGCTTCTTAAAATGCATCAGGACAAATCCTTGAAGCTTGTTTGGATGTACAATTGGAGCAGTTATCAAGGGGGCCAATTCCTAATTTATTGCATGATAATGTGTCTTTCCCTTGTGATGTCATTGTCCCTTCATGCTAACAGTATCAGACCCTTTGAAGCGCTTTTTTAAATGGGCTAGGGCCATCTCCTTGGGTGAATTTAGCAAATAAAATAAAAACCACATACTGTGAAATGATTCGAAAGCTAATACAGAGAGTTAACATTGCAAACTAAAAAGGTGATGGACCCTGTAAAAACCCTCTTTTAAATATTCAATATAAATGTGACAATTCCACAATGTGAAATAATTCAATAATAATAGAGAGGGTTAAGGTAGTATACCTAAAACCCCAAAATATGAAATAATTTCATTTTAACAGTGAGGGCTAAGGTAGTATACTAAAAACGGTGAGGGACAATTTTAATTACTAAAAAACATAGCATACTAAAAAGAAAAAATCCATCAAGTGGTGGTGTAATGGAAATTAATGTCTCTTGTCAATGGAAGGTCCAAGGCTCAAATCTCAACCCCGTGTTAAGACAGCACACTACTTGATGGATCCCCCATTAATGGGTTTCTGCACTTACGTGGTTTTCAATCTGTGGTCACACCATGATAATGCAGCGTAAATGCTTAAATTCTCATCCTTGTATGGGACCACTGCCAGCGCGGGCTGGTGATCACGTGTACCCTTAGCCACAAATAACAAAAAACAAACTTAGAACCTTGGAAAGCAAAAATACTAACAACACACTTGGAACCCTAGAAAGCAAAAATTCTAAGAACTCTCATCCTACTCAGAACTCTCCATCGAGGCACCTCTGGTTAGGGTAAATATAGTAAAACAGGATATACTTACTAAAATTAAACACAAATGAATTCCTTAAATAATAGATTTGTAATTACCGAGCTTAAGTTCATGACAAAAAAAATTCCAAAAAGCCGTGCAGTGTATATCTTCAATCAGACCCTTCTTTAAAAGCATGCGGTGTGAATCTTCAATCAGACCCTTCTTTCAGCTAAAATCGGATATATTTCACGGCTATAGTGGCAAATGCTTTAAGTTAAAAATCAATTTTATCTGAAAATGTATACTGATTATGTATATGTCATAGTTCCCAAGCAAGACGGTGCAAACCTTGTAAATTGAAGAGATTATGTGCCAGGAACGAAGTCCCGGGAATTGAGACCAAGAACTAGACCTCCACTGACTTAAGTAGACCAATATATGACATTAAATAGGCAAAGTATGTGACATTTTGAGGTTTTTGGCTCTAACTTCTGCTAGCATGATCAGAGGTAGCCTTTATAGTCCAATAAAGTGCTTTGAGATAAAGTATATTCGACCATTTTTTTTTATAAAAAGCTATAGAATATTGCGAGAATAGTATCATGGTCCCATCAAAAATATCCCACAGACATGAAGTATGCTTGATGGCGAAGGCTTCGGAGAGAGGAAACTAAAAACTGCATTCTTGCTTGAAGAGGCTCAACGCTTAGTTAAAAAACCAGATGATGTCATCTTTATTAATATTAAGCAGGGAGGAAATCAAATAGTTGACAGAGCTGCTAAAAGGGGAGTTAGTTTATGTGCTTCCAGTGGTGCTTGTGCACAATTATTTGCTTCTAGTGGTGCTCACGCTCAATTTTTGGTAAAAAATCTACCAAGGATTTAAGGAATCTTGTGGTAACAGATATGAGAGTTTTTTTGTCCAAAGATCAGGCTGAAACCATTTTAAAAAGGAAAACATAAGGAAGAAAAATAAAGGAATAATGAAGATGTGGTAATAAGATATAACAGGATTTTATATCATTCTCCGATGAGTACAGAATAATCATAGCAGGGGCTCTTCCTCTCACGTGAAAGGTGAGTTAGATTGGGCAATAAGGCAGACGATAGGACATTGAAGTGGTGACGCCATACATCATTAATTGCTGAGAGTGGTGTGAGGGAGTATGTAACGTGCTGTTTAATTCACCCATTGTTGGGTCTTTTCACTTAAACCAAAACTGCCCCTCTCGTTGGAAAACCATAATAGTGTCTTCTGCTGGTTTAAAGGGAAAGGGGGTGAAGGTTGAGATTGTTGAGGAATGCAAGGGCAAGCAAAAAGTGTCTGTGGAGAAAGTAAGGGACTCATTGGCAGGATATGTGAATAAGGAGATTAAAAAAAAACATATGCAGCTCTATGAGGAAAGAGCATTGAAATTTGCTAAGGAGTTTGACAATTTAGGGCTTCATATGAGGAAGCTTCTATTGGATTCTGGACTATCAATTGGGTGCAAGAATGTTTTTGAAATTGTTCAGACCTTGAGGGGACCCAATATTCTCTTGAATGCTGTGGGTAGCTATCTTCTGCGTGGGTATTATACTTTGATGGACAAGACATTGTTTGCAACACATGAGGAACTGAGCTATCGCCAACACATGATCTTGGATGGAATCAGGGCATTGATGCAGAGGTAGAAGGAACTTACGGCTCCAAATGTTGTCCAACTATGTGCAGCTGCAATGGTGAAGATCCCTCAATGTTGTGCCCAATACTTAAGTGAGAAAGAAGACGAAGATGTAATGAAAATCAAATAGGACTTGGGGAATTAGTCCATGCAATCTGTTCTTGTTAAATTGTATAAATCTTGCAGCTCTATGGGTGGCCTACATAATTTGCCCCCGGCCTTTTGTTGAGGACTCAAGAAATGAAGATGAAGACTTTGATGATTTCAAAACCTATAATTGGTACAGAACTATAGATACATAATTTATTGATATATGTAAATATAAATTTTATATCTCAGTATTCTGAATCTGCATTAGTCTATGAGTAGCACATTAATAATGATGGATAATGATCATACCAGAAATATTTACATGCTCTGCATGTAGAAATCTAGGTTCTCTGAATGGTGAATTCTCAGCTTGATAAAGTTGGTGTATTCAGGTCACAGTAAAATCCCATGGTATACTATTATGAATGTGATATGATGGTATGGTGTGAAGCAAGAAACTTAAATCAGATGGCCTGTGAAAATCATTCTTGGAGGTTGGTTTGTAGGTTAAATCAAGCTCTGTCCTGCATAGGGGTTTAGCATAGTGCATACTAGCTTATATGTAGTGGTTATTCGAGCAAATTCTTTCTCAAGGATGACTCCCAACCCTTTAAGTCCAACAATGTGCCTGGATGGTCTATTTTCAGATGGTCAATAGTTGTGGCATGGGCTTTGTTAAAGCAATGTCTGAAGGGCTGAAGGTGAAAATGAAAGGTTGTTTTCCCAATACAGCAGCTAGGCACTCTTTTTTGGTTGATTGAAATCTTTATAAAGTCGTGTTTTGTGGCTTTGATACTGTTGTATGTCAAGTTACACAAGCACGGATTTGGGAGCAGAAGGGGCTATGTGTTGCTTCTTCATATGCAGCTGGTGAAATCCTTGAAACTTGTTTGAATGTACACTTTAAAACCCCATATTATGAAATAGTTTAAAACTAACAGAGAGAGTTAATGTAGTATACCAAAAAGGTGGAACCATTTTAATTATTAAAAAACATAGCATACTCAACAGACAAAAACCATCAAGTAGTGGTGTAATAGAAATTGTTGTCACTTGTTAATGGGGGTCCAAAGTTCAAATCTCACTCAGTGTTTGGGGTCTATCATTAATCGGAGGTTTGCAGTTCAAATCTCACTGTGTGTTAAAGCGGCCCACTACTAGATTGGTTCCCCAATAAGGGGCCACCGCGCTTAAGCAGTTCAAGCATGCCATGATGTGTATTAAATATTTAAATTTTCGTCCTTAAATGGATCCTCAGCCAGTGCGGGCTGGTGATCCCGTGTACCCTTAGCAAAAAAAAACAAAAGAAGACAAAAACGAACTTAGAACCCAGGAAGGCAAAAATACTAACACCGCAATTAGAACACTAAAAAGCAAAAATACTAAGCACTCTCATCCTACTCAGAACTCTCCACTAAGGCACCCTGCTTAGGTTAGTTACAGGATACACTCGCTAAAATTAAACACAAACAAGTTCCATAAAAATTAGAGAAGCATTTACTGAGGTTAAGTTCATGACAAAAATATGGCCGAAAAAAAGGTGCAGTGTAAATATTCAATCAGACCCTAGTGTAAATCTTCAATCAGACCCTTTTTCAGCTGAATCGGATATATTTCCGGGCTATACTACATGTTTATCAAAGTTCCCGAGCAAGACGATCCATACCTTGCAATTAAAGAGATTATACGCACAGAACAAGTCCCCGGGAATTGAGAGCGAGACGTAATTGACTGAAGTGATCCAATTTATGACATTTTGAGGGTTTTGGCTCCACCTTCTGCTACCGTGATCAGGGACGGCCTTTATAATTCAATAAATTGGTTTGAGATAAAGTATATTTAACATTGAAAAATAAAGAGAGAGAGAGAGAGTATTTAGAGATTAAAAGTGGATGATAGAAGCTATATAAAATATTGCATGAAAAGGTTGATGGCCCCATCAAAAATATCCTTGCCGACTTGGAGTACGCTTGATGGCGAAGGCTTCCGGTGGAGGCAACTAAAAACTGAATTCTTGGTATAAATATTGTATTGTCCTATGTGTTTAGGGTGTGAATTCGTTGAATGGTTGAGTGGCTCTACACAACCAACTTAGGTCCACTCCTCGGATATTTACTAGCAATTGCATTCAAGCATTGCAACAGGTACGTCGATCAGGAGGACGAAAAGAGAAACACTACGGGAGGATGTGGGGTGATGAAGAAGAGGATAGAGGGAGCAGAATAAGAGGGGAAAGGAAAAATGCTAGAGGGAAAGTAGGTGATCCTCTTCTTTCTTTTGATAAGTCATGCATGGATCACATGTCATTTGGCTGAATTGCGTGAAGTAGAAAGAGGGTGGGATGCGCAAATCCTTGATGGAATATACTATGGAGATAGCTCTGAAAGTAAGCCCTTGTTGTTCAATACTCATAATGCTTAAGTCGACTTTTCTTGTTATCCCCAAGGTTTGAACATGCAACCTGGCGTTGTTCATTTTATTTTTTGGTTTCTCGGTGAAACTCGCAACTTTATTCGTCTTGCTCCTAACCAAGCATTTTCCCTAGGAACTCAAACCATCACAAAGGAATGGTTTTTCATGTGAAAACAAATAATAAGAGGATTTAGAAGAAATATTTTCACGATTTTTTAATTTAAAGTCAATGTTCGTTTGCGCGATTATGTCTTGGTTGCAACAAGGGATTGCTTACACATGAAATGGTAAAGGTGTGAACTACATCTATAACAAAGGACATGTGGCAAAAGATATAGATCATCATTCTTCCTTCAACAATAAAAGATAAAATTAATTCATTATTATTGTGGTTATTTGTGATACTAGTCGTCATTCAAATATGGGGCCTAAAATTATATTGAGTAGTTTCCAATATGGGACTTGGAATTGTATGGAGCTAGCATTTCAATGTGGGGCCTTAAATCATATGACAAAAAAATAGACTATAATTGATAGCATGTAATTTTAATAATTGAGCATGAAAGGAACGATAACCAGATCGTACCAAGCCAAGAACACAAATGCTAATCAAACACCACGACCTATAAGATGAAAGCAATTCGCCAGAATAACTTTACATAAAACCTTGCAAATAAATGAGAAGCAATATCATATATTATTATGGAACTCGATGCAATACATTGAAAATGGGCCTTGCTTAAATAGGCAAGGAATAACAATCTAAGAACCAGTCAAGGTCGTAGATCAAGCCATAAATCAAGGAAATAACTAGTCATCAAAGAGCTAGTCAAGACCATAGATTTAGGAGAGAACTAGACATCAAGGATCTAGTCAATACCATAGATCAAGGAAAGAACTATACCTAACAACTAGATAATATCTCCTAATATCTAAATAAGATAAAAGAAATATCCACACACATAAGTGGGTGAGGATAAATACAATAAAGGTAAATAAAGTACCTAGGTGAACATGAGCTAAGGTAAATATCTACTCTAACACCCCCCTCAAGTAAAGCTAGGGGCCAAAATAGAAGTGGCATGTCCACAGTATGAGTCATGGCAACTAAGCCTGATGAGGTACTCATGTACAATAACTAGGAAAAAAGGGACACCGCAAAGTACCCAAAACCAGTAACAAAGTAAAGAGAGAGAAAACCCGCTCCAAGGCATCCCAAGAAGCTTGGCTCAAAAACTCGTACAATGCTGAAGAAGTTTGGTGTGCACTGTGGTCTGAATCCACAGCTTGATCATAGAACTCAAAAACAACTGACACTGGGTTTCACCAGAATAGCTCCATATAAGAAGACTGTCAACAGAGTGATGTCGAAAGTGCAAAAAAAAACACCAAACATAATTTGAACGACTGTTGCAAATAGATGTGCCACGATCCAAGAACAATAACCAAAGCAACAAGGCAAAGACACAAACTCCAGAGTGTCACGATCCAAGAAAAGCCAAGGTAACAAGGCAAGGACACGAAACCCGAAGAAGCAGGATCAACACCACACCCTCCCATACTGCTGAATGGGTGGAGTGACGCTACAAATCTGTATGAGTTGTTAAAATAAGTACTCGAACACTGACAAACTAACACTAGAATGCACCAAATAAATCCCCATAAGAGATATTGTCAACATGCCAAAAGTGTTGAAAATACAGATACACAATCTCTCAACAAATAAGAGAGATACACTACACCTGCTAAAAAATACTCAAAACAAGAAGCATCACAATGCATAAGGTATAGAAAGTGGAGCAAGAGGCCTAATGGTGGAGGAGCCATACCTGTAGAGTCCTCTCAACGAATGCCTATGTCGCCACCACGAGTGATCAGATATCTACCCCAAATCAACACGAATGGATGAAGAAGATGCCTGCACATGACTTGGTGCAAAACGCACAATGGGTGCATGCAAAAGAACATCAAAATGTGTGCCAAGTTGATCATGTCTGACAGCTGAAATCTCAAGTTTCTCAAGCCTGAGTGAAGGTGCAGAACTCATGTGTTGTTCATGATCCTCAAAAAATCGAGCGAACAACAAAAGGAGCTCGGTCAATGTGTGATCCCAATGAAATATCTACTCAAAAACCAATGTCATGACAAGAATTCCACTTAACATGTGGAATAGAGGAAACAATACCCTGTGAATGTCTGCCAATGACTTCGCTAGTGAGACCCATAGAACAGAGTATGCAAGAACTGAATGCAGTGGTATGCTTCTTAAAAAATCCATGTAGCTGAGGAGAATTAGGATACACAACATGGTAGGCATAGATGTGGAAGAGCATGCAGTAACAAGCCTCATAGGTTTAGAAGCATCAAAAGCAGGTTCAGGCTCAAAGACTGTTAGATCAATGTCAGTGGGTACAAGAGCAACATCTGCAAGTGGACTAGGAGCATGGATATGGTTGTCCACAATATGATGGTGATGCTATAGGCTAGCAAGTTTGTTCTGCAGGGAGTGCATTATTATATCCCTACTATGAATGAGTGATTGCAGAAGAGAATTTCACTTCTTGAGCGATTTATTTTCTTCCACAAATTTTACAATATCCTCTTGAAGTCCACATACTTCAAAGAAAAACATATCATTCTCAAAATCCATGATAGGTACAAACTGCAACTCCCAGAAGTTTAGGACGTCGGGCTCAGCCGAAATTATGTCCACAATTGATTACAACACTCCTCCATATTTGGTTCCTATGGAAATAGATTGAAAAAATAAGCACTTTTGCAAAAAATGACACTCAAAACCAAGTTACCGATCAAAAGTTACAAGTTTTTAATATTTTGCTCTGTTATTTATTTTAGTTGCCACTAAAACAAAATAAATTGTTGTTGCCTTCACCACACAAATAAAATTAAAGGGGGCTGAAGTTAAGCACCTACTAGTAGGAATCACAATCTTTAAGCCCTCGTATGACCATTCAATATGACCAAGGGCTAAGGATTTTAATGGGTGTTTACACAACTTACTATTCTGGGGTGTGTTGCGTGTTTTCGAGAAAGTCACATCTGACTGCCTCTTCTGGTAAAAATTACTATTTCTGGACTCGAAAATAGTAACCTATGGATTTCCCTAAAATAGCAAAAACCGTGCATAACATCCGTGGACCCCTGCTAAAAAAGAAAAGATCTGAAAACCTTCCTACACGTAAACCGAGATAGATTCACTGCAACAGAAAATTCCCCTATGTAAATCTTGAGAAATCCAACAGACCCGAAAAAGAATCCCACATTTTTTTTCTTCGTGGCACGGATTGCAACAATGCAAAAAACCAAAAAAAATGACTGCCTCCAGAAATGGTCGAGTTTACAGTCAATCTTAGGATTTTCCTGCCTTTCGGATCCAATGGAAGCCTCTGTTTTGCATACAAATGCATGCAACAACAAAATACAACCAAATCTCAAATATATGAATATACAATGAATTTATTTGCAAAATAAAACTTACAGACGGATGCCAACTGCAATCTCCAACTCTAATACCATGAAAGGAATGATAACCAATCATATCAAGCCAAGAACACAAATGCTAATCAAACACCACGATCTATAAGATGAAAGTAATTCGCCAGAATGGTTTAGCCGGCCATTGGGAAAGCCTCTAAACTCATGGTAATCATCAAGATCTTCAGAGTTAGAGGGACAACACGTAGAAATGATCCTCTGGGCTCCCATAGAAACTCAAACTCAGTAACCTTCAGACAGGAATATGTGGAAATGGTGTACTCCAGAGTGTAGCTAGCCAATACTCCTTTCCACTAATGGTCCACAACACAGGTCCACGTCAAATTTGCATCTTGTAGCCTTTGGCATTCTTCTTGGGTCCACACATGTGATCCATAACGCCAACTAGATCTAGATGCATAGGTTGAGAGCCATTCATACAGCTCCACTGGGAAACAACAGAAAAAGGTCTCATACAGATTGTGGTAGAGATTCTCTTCTACCCATCTACGTGCATTAAACTCAGGTCCAGTGTTGAATCTTTGAGAAAATTCATCCTATGTGCTCTTGAACCATGATTCAACACTTTCCAACATTAACTGCTCTGTCATTACTCATTACATAGATCATGGTGTATGCTAAATCCCACTACAACTTCGAAAAGAGGTCCTGGCAACAGAAACCAAGATGTAGTCATTTTTACCCTTAATATAAAGAAAGGAATCCCATGCGCACCGACCTATCACCCAACAAAAGTTGGGCACTCACTCGAGGCACACGCAGGTACCAAGTCTCTCCTTTATGTGAGTTTAGTGGGAAACATCATCTATGATTTGTGTAAGAGATTTCAGAAGGGAAGTTAGGACATACAAGAACCATAGGGCTCAGAACGGCCTTTAGATCCTTGCAGTCATTTTAGACCGAATACTTAACAGAATCCATAACGTGCATTATGACAGAAAGAAACATACAAGCATCCATACTTCACATGAAAGGAAAGAGAACTCATGAGAGAGAAGTATGCATCAGAATCATTAATATTCATGTATATATATAACAGGTAACCTCATTACATCCATTGAGCCATTATAGAGTGTCACAGAGAAGCAAACTGCAGTCATGCATTGCAACTGGACTTATGTAACTAAGCTATTCAAAAAGAAAATTACAGTCCCTAAGCATAATGCATTCTCTCCTGAATAAAACTATCCACTAACAAAGTCCTCACAATATTTCTGCAGAGCTCCACCCATACTCTTCGTCTCTCCCTTTTACTCTATAGGCGCTTATATTTATAGCTTTCCCAGACTGCCAACTCACCCTTTAGCGCCCTCAGATCTAGTGCCAAGTGTCCGAATGAGGTCCTCCATGCGAGCATGCTTCTCCAGGCCTGAGCTTTCCACTTTATCCCATGATGCGCTTCTAGAAGCTTCTATCATGCTCCTTCTTGGGCCATCCTATCATCAGGCTGGGACCTTATCCATGCACAACTGGGTCATGCTTTTCATGTGTTCTGCTCCGGACGTCCAATTTGACTAAGTCCCAAACCCTTGGCTCTGTCTTTGTGCGCTTCTTTCACATGCTTTTTCCTTACGCGCCATTCCATAACTAGGACCTTGCACACCTACACGCCTTCATACTTGGTCAATATTCTAGGGGTCCAACAACACATCTTTCATACTCCTTCTCAAATGACCCCATGTTTAGCATTATATGGTTACCATCCACCTTCTATCACTTCTTCCTTGAGGGTGCAAACTAAGGTTAGAGATGTTGAGGAACACATTCAACATCAACAATAGGCTTTGGCTAGTTTGAAGGAGAATTTAGCATTGACACAAAACATGATGAAACAACAAGTAGATCAACACCGTAGTGAAAGACATTTTGAAATTGGTGACTGGGTTTTTGTACGTCTCCAGCCTTATAAGAAGATGTCCCTAAAGCAACAGAAAAAGGACAACAAACTTGCTCCTAAATATTATGGCCCTTATCAAGTTCTACAAAAAATTGGCAGTGTTGCTTATAAACTAGACTTGCCTCCATCTTCACGCATACACCCAATATTCCATGTTTTTTGCCCGAAGAAGGTTATTGGATAGAAATTTGAAGCCCAGATAGAGTTACCAGAACTTGATGAGGAAGGAAGAATCATTTTGGAGCCGAAGAAGATTATACAAACACGTACGAAGAGGCTGAGAACCAAAGACATTAAGGAATATTTGATCAAGTGGAAGAATCTGAGCATAGAAGATGCAACCTAGGAGGATGAAGGTTTTCTACAGCAACATCCAGGATTATTCAACGTTAAGGATAATGTTGGTTTGAAGGGGAAGGGCATGCTACGCCCTTAATCTATTACTTGTATTAGGATATGAGTAGCCAACTTGTGGCTTACCATATCATTTATACTTTCTCATGCTTAGTAGGTCAGTCTTGGTCATATAACATAGGAATAGTGTATATAGGGGATTATAGGTAGTAGATGAATGATGATTGGAGCATTTGAGTCTATTTTATGGTTTAGAGGTTGCCCCCTCGAAGTGGCGAAGCTATTCTAATTGCATATTGAGATCATTATTCTGAAATATTGTGTTATTTGGTGTTCTAATGCTGCTCATAATTTGAATTATACAAGAAATTTCATTACATTCACCCTTTTTAGATTTGGCTAAGATTTACACATATAACCCAAAAATGAATGAAATAGAAGATATAGGGGGTTATTATGATTAATTAACTTCTAACATTAATCATTCAATATTAGAAAAACACATTAATACTTGTAATGAATATAGACGACATAATACAAGTCCAAAAACATAAGGGATTGAGTGCACTTAGTTGATTACAAATGATTTTGGATTGATCTGAGTGATCTAAATGATGGAAAAAGGAGATTTGGACATGAGAATGCGTTAAAACTTGAATTGTTACCATAAGATGCTCCTGGGTAGGACCATATAGTATAGGCAGGAATGTCCATACAATTTTGACCTATTTATATGGTTTTGACCCTACTTACAACTGTGATATGCAACTTTCTAGGTTTGTCACTTGTCTAGATATCTTTATCACTCTATGTCGGTCACATTGCGAGGGCCTTTGAATGCTCAACTCAATATTTCAAACCCTAACCATGGATAAGAAGTCCTTCAAAAAAAATTAATTGGGTTGTGGGCACCTCGTGCATCACCGATGTTGGTACTACTCTAAAGAGGCCTTGAACGACATGTTGTTATCCACATAACATGTGATATCTAGTTGTAGTGCAATAAAATTTGACAACCTTTATTTGATAAAGCTTGACTTGAGTTTCTCTCTTGCAAACATACTTGAGTGAGTGACTTTCAGTGATTTAAAATGTGGGAAGCAATCCCCTAGACCTAGTGGAAAGCTTCAAACTTGTATATTGTGATGCCTTAATGAATGTGCAGATGTATTTATAGAGTGTAGGGAGGGTGCATTTTGTGCTAGCTTTATCAAGAGGATTCCATAAGAGTGTTATGTACTAAATGAGGTGAGTTTCACTTGCTTATATATGTTTTCAAAGGCAATTTAAGTTACAAAGGCTAATGTAAAACGAGTAAATGACCCAAAGAATAATGTGTAACTGAAAGTTCACGATCAAAGTGAGCAAGGGAAAACCATACACTAGGGTTAAGAACATAAAATAATCTAAAGTGTAAATCTTGGAAGTTGACCAATGAATTTTTTTAATGAATTTCACACATTGAATTCTCATAAATTGTTAACAGATGAGTGTGTATGATCAAACAAGCTAGATAAAATACCTAGAGATATACCAGATAAGAATGGGTAAAGTGCATTTTTTTGATCAAGAGAGAAATGTCAAGACTAATAGTGTCAAAGAGTAGAATTACCAAATTTTAGTATCTACATTTTCCCCCTTTAAGTATGAAATGAAATTACATGTTTAAAGGAAAAGATACATGAGTCTCTAGACACAATCTTTCTTCACTCGATGGTTTTTTGTAATATCCTATTGTGTTGGCACGCTCCGTGATGAAACTTGCGACACAAATTGTATTGAATGTCCATGATAAATAATTAAACTTTAATTCAAACATAAATATGCAATGTAAATGAAATCTAAAATCATAAATGGTGAAATAAAGAGATGTAAATCATAAAAGAAATACATTTGTTTGTTCAGCAGAGGGAGGAGTCTCTCATTCTTTGTTTGTACTTGTAGTTTTAGATTATTGAAATTTACTAAAGAATTGGGGGTGATTATTCCCCAATTGTGTTGAGGAGATGCCAGAGTATTAGATGTATAGAAGCCAACACACAAATGCCAAAGAGAGATAAAAGGAATAAGAACCAAAACACCCTGTGAAGAAAGAAGGTTGTGTATCAAAGTCATTCAAAAACTATGATATATCTCCCTTTAGGTTTAAGAGGAGAGGAAGGACTGCCTATGAAGAACTTAACCACTTGTTGTCATGCAAATGTGTAACAAGAAAACTTCCAATTTGCAAGCATGACAACAATACCCCTGTGTCAAATTTTTCAAATTTTACCTTTCACAGACACCCCAGGTCTACCCGTTCTTAACACCAAGCCTTACTCATTCCATGTAATGGTCCTCAATTGGATGTCCATCCAACTCCCCTAGATGATTTAGGAAAGCAAAGTCATTCCCCCTAGGTGATTTTAGGAGTTTATGAAGAATTCCAAGTTTTACACAATTTTGGGAAGGGCTACCACTGGCCTTCCTAGGACTAGTGCACCCCTCTAGAATGGAACGAAGGATCAGAATTCAACATGGAGATGAAATCAAGGTCTAATAATATCAAGGAAAATATTTTGGAAGATTCGGCGAAGATTTGGAAGTTTTGGGGCAAGTTCATCAGAAAACGGGTTCTCAAGCCTAGGCAACACACAATGTTAAAAAACACTTGAGCTTTGAGAACCAATTCTAAGAGTTCTATAAGGATTTAGGAGCTAAAAAATAAATCTCCAAAAAGATAATTTAGATCTCTACAATATGGTGGAATTCTATTTTTCACAAGACCTAGGCATAATATGTTTATATCCAATTTTTCTCATGCTCAATCATGGATCGAGAACAAAACTATGATTTTTATTATTTAAGGGACAATTGGAGGAATAAATTGTTGATGCTCCCACCATTGGATTAATAATTACATTTTCAGTCAAATTTATATTAAATTTCACCTTGAAACTCATCTAGGAGATCAATATGTCATCGTTGCAAGTTGGCCTCGAGGTAAGCCCTTGCACTTGGCCAATTCTTGAGGTGGACATGTGTCAGCTTAAGGAGCCTGGCACATTTTGATGTCCCTTTTGTCCCTTTATAAAAGAAACATGAGGGAAATGAAAATTCACCCAACCCTTTTTAGCCCTCTAATCACCCATAGGACCCTCCGCATTGTTAGTTCATCCCCTAGGAAAGAGCCATTCCCCTCACTACACGGATGATCGCCAAGTGTTGCGATTAGGAATGATGTGTAAATTGATGTCCCTTTCATCCCTTTATCTAAGGGACATAGGGGAAAAAAATGCACCCAGCCCCAACTATGCCTTTTGGTTCTCCATACGTCTGAAACTCAGCCCTTAGGTGCTTTTCTCAAGCCTCCTCTACCAAATGTAAGTTCATCACATGAATGCCAAGTGTCACAACCTGGCGTGACGTGGGATTTGATGTCCCTTTCATCCCTTTAGAAAAAGGACATAGGGGACATAAAAATTCACCTAGCCCCTTGTGTTTGCATTTTTGAAAATATAAAGCTAGATTCAACCATTCCTACATCTCAGAACATCTCCCCACATCTCCTCATCGTGCCGGAACTCTCGCAAAATTTTCACAGACATCCCAAACTGCCATTGATGCAATCAACTAGCTTTGCCAAATCCTTCTCATGTCAAAAATACATAAATTTCAAATAAAAATGGAGATTGAAGAAGCGAATAACGGAAAAGAAATGAAGAATTTCATCTAAAAATCCTCATGTAGCCGCCAGACGAAGAAATTAATGTAACTTTGAAACCAGGGCACGGATTGAGATAAGGGTTTTTGCTATTTTCACCATTTTTGGAGGCTTTAAAAACCTCATAAACACATCTCTCATTCATAGTGAGGATTTTTTGTAGTGAAGAAACCATTCTTCCATGCAACGAAAACATAAAATCTCATTTCCCAATTAACTGACGATCGACTTGCCAAGAAATTTCACCTGTGTAATAAGTGGAAAAAACCCACATCAAAAATATAAATTTTATCGACTTCCGAAGAGGAGGAGAAGAGCTACAATTTCCAAGCTCCATTAATGGCTACCATGAAGAACAATAGAGAAAAAGGTAGTGAGCTACCTCTTCACTTCTCAAGGTTATAGTAGGCGAAATCACACGAAAATTAGAGAGAATGATCATTAAAAAATATAGTTTCGCATAAACTAGTTTTTGTACCATGAAGTCCCCATTTTTTATGGATACGGAGGGATTATTTTTCATCAGGATTCTACCTTATCACATGAAGAACATCAATGAAAAAGGCAGCTAGCTACCTCTTCACTTCTCAAGGTTCAAGTGGGCGAAATCGCGTGAAAATTGGAGGGAATGATCATTGAAAATTCTAGTTTCACATAAACTAGTTTTCTTGCCATGAATTCCCCATTTTTTAGGGATATGGAGGGCTGTGTTTTTTGTCAGTATTCTTCCCCCGCCGATGAAAATTATCATTTTCCCACTTGTCTAGATGAAGTAATTACTCAAAATTTGGAGCGTAGAATCCCGAAATAAAACCTAGAATTTCAAGACCTATTTTGTTGTAATTTGACACCCGCAGTACAATTACTAAAAATAACAGGCCTTCCTACATAGGAGACTGCTGCTTTGGGTAAGCCACCATCTGAAGAGGCTGCAAAGAAGGTAGTGAACACAGAGGGAGTATCATAGGTAAAGTCATTGAAAGGTTATCTCGGCCTGCAATTGACACTTACTAAAAATAGTAAGTGGTTCCATAAGCCCCTGCTATAAATAGCCAGTTGGTTGAAGGTGAAAGGAACACAGTAAGAAGAAGGAATTCAAGCTACCATAGTTAGTCAAGGTTGGGAAAAGCTAAATTGTACACTTACCAAAAATAGTAAGTTGCCCCATGGGTACTTAGTAAAAATAACAAGTTGTTCTCAAAGGGCAAGTTTGGCACAATGGGACATATAGGGATAATCATTCAGGTCAATATCACCATGTGGGGTCCAGAGAGGAAAATTTGACACTTACTGAAGATAGTAAGTTGTTCTTTCCAAATGTAGTAAGTGTCAAGGAAACATGAATTTCAAGTGCACAAGCTGGTCTAGTTTCTTAGGTGTGATCAATCATGAAGAGATGGTAGTTTTTTATGGTTTGGAATGATCGTCTCATATTACAAAATGAGACATCCATCATGGCAAGTAGTTCGTCATGAGGAGTGTTTTTCCTCCATCCCTTCCCTCTTCCTCTCTTTCCCTCTCTTCTTTCTCTCTCCATTCTAATTCTTCGTTATGCTTCATCATTGTATTTCGTCCTATTCACTTAAGTGACCTATTTTAAATTTGTAAAAAGTATTTTATCAAAATTATAAGAGAAGTACTTAATTAATTGAAAATGAAAGGTCACAAGTGGAATATGGAAATGAAGAGTCATGTGAGGGAGGGGAAAGGTTAATTCAAATTGTATAAATTGGGATGGCTTCCCCATTCCAAGGGATTCTGAATTTTGAAAAACTCCTACTATGTAGAATTGTGGATTGTGATAGCCTGGTTGAAGATTTGTATTCATCACTACACATGGAATAAAAGCTACACTTCTTCTATTTTCCCTTCCTGTTTTTCCTTTATTTCCCTCTTGTATGCACTTTGTAAGCATGGTGATCAAAGATAGCTTTGAATCTTCGATGAATGACCCTAAGAAAACTTTGTGTTTATGTGGGTTTTGTTTGTCTCACTAACCATTTCATTGTTGCTTTCTTCTATATTGGATGTTGAACTACTTCGGTTACTGGGTGTGAAGCTCTACAATCTACTCATGAAAGTAATATTCCTTAAATAATTTCCCCCCTTTCTCCTCAACATTGTAACTTACTCCCTTGTACCCCCATACAAGCACTTTGCCATAGGTTTAGTGGAGTGTCCCTGTGTGATCCTAGACCAATTTGGCCCCACAACATTTATATTAGGATTAGGATTAGTTACATTCAATAATGAGAGTTTTACCATTCAATGCAGAGGGGTGTAACCCCATGAACGTTGGTGGAGACACCTGATTTGTCCACCTGAAAATTTTCTTAGCAACAATTTTTGGTGACTCCGCTGGGAAGAGATTTTCCCAAGTGCACCCAAAAAGGAATCTCTACCCAAAAAAATCATAAAATATAAAAAAAGGATATATTCAAAAAAATACAAAAAAACAAAAAGAATAAAAAATAAAGGAAGTACTTGGATGATCAAAAGCCTCTTTGTAATCCTAACTGAGAAATCTACACTTTTCAAGAGTTGAAAAAGAAGGAGTTGAAGCAAAAAATACCATGGCGACTGAAGAAAGAGAAAGACCTTAACCCATTGTTCCATGGGGAAGGAATAATGGTCCACTTGCTCTTATACCTCCTCTTCATGATCTTCCAACGTGCTCCCGCAAGAACCTTCCAAAATTCAAAGGTGATGACACAAAGCTTCCTGAAGAGCACGTAGCAACTTTCATCAGTGCATGTGGTGTGTTAGGTGTCGAACATGAAGACATATTTGTTATATTGTTCATGGAATAATTGCAAGAAAAGGTAGCCTAATGGTTCTATTTCTTACTAGCAAGGTCTATCACTTATTGGAATGATATAAGATACCAAATTTGAAGCCTGATATAAAACTACCAAAGACTGTCAGGATCTCTTAGTTCAACTGCTACAAATGAAGAAGGAATCTATATAATCTATGAGAGACTTCATAGCTAGGTATAACTAGACAATCAGAAGGATTCCTGAAGATGTTGTGCCTTCTGATAATAATCTAAAAAAATTCTTTATCAGTGCCATGCAACCAGAAGTTGGGTTCTTCCTAAGAAGATCTCAACCTAGAGATTTGAAAGAAGCACAATATTTTTCTATTGAAATAGATGATGATCTAATCTTGTTTGGTAAGGTAAAGAATCCCCATGGTAAACAAAAAGGTCAAATTTAGAGCTCAATATCCACTGATCTTGTGATTCTAAAAATGGCTAATGATATGTTTTCCATGAAAAAACAACTCTCTCAGATCATAGGAGCACCTCAAAGGCTCACCTTGGAAGCCTTGCCAGTCAACGCAATGTACGAGAGCTATGAGGACATAGAAGAAGAAAGTTTTGAATATGAAGAGGAAGGAGAAAGTGAATATGCTAGGATCGGTTTTACAAATGCACACTTGATGATGAGGAACCCACTCGATAGTTACTCATATGTAGTATTCACCCAATCCCAAAAGGAGAAAAAAGGCTCCTCTTCCACTACCCAAACTAAGAAATTGAATCCTCCAATGGCAACTTTGAGAAAAATAACAATGAAAGGAGGATCATCAAAACCTACTTCAACAAGGACAACTGAGAAGAAGCATGAAGCCACCCCAACCAAGAATCCTTTTGTCTCTTCAAGTAAGTCCTCTTCTACTTCCTTTGAAAAGTCAGTTTCTAAAAACATCTGTGTTAATGCTGCCATAACCCATGATTTTCCCACCATCTCTTCATCCTTAGATATCATTGACCATTTCAAAATTCCAAGATCCAAATGTATGTGCTTGAATACTTAAGAACCCATCCTAAACAATTGGATAGAATCATTCAACATGTCAAAGGTAGTAACCCTATTTCTAAAGATACCTCCACTAAAGAACCACCACGTGCATCCCAATCCACTCCATCTATGAATTTCCTCACTTCCACACCATTTATATCTAAGAAGGTTGATCTATTCTACATTGCCTTATTAGTCAATGGGTACAAGCTAAATAATTACATCATTAACTATGGTGCCTTAGACAACGTCATGCCCACAAAAGTTGCTAAAGCTCTTGGTCTCTCCCTTTCCTCTACCTCTGGTAAATGTCTCTCCATGGAGATGAAAAAAGTGCCTCTCGTCGTACAAGTCAAAGATGCCGAGGTAGTATTGGTGGACTTACCTGACAAGAAAATCACAATGAGAATCCTTGTAGCAGACATGCCCACCTCATATGGTATGTTGTTGGGCCTAAGATTCTGCCGAGATGTTGGAGGAGATATGTGGTTGAATTGGTCGCACACCACCATCCCAATCAATGGTAAAACAAAGAAACTACTTCCCATCAGAAAAATTAAGTATATTGTTCAACAACGAAATGACCCAATGACAGACATACCATACTACAATTTCAAACTTGGAAAATTCTTCATGACCTTCAAAGAAGATCTTGATTTTCCCTTATTGGTGGAGGAATTTCCAAGTATCATAGAGCCATTCAAAGAACACAACGAAGAGTTGATGAAATTCAAGTTTGAAGGGTGTAATTTTCATGGGACGAAGGTGTAGACAAAGGTATTGTAGTGGATGTCAAGGTTGGTGATGATAACCTTGACTTGCAATAAAGATAATCTTGAAGTAATGAGAGATGTAGACCAAGAAGAAGGAATGATGCTCAACACCTTCTTAATAGACAACTTCAACGTTTTCAATGATTCTCACGAGGATCAATATGAGTCTTCATGTGATGAATGTTCCAATGAACTTGAAGGCTTCTCTTTTTCATTGGAAGAAGATGATGGGGAATGCAAGAATGGCATCGTACCTTCACATCTCAAACTTGAAATAGAGCATACCCAAGAAAATGATGATTTCACTATGAAATGGACCTCTAAATTTTCAGCGATCAAGAATGGGAAGATAAATATGACGATGTTTTAGCTCCAGTGTTATGCTCATTTCCTTTTCATGAGGATGGAAACATTCTCAATGAAAAATGAGAAACATATTGTTACTTGATCCTAAATTTGATTTTACTCAAAATGGAAACCTTCTCAGTAGATTTCAACTTTTAGTGCTCGCCCTGATCAAGAGATGGATGCCTCAACACAAAGATGGAGGATGAAGCCCAAAATGGACAAGGCAAGGAAGATGACAATTTTCAGGTTAGAGACCCGATTTTGAACTCATTCTCTTTCCAAGAGGGTAATGCAATGAAAGTAACACACTGTATAGGGTAGTGCACAAAAAAATATTTGGATCATGAGAAAGGTTACTTCATGGAACAATTAAAAGAAGATAAAATCAGGAGGAGTGACATGACGCCAAAATTTATTAGACATCTGCTGAGAATCAACCCATGAAAACAATGGTCATGGAGTAGATGCATAATGAAGAAAAAATGTCTTATAGTAAAAATGAAAATGGCAAGTCAAGAACAATCAAGGTATGTCTTCATGACAATGGAAAAAAAACATCAAATGAAAAGAACCTGAAATACAAGGAGAAGCTGGAAAGAAGGTGTTAAAGTAATGAAGGAGGTGGAATGTGCAAGCAAGCTAGCAATTAAGATATATTTCTCAAGAAGATGAGAAGAGGTTCATACTTCAGTGAACCTATCAATGGATTTTCAGAAGGATGACATTCAGTGACACCCGTTTACAAGTAAACACTCAATTCAAATTTGCACTTTAGTGAAAGCAGGTCGTCCCCCGCATGTACATAGGTGATTTAGGTTGTTCCCTTGTTTCTATTATATTTCCTTTCCCTTTTATGTTTCCCTTTTCATTTTTACGTATTTTTGTGTGTTCAATAAAGAAAGTTGTGTAACCTATATTTCTAGTGACTCGATAAAGCCCAACGGATAAGGCACTGGTCCACGAAGTAAAATTGGGATTCTAGGATTCTCATGTTATGTACTCACTGTGCTTGACCCAGAACATGTCCCTAAGCTAGAGCTAGTTGTTGTCATGCAAATGTGTAACAAGAAAAATTCCAATTTTCAAGCATGACAATGATACCCCTATGTGAAAATTTTCAAAAAAGGGGTTCTCAAGCCTAGGCAATGCAAAGTGTTAAAAAAACACCTGAGCTTCGAGAAGCAATTCCAAGAGTTCTATAAAGAGTTAGGAGATAAAAAATACATTTTTGGAAAGGTAATTTAGAGCTTTACAAGATGGTGGAATGATATTTTTCACAACACATGGGCACAATATGTTTATATCCAATTTTTCTCATGCTCAGTCATGGATTGAGAACAAAAATCCAAATTTTCAGGGCACAAATGGAGGAATCAAGAGATGAGACTCCCACCATTGGATTTATAAGGACATTTTTAGTCAAATTCATATTAAATTTCACCTTGATACTCATTTGAGAGCTCAATATATCATCGTTTCAAGTTGGCCTTAAGGTAAACTCTCACACTTAGCCAATTCTTGAGGTGGACATGTGTCAGCTCCAGGAGCCTAGCACATTTTGATGTTTTTGTCATCACTTTATCAAAGGTTCATGAGGGACATGAAAATGTGCCCAACCATTTTCAGCCCTCTGATCACCCATAGGACCCTTCGCATCGCCAGTTCAGCCCCTAAGAGTTAGGCCTTCCTACATAGGAGACTACTACTTCAGGTAAGCCACAATCTGAAGAGGCTGCAAAGAAGCTGGTGAACACAAAGGGAGTATCATAGGTAAATTCATCGAAAAGGTCATCTCGGCCCACAATTAATACTTACTAAAAATAGTAAGTGATTCCATAAGACCCTATTATAAATATCTAGTTGGTCTAGAAGCCAAGAGGAACACAATAAGAAGAAGGAATTTAAGCTACCATATCTACTTGAGGTTGGGAAAATCTAACTTGTACACTAAACAAAAATATTAAGTTGCCCCACGGGTACTTAGTAAAAATAACAAGTTGTTCTCAAAGGGAAAGTTTGGCATAATGAGACATAGAGGGATAATCATTCAGGTCGATATCACCATGTGGGGTCCAAAGAGGCAAACTCTGACACTTGCTAAAGATTTTAAGTTGTTCTTTCCA
The DNA here is from genome assembly GCA_019776745.2 of Taxus chinensis. NCBI lineage: Eukaryota > Viridiplantae > Streptophyta > Pinopsida > Cupressales > Taxaceae > Taxus > Taxus chinensis. The sequence goes on along the minus strand of CM034147.1, from coordinate 657,267,224 downwards.
AATGTAGTAAGTGTCAAGGAAACATGAATTTCAAGTGCACAGGCTGGTCTAGTTTCTTAGGTGTGATCAATCATGAAGAGATGGCAATTTTCATGGTTTGGAATGATCGTCTCATATTACCGAATGAGACATCCATCATGGCAAGTAATTCATCGTGAGGAGTGTTTTTCCTTTGTCCCTTCCCTCTTCCTCTCTTTCCCTCTCTTCTTTCTCTCTCCATTCTAATTCTTTGTTACGCTTCAACATTGTATTTCATCCTATTCACTTAAGTGACCTATTCTAAATTTGTAAAAAGTATTTTCTCAAAATTATCATAGAAATACTTAATTAATGGAAAATGAAAGGTCACAAGTGCAATATGTAAATGACGAGTCATGTGAGGGAGGGGAAAGGTCAATTCAAATGGTATACATTGGGATGGCTTCCGCATTCCAAGGGATTCTAAAATTTGAAGAAATCCTACTATGTAGCATTGTGAATTGTGATAACTTGGTTGAAGCTTTGTATTCATCACTATACATGGAATAAAATCTATACTTCTTCTAATTTTTCCCTCTATCTCCCTCTTGTATGAACTTTGTAAACATGATGATCAAAGAGAGTTTTGCATATTTGATGAATGAGCCTCAGAAAACTTTGTGTTTATGTGGGTTTTGTTTGTCTTACTAACCGCTTCATTACTTCTTTCTTCTATATTGGATGTTGAAGTACTTCGGCTACTAGGTGTGAAGCTCTGCAATCTACTCACGTCAGTAATCTTCCTTAACTAGTTTCCCCCCTTTCTCCTCAATGTTGTAACTTAATCCCTTATACGCTCATACATGCACTTTTCCACAGGTTCAGTGGAGTGTCCTCGTGTGATCCCTGACCAATTTGGCCACCTATAACATTTAGATTAGGATTAGGATTAGTTACATTCAATAATGAGAGTTGTACCATTCAATGCAGAGGGGTGTAGCCCCATGAACATTGGTGGAGACACTTGATTTTTCCACCCAAAATTTTTTCTCACCAACACCACTTTAATGCCTTCCATGACCCTATACACCACGCTGTTGGAGACAAATCTAGGCCCAAATTTGTAAATTAGGACACAAAGTATAAAAGAGAATAAGTTACCCCCATATTCTCCCCATGTTCTGCACAACTGAGTAGAAATTAAATAAACCTTAAATGCACTGAAATATAGCCAAATAAAAGAGACCATCCCCCCAATATCCTTGAAACTAAAACTAAGTGTTATAGAGAAGAAGGAATGAAATGATTCATGCCCCTTGAAACTGGTCTAAATTGAGTCACACGAGTATGAAATTTTGTGAAAAACATGTTATTATAGGTGAAAATATGAAGTTTATGAGAAATTTATTATAACTACCCCAGAGAAAAACTATGGACATAGATCATACATCTGTACGGTCTTGGCTATAACGTACATTTTTTTACCTTATGTTTTTTTTTGTTAAATTTTAGTGTTTGATGTTGTTTCTAAGTAGTTTTTACTCATTCCTTTCTATTTTTGAGCCTAGAATTATGTGTCTATTTTAGGTGTAGAATATACACAGATGAATGCCCCCTTTTTGAGGTATGTGTGATAAAAAATTGAGTGCGTAGACCAAAAAAATAGATGTGTAACCATGTCTGATAAGTCTGATAATGAGGGTTGATGTGGTGGCCACAAGAATTACTTGTATTTGCAGAGAGGATGTGTATGGTGGAGACCATGACACACAACAAGAGAAACAATGGAAACAAGAATAATAGTAGCAATAATATCAATAATAAAACTAGTCGTAATCAACAATATTAGTGTATATGTAAGTACAAAGATAATAATAATGTTACACAAAAAAGCATAGTGTGAAAAACATGGGACACCAATGGTGTCGTAAGACAATCAAGGCCCTTAAGCCTATAATCAAGAGATGTAAGGTCATGTAAGAAATACATGATACCACAAACATGGGGCAACCACAATGTCACAACACAAACAAGGTCCTTAGGCCATAATTAAAGTATAAAACAAACAACTACACACACAACTAACAAGCATGTATAGAAGATAAAAGTATCATAATGTGATGAAATGGCATAACAAGTGATATATAGAAGCATGTGAAAGAATAACTTCAGCACCACACAAGACACATGTATTAGTCATGTTAGTTTAAAAGACAACAAATACACTATGTATGTAATCAAGCATAACAAGGAAGTGAAAAGGCATTATAATGAAATAATACACCTAGTTTGTATGGAGGGATGCCCCCAAAAGAAGTATGTAAGGAACCAAAATAACACCCATAATCACGTGTTGATTTGTATGTCTTGCATCATGTTCAATACACTCCATGAACATGTGTGTAAAGAATAAACATGTTATCTATCAAACGAGAAGGATAAACAACATGTATAATGTAAAGTGCGCTAATAATACATGCTAGAGAACAAGTCATGATTTTTACATTTTTGAACATATTTAAATGTTTTACTTTTTATGATTATATCGGTTTTATTGTATTTTATAGTGCATAGCCATGTACAAGAAAGGGGATAACATGAAATCTATCCAATAATAACCTCCTAAGGAGGTGAATCAACAACTGCAAATGATGGAGGCACGAGCCTCAAATGTGCCAAAGAATGTGACTCAACTTCCAATGGAACAATGGTAGTAATATGTGCCAAAAGGTCTTAGGAGAAGGGTAGTGTATAATAGTGCGACAACTAGGATGTGATGTATGAAATTTGTATGTTGGACTAGTAGAATAAGTACTCCTTAAAGAGTGATGAGGATATGTAGAGTGATATTGTGCACTAAAGGATTGATGGGGCATCCTATCAAAATGTAAGCCAATAGAGGAAATATGTGGGGAGGAAGGGCTAGCTGGAGGTTGAGGAATACTAGAGCTATGTAAATCAACATGTATAACCAAAGTTCTAGTATAAGACCTAGGAGGACTAGATTTATGTGAATCAATGTGTGAATCCAAATACCTATCATAAGATCTATTAGAGCTATGTGAATCCGTGTGTGAATCCAAGGACGTATCCATAGATGTACTAGGAGCCAGGATAGAGACTGTGGGAGAATGACTAGGCATTTAGGGGAAAGAGCCTCAAAAGGGCTTACCTCAAATAAAAATAACTTATTGATTATGAATGAACTTGATACACTGGTGAATAAATGACATGATAACCTTAAGAGCATGTAACCAAGGGATACCTAGATGTAAGGTACCAGAACTAAGAGAATTAACAACCAACAATGAAACTTATGTGATAATAATACCAATAGTGACAGGTAATACAATACTATGACAATGAGGATAATAATCGAATATATGTGTAATGTCCCCAATTCTGAGTAAATGGCCAAGGATTTTTTTTCATTTGTCTTAGCCTTGGACATACCCGAGGGGCTAACGATGCTGGAGGATATTGGGTATAGATGACTTATTACCACATTACTTTTTGTTATATTTTGTCGTTGACATTAAGTGGGTTACTTGGTGGTAATAATTGTTATATTTTGTCGTTGGGGGGGCTCATAGTACTTTATTATTTTATTTCTTCATTAGTGTGACTTATGGTATTTTATTATTCTATTTCTTCGTTGGGGTCACTTAAGTCACTTTTAGTTCCACATGGAGCTCCCAACTTGGAAAAAGGTAATGAAAAGTTATATAAGGAGATTTGGGGAGTGTTAGAGCGTATCCTTGCATACCTAATTATTTCCTTTCATGTGTAACTGATATTTGCAAATCTATAGCTTATGGAGTGAAATCCCACAGGAACCCTAGCTTCAGTGGTGAGAGATCCATCTCTAGCTAGCAGGGCATTCTTCGGTAGTGAAAGATCTACCCTAGCTTGTCATTTTGGAGCTGTTTTCAGGGCTGATTTACAAAGATATTTTTAGAGGTTTTAGAGATAGGGTTTTGGGGGGTTTTGAGATAATTTGTGAAGATAATCAGTGGGTTTTTAGATTATACTTATGGCAGCAATAAAGAGATGGTTTGGCATCATTTTGAGAGGATTTCAAAGGGGTTTTGACCATCTACCAAAAGGGTGACTTGTTTTGGAGATTGCAGCCTTTATTTGGAGGGTTTCCAGTCAGCCATTTTTAGATCTGAGGGTCGAAATATCATCTCTTATATTTGTAAATGTTATTTTCAAAGTTTCATAGTTTTTGAACTTGTATTCGGGAAGATATGAATTTTAGAAGTTTTCCAGCTGTTAAGGGAACGCAATAATTTTCTGGCAGCGTTATATTATCTGAAAAATTCCAAAAATAATTTTCTTCTGTTCTTTATAATATTAGCAAGATCTCTTTAAATTTTCAAGTGATTTGAGTGGATATTTTGGGATTTATTAATTTTCTTCAGTTCACTGCCCTAACTGGTAAAAATCTGCAAAAACCAGTATTTTCTTTGGCTACAATTTTTCATTATTTTGTGTTATTTAAGTGGTATCCCACAAGGGATATTTCAGTGGTATCAGAGCTATTGTTCCTCCAGCATGTGTGGGTTAAATATGACAGATTGGAAAGATCTCAATGTGGGTTTTATGAAGAAAATGTTCATTAACATGGTGAAACAACAGGAAACCACTAACCTTTACTTGAGCCAGCTCACTCAGAGTTTGAATCAAAGAAAAATTGGGGACAATAAGGATAAAGGTGAGGACAGTGATAAAGGGCAGCCAATAGAGGTGATTGATGATGATTCTTGTTGGAGAAAATACCAATCTTTGAGTAAGGGTTTCAGAGATAATTTATCATTTCTAGATTATTGCATGATGAAGATTGGTAGCAAGCCCAAGTGAGATCATCATATTCCACTACCTGAATTACAAAATAACTCATTTGAATAATCAATAACAACACCACATGAGGTAATTTCAGATAATGGGGATAATGCTGATCCAAAGATGATTGAATACCAAGTGAAAGAAGAAGAAGCTTGTAGAGAAAAAGGTATGACTTTTAATGAGAAACATATTTGTGGCAAGAAGGAATAAACATGGTTGGTTGGTTGCAAAATTGAAAAAGATATTTCAATCCAAAAGGTACCTATCAATCCTCCAAAGAATAAGTCATTATCATATGGGATGGATTTACCAAGCAGTAATGAGCATAAATTTGTGAAAGGTGTTAAATCTTGTTCCACTTATTCTCCATCTAAAATCATGAATCACAATAGGGATGGTGTTGTTTTGGAGGTTTCTAAATCAGCAATAGAAGGTGAACCTTTTGATGATATTCTTTGTAAGGAGGTTAGTAGTAGCATGGATTTATTTCATCATCTTTATTTTATATCATTACAACAGTTTTATCATGATGGTATTCAACCTATTGTTGATAAGAATGCTAAGAATTTGGTACATCAAAGTCAAGTCATCATGGAGACAAAGAGTGATGATCTTCTTTATGAGGAGATACAAATGAAGCAAAGATGGAAGACCTTACATAATACAAGGGTTCATGGGCATTATAAGGTATGGGATCCTGGTAATATGTTGCAATTATCCAAAACTATGAATTCTGATTTTGAAAACTTTGTGACTGATTTCATAAGCAAAAGAAGGAATTCAAATGTGTCTTTTGGGATTACAAGTGTTGGAAAGCATGATTTCTTCATTGGAGACTTTGGCAAAAGAAGGGAGAGTACCTCTCAAGGTACTAGCATTGGTTTTTTGATTGCTAAAAAGGGTAAGAGAATATTTTTTAATCATCTTCAGCCTGCTGGACTATGTATAACAACAGCCATAAAGAGAGGATACAATACTTTATTAATAGAGCCCATGACTGATTTTTATACCTGCTACATGGTGGAACCCTTGGAAGGGTTAGTGGGGGTGTTTGGTCCTCAAAGTGCTCGAAGAATCAAGGTACAATTTGTTGTTAAAAAAGAAGATTTGAATTCAAGGTGCATTCACGACTTTAGCATCCTAAGGTATGATAATGGTTACCATTTTCCTAGCTTGTTGAGTTATCCTATGTTGTTTCCATGTTTCTATTATTTGGGACAACATTTACATGCTTGGATGATTGAGGAAGACTATTTCATAATCACGTCTCAAGGTATGCTAGATGGGATAAAGACATCCTCCATTCACATTGCTCTTTATTCAGCTAATAAGCATATGTTGGCAAAGAAAATAATGTAGGAGCCCATGATATTGAAAGGACATGAGGTATGTGGTATATTTATTGTGGTTGAATTTGCTAGAGGTAAAATTGTTTTTAGGATGCAATGGTTGCATGATGTTAAGGAAGACGATGATGCATGGGTTGAAAAATCAAAGGGGAATGAAGATGTTGATCCTATATTAGAAATTCTGAGTTGTAAAGGTATGATGAGCAACCCCAATTATGCTATTTCAGATGTGTTGTCTTCTCTCATGACGAGAATCAATGGGTACAACAAAAGGTATGAAGTTCCTTATGATAAAGTTTATGGATGCATGAGTTCTAATAGTGATTTCCCTTTCTCTTGCATTTACGATGAAATGAAAATATGGGGAAAGAGAATAAAGTATGATGAGGGAGCAGGCATGTGTATTCCCAACATAGAAGGAATTGTTGAGTTATGTCCATGGAAAGATATGTCTTGTACAAAGAATGTAACTCATTTTTTATTGTCATTGAGAGATGTGAAGTACTTGAATGTGTTTGTACATTTGGTTTACTTGAAGTTGGAATCATTCATTGGACATATTGGCTTCCATCTTTTGGGAAATTTGCATTCATCCCTCATGTGGATAAACTGAAAAATTTCAAGGAAAATAAAGAAATCATATTTCGTGGTATACAAGGGTAGATTGCAAAAGATGTGATTGGTGAAGAAAGAAGCATGTCGTTGCAGTGGTTGAATTGTGAAGGAACTCAGCCTCTTGTGGATCATGGTGACATCACAAGATATGAGACAAGTGGGATATTTGATGAATCCTATTCTGACAGATTTTTTACTGCAAATACAGAGCACACCATGATGACTGATGTGGAGAGTGAGTCAGATGATGTTGAATTGGGGAGCGAGTTAGATATGATGGAGACTTTGACTCTAGATGGGGTGAGTGAAGTCATGGATGTGGGTGTAACCAGTAGTGTTGCACAAGAGACAATTACAGAGTTTGGGATTACAGGTTTAGATCATTCAATTTTATCATTATGTTGGTTATCTGAGGTTTCAATATATTGGAGATCTCACTTGCTTGTTGAGTACTCCAAGATCCGACACACTTTTGAGATTCTAGATGGTCACATACAGGATGACAACTATAAATTGGAGGATGAGATGATCTTCTATTAGGGAAAATTGTACGTTGTGTCAAATTCATGGTTGAGGATGAAGATATTACGACATGTGCATTATTCTTTCGTGACTTGGCACTTGAGCTTCGATAAGACCTACAGGTTCATGTCAAAGAGGTTCATATGGCATAGGTTGAGGGAGGATATCCTCAACTTTATACATGCATATACGGTTTGTCACTATGAAAAGTCAGAGCTTATGGGTTCATCATTTTTTGAGTCGACATGGGATAACACTCCTATGTATTTTACTACTTCTATGCCCAGTGAGCACTTCTCCCATGTGTTAGTCAGTAGAGAGATGAAATTGACTCATGGTTATTTAGTAGGTTCACATTCAATGCAGAAGGTGGACTATGTGGAGCTGATATTCCCAGTTGACTATCTACTGGAGTCTTGGGACTTTTCCCCCATGGGACACATTGAGATACATTATGAGGAGCATTTCTCTCACACGAGTGTAGGTCATGTGAAAGAATTAGCACCATTTGTGCATATACAGGTTGTTTCACAGGTTGATTCAGGGGATTCTACAGGATTCAGAGTGGACTTTCATTCCCATGAGTTGATTGGAGTAGCAGTGAGTGATCACATGATGACAACCTTTCATTGGCAGGGATTGGATAGATTGGCAATTTTGGTGTGGGTACTAGTGGAGAGTCAGTGTGGGCATCATACTACTTCAGGAGCAACATTGTTCTCTACATGGCATGGAGAGCATGATGAGTACATGGGGTGTCTTGGTTGCTTCTCATCACACTGATCATTAGTTGACTGCATCATGGTAGGGTAATGCTTGGAACTAAGCATTTATCGGGAGGGGAGGACTGTAATGTCCCCAATTCCGAGCAGATGGCCTAGGAGTTTTTTTTCATTCGTCTTAGCCTTGGACATACCTGAGGGGCTAATGATGCTGGAGGCTATTGGGTATAGATGACTTGTTACCACATTACTTTTTTTTATATTTTTTCATTGACATTAAGTGGGCGAATTGGTGGTAATAATTGTTTTATTTTGTCATTGGGGGGGGCTCATAGTACTTTATTATTCTATTTCTTTATTAGGGTGACTTATAGTACTGTTAGTGCAAAATCACAACACCCCTAAATGAGTTCTAAAAATCTTATTTTCTAAGGTAGAATCATCTGGTGTGATTGCATAACATTGAGCTTTCCCCAAGGTGTGGGACCTTACAAAAGTGGGAAAGCTCTATAGATTAAAGGTTGGTTCCTATTCCTCTGTTTAGGTGCATACGTGAGAGCTTACAAAGGATTTATCTCTATACCTAATCTAAAACTTACCAAGGAGACAGGGAAAAAGGGATATAAGAAATAAGAAATAACTAAGCTACAAGGTGATGCACTGAAGGAATGATGAACACTAGTTTTTCCAATAGACACAAACCAACCAAATGCATACAATAACCAAGCACATATAATAAAATTTATAATGAAAGATCAGATGAAAGAAAAAGGGACAAGAAAGGATCTAAAGTCGATCACAGACGTGTTTTATTGCTCTGCAGATTGATACAATACATTACAAAGTGGCCAAAAGGCAGAAACTTATTACAGTTTAGTGGAAGGTCTGAAACCCCATGAGTTTCTTTTCCAAAAGAAAAGGAGAGCCTGTAAAAAAAGGAATGTACAACCCTTTACAATGAATCTCGACCATGTATTTATAGATTCAACCAGAGAGGAGAAAGAGAGGGAGAAGCAAGACAAGCAAGTTGAAGCTCAACCACTATTGTTAATGCCTTTGACAAAATATCCCCCAAATCTGTCTTTACTCTATCAATCCTTGGTTTGACGCCTTGAAGGAAGAGGAAATGATGAAACAAATCAAATCTGATTTGGTTGTTGAGGCAAGGAGATCCTTCATTAAAAGCTTGAAGACATTTCTCCATTTTTCACCTACTAGGGCCACATGGTAGCCTCGCACTCATTTGGGCTTCCCTTTTTGGATTCATCTTTGGAGAAACATTGTTAGGACACATGGTTCTTTCCATTGCCTCCTCCACACTTAGTTGATTTTGGACCTTTCCTGAACTATTTTGAATCCAAGGACTTTAGATCTTCACCGTTTCTTCCCCTTTATTGCTCCTGGTTCCCCTGCAGCACCGCCCCTTCTTTTTTGACCCTAATATTCCATTGTTGAATCCCTCTGTGACCTATTTATAGATCTAAATGAGTTTTCTCAGGTTCTTCCCCAATGGGGTCATAGCTCATTCGATATTTAGCTCGGGGGGCAAAATATGGATAACAGGTACTTTATTATTCTATTTCTTTGTTGGGGTCACTTAAGTCACTTTTAGTCCCACATGGAGCTCCCAACTTGGAAAAAGGTAATGAAAAGTTATATAAGAAGATTTGGGGAGTGTTAGAGCGTATCCTTGCATACCTAATTATTTCCTATCATGTGCAAATGCTGTTTGCAAATCTATAGCTTGTGGAGTGAAATCTTGCAGGAACTCTAGCTTTGGTGGTGAGAGATCCATCCCAAGCTAGTAGGGCATTCTTCGATAGTGAAAGATCTACCCTAGCTTGTCATTTTGGAGTTGTTTTTAGGGCTGATTTATAGAGATATTTTCAGAGGTTTTAGCGATAGGGTTTTGGGGGGTTTTGAGATAATTTGTGAAGATAATTAGTGGGTTTTCAGATCAGACTTACGATAGCAATAAAGAAAGGGTTTGGCATCATTTCGAGAGGATTTCAAAGGGGTTTTTACCATCTACCAAAAAGGGCGACTTGTTTTGGAGATTGCAGCCTTTATTTGGAGGGTTTTCAGTTGGCCATTTTCATATCTAAGGGTTGGAATATCATCTCCTATATTTGTAAATGTTATTTTCAAAGTTTCATAGTTTTTGAACTTGTATTCAGGAAGATATGAATTTTAGAAGTTTTCCAGCTGTTTAGGGCACACAATAATTTTTTGGCAGCATTATATTGTCTGAAAAATTCTAAAAATAATTTTCTTATGTTTTTTATAATATTAGCAAGCTCTCTTTAAATTTTCAAGTGATTTGAGAGGATATTTTGGGAGTTATTAATTTTCTTCAGTTCGTTGCCCTAACTGGTAAAAATCTGCAAAAATTAGTATTTTATTTGGCTACAAATTTTCAATATTTTGTGTTATTTAAGTGGTATCCCCATAAGGTATATTTCAATAATCTTCCGTTCATAGATACCAAGATATTGAAGTAATGACCAAGAACAAATATTATCTTTGATATGTAGATCAACCAATTCACCATGTATATGTACTTGATGAATAAAGACATGAATATACAATGTATTATAAATAAGTGTGTCGTCTATATCGGTGTCATTGAAAGTAATGCATGGTGTAGAAAGTGGTATATGAGTAATAGTTTCAATCATAACATATAAGGGATGATCATAAGATGACAGTGGTGGTACCATGCGATGAACATTATACACTTCAGAAGTAGATGTATCACTTCTATGCTTAGGTAGTGGATCATCAAATATATTTAACTTAGAATTTTCATTTGTTGGCTAAGAAGATTCAATGGGATCATCCCATTTAATGGAATTAAAGTTAATAAAGGTTATGAATAACATGATGAACCTTTATGCATCTATCTATATAATGACCAATACATTGATGATAATCACAATATGATTTGGCATCAAAACTCTTACATTTAGGTTTGCTTGCATCAACATCAGATGGTAGAGGGAGAGACACGATATTGCACTCAAGTAATTATTTTAAGAAAATATGAGGAACACATGGTAAATGTGTAAAATTTCATCATGTGGATTGTAACTGTAGCTTAATAGGTTGATTAATAACACAAACAATGTCTTTAGGAGAATCCTTAACATCATTATTCTTACCCTTAAATGTAGATTTGCTTTGAAATTTATGACTAGATGTATTAGGAATGCTAACAACATACTTGAGCTTATTTATATGTAATAACTTAGCTTCACACTCTTTTAGTGTATGTCATAGATGGTTAAATGGTCTAAATTTTTCAAACATGACCGATTCTTACAAAGGAGGAAGTGAGATTTGTGTAAAAGGGTCTTGCAAGTCAATATCAACTAGGATATTATTTATCTTTTTAAGCATGGTCTAATAACACAAAAAGTAATCATTGATATGTTTTTTAGAGGTATGGCGTAGCTTATACATTTGTGCATAAGTGATTATGCTACAATGTAATATCCTAGCCTAATCTAATGTAATTTTGTAATAAATAATGAATAAACAAATAAACAAAATAACTCAAGCAAACTAAGCAATGAAATACAAAAAACCCTAGTGTGTAAAGAGGGTTAAAAGAGCCTTAGCTAATTCGAAGGGTTGCGATATTGTGTCGCAGTGGAGACCGGCTGAACAAGAGTGGAGAATCATCATACAAAAGCCTGAAAAGTTATAGATCTGGGTGATTTGACTAGAATGGGCTGCCTAGAGAGGGATAGGGGCACCTGGGGTGCTCTGGTTTGAATTTCGAGCACCCTGGTCCGCATAGATGGTCAGAAACCTAAATTTTCAGGGTCGTAAAATGTCTGCACTTAGTTTCTTCTTGTCACCTGTATGTCACTAAAATTCGCTAGATGTCTTCATAAACCTGCAATAAAGGGATCACATGTAAAACCCCAAACAAAGCATCAAACCATAAAAAATAAATATGCAAATGAAGGGGTCAGACTATCCTCAACTACCGAATGGATGGACTTATCACTGAGCGTTGCACTATATCTCAGACCCAATATAGTTTTGTGTGTGTGTTCGGAATTATGCCCTAGGATGCTCTTACGCATGTCGCACTTGACATAATGAGTAAGTATCTAGATGTAGAATGCAAATAATGTATGCATGGAATAGAAGAAACTCCCATTCTATGAAGTGTGATGTAGATGAACTGGTCTTTGTCCCTTGTGACGGAGCTAGATGGATGCAAATGGAGCTATAGATGCCTTTGATGGATCTAACCTTAGGTGGCGCCAGACAGTGTTTAGTGTTTGGCCCCTTATTATAATCACATAACTTTATATTTATATGATTCCCTTTGCTTGAATTTTGTAATTAACCCCGAAAAGGTCGACTACCAAAAAGATAAGATGTTCAAGACAACTAGAAATGACCCCAAAAAGTGTGAGTCAAGTGCAGAGAGGACGGGGGATCCTGAACACTGGCATCTTGGCTTAGTGCTCTAGTCTAAAAAAGGTAAAAATAAAGTATGAGAAGACATACTAGGCCATTAAAGGTGTAAGACCAAAAGTAACAATAGAAAGCAACACAAGATGGCCAAAGACATGGGTTAATTATTACTTTTCGTACTTAGGAACCATATGAATAGTAGTATGTGATCAAGACTAGATAATTACCCAAAGTGCGTGATTTTGTGTCCACAATAAGAAACCCTTATCCCCATTGTTGATAGAAAATTATGCCAAAAATTATTTTCCATTGTGGTGAAAGAACACATAATATGAGTGGGGAGATCATAAAACCATTGCCAAAGCAAAGTCATTAAGGGTCCTGAGGAACAACTTGGTAAGAAAGATGTCATAAGAGGCATAATCAATGCAAGCCACATGAAATGACTTAAGATGTTATGGGAGATCACCTTTTCCATCATAGAAATGAAGTTTAGGAGCAAAAAAACCAAGAGGAAAAGGATAAGAGGCTACTTTGGGAGCTAGTGGATTATGTTATAATTGAGTAGAGTCCATAGAATGAGGAGACTTGGATGCACCTTGTTGTAAGTGTAATATTTGAGCTTGTAACATGTGAACAAGGGTTTCAAGAGCTTATGTGCCAGATGAAGAATCATGCAAACCATTAGATATGGGAGGTGTAGTAGTAATAGCGGTTTCATGAATAGGCATATAGACATTGTGCATGTGAATGTTAGGGTGCCCCGAGAATTTGGACACCATAGATGTAGGAATAGTATATGTCTCTAAGTTAAATGATGCAGCGTGTTTAAGTTGATCTTGTACTACATATAATAGGATATCAATATTAGAGGAATGTTCTTGTAAAAATTGTGCAAATATTTGGGAATTGTCATTAGTATGGTGTCGGTTATGAATTTTATAGTGAGTATTGGAATCATCACCTTTTGCATGATCAGTATTAGATAGTTAAAATAGTATTAGCAAAAATATCATCATAGACTTGGGCACAGGAGAGAGCATGGGCGGTATGGGAATCAAAAGATGTGGACAATCTACATAGATACTGCTAATGATCCTTGAGATTTGATATGATAAAAACACAATATCCAAACACAATAAAACACAGTAGAGAGTCGACATGATAATTAACTTACAACATTAATAATTGAATACTATAACAATGCATTAATACTTGTAAAAATGTACACAATAAAAGTTCATAAATATATGAGATTGAGTGGACTTAATTGATTAGAGATGATTTTGGATTAATTTGGGTGATCTAAATAATGGAACATGGATATTTGGACCTAATAATGCTTTAGAAATGGAACTGTGGCTTGAAGATGCTCAAAACTGTGATATGTAACTTTATGGGTTTTTCACATCTTTGGATATCTCCATCGCTCTCTATCGGTTATTGTCAGTCTCACTACAGGTGCCTCTAAATGTTCTACTCAATCTTTAAAACCCTAACTATGGATAATAAGTCCTACAAAATAAACATTAGTTGGGTTGTAAACACCCTATTCACCGTCAATATTGTCACTACTCCAAAGAGGCTTTAAACTGCACATCATTCTCCACCTAGTATGTGATATATAGCTATAGTGCAATCATATTTGAAATCCTTTCTTTGAAAATGTTTGACTTGAGTTTCTCTCTTATAAATCTACTTGAGCGAGTGACTTTGAGTGCTTGAAAATGTGAGGAGTCCCCTATAATTATTAGGAAGCTTTAGACCTGTAGATGGTGCTTTATGTAGACAAAAAATCATGTACTTGGGTACATTTCTAGGTCTTAAAAACATACTAGAATTTATATGATTCTTATCTTTGGCATCTTATCTTTGTCTCTTACTTTTTATCTGGTCTTACACACCCTACATCCCAGTCAGAACTTTACTTCTTTATCTTTCATGGCTTTAAACACCAACACCCAACCAAGACAACAAAACCTATGCATTCTTGTCCCCTCTGGGTGCCCCTAACCCTTTCTTACTTTACTCACTCTTTTTGGGTCTCTTTTATCTTTTGGGAATATTTTTCACTTATGGGTTGTCCTTCTAATTGTAAATTACAAAATTCAAACAAGGGAATCATATAAATACATAGTTATGTGTTTAAAATCAAGGCCCAAGCACTAAACATTACTACCACCACCTAAGTTTGCATTCTAAAGGAACTAAATCACTCAAAGGCATCCATCTAGCATCCATTCAAGGGACAAGGGTTGCATTAACTCTGCACACATTGCATAGGAGGGGGAAGTTCTTTCTATTCCATCCACACATTCTACTACATTGTTACATTCTAGCTACAACCTGTTATCAAGTGTAACTTGCATAAGGGCATCATTTCTACACATACACACAAGAACTACATGGAGTCTGATATGTAGTGCAGTGCTCGGTCATAAGTTCACTCTCGAGGTGACCATCGGGGTTAGTCTAACTCCTCATTCCACATTTTTTTAGGTTTGATGTGGTTTGTGGGCTTGTGCAGGTGAACTTTTATTTTACAGGTTACAAGTACCTTCGACAATCATAGAGTGAACATCAAATGATCAACTTGTAAAACCATTGTGAGACAAAAAAAAATTAAGTCTCTATGCAGTCATCGACGCCCAATAGTGGCCATTAGTGCCTAGACACTTCTATCTTACTATGGGTGCACGTGTCTAGCTCTGTTCCTACACTCTAGATTTCATAGTGACTGGTGACGACCGTATTTGCAGTTTGTTCATCAGTCGCACCTACCCAGCTCACTTCCTTTCCATTCAAAAATCAGCTAAGTTCTTCTACTTCCCTCTATCGCTTAGGGTTTTATACTTTACATCTTAGTTTTCTTGTTTCATTATTGTATTTCAACATTTGTACATCATTTATTTCAATAGTTACTATGCAATACTTAGATTTAATACAATTTTTATTAAATTAATTTCCTAATGAATGTGTAGAGATATTTGTGGAGTGTAGGGAGCTTTGGGTGCCTTTTATGCTAGCTTTTACAATAGGAGTCCATAAGAGTGTCATGTATTAATGAGGTGAGTTTCGCTTGCTTATATATACTTCCAAAGGTGATTTAAGTTATAAAGGTCAACTCAAAAGGATTAAATGAAAATAAGGGAAAAATTATACGCTATGGTTAGCAAGGTATGGATGTTCCCATCGTTATTGTACATTTTTGACCCTAGTGTGACAATTGAAGTGTGAAGTTGGAAAGCTGACCAACAAAGTTTATCAATGGATTTCATGCATTTAATTCTTAGAAGTTGTCGATAGATGAGTGTGTACGCTAAAAAAAGCTAGACAAGAGACCTAGAGATGTACCAGATAAGAATGGGTAAAGTGAACTTTTTTTTTCAAGAGAGTAATGTCAAGACTAGCAGTGCTAAAGAGTAGAATTACCAAATTTGAGTGTCTATAACTTCTAAAGAGATTTGGGACTGTAATAGAGAAAATATGAGATTTGAACATGGCTAGCCTTAACAACTGGAATTGTAATTGTAAATGCCCTTGGGTTAGAACCGTACCATTAGGTTAGGACTGTACCATACAGTCTAGCCCCTTTTACATAGTCTTTGACCTACTCTGAATCAACTTATACAACTTTCTGGTTTACTCCCCTTCCTAGTTTTGTTTGTTGTTGTCAAACCTTAGAGTTATCACACATGCAATGAGGTTTTCTGAATGGACTAAATACCATTTCAAACCTTATCCATAGATGAAGAGTCCTAAAAAACAAACATTATACGGGTTATGGTTACCCCTACGCACCACTGACATTGGCACTACTTCGAAGAGGCCTTAAACCGCACGTTGTTCTCCACCTAGCATGTGATATCTAGATAGATCAATTATATTTGTTATTTATTTTGAACATGCTTGATTTGATTTGGATCTTGGTAAAACACTTGGAGAGAGTATGTTTGGATGCTTGTATATAAGAGATATGACTACCTTGACTTGATTTATAACTTCAAATTTGATATGGGTGTTTCCCTAATGACTGTAGATGTGTAATTCTAACATTTGAGGAACTTTAGATGCCTTTTATAAGTGTGAAGTGAGTGCTCTGGTGCATTACCTTAGGAGTTCTAAGTTAGCAAATGAGGTAATGTTTACTTGCTTATATAAAATTATGTAGGTGGTTTTTGTAGTGTACACTAGTTTTTTCTATAATTTTTATCACGCCAATTCATTGTATTATTCATGATTGAGGCATTGGATATACTACTTATATGGTTATTTGATTTGGATATACATTATTTTGTCATCTCTTTATCTTGAATATGCTAACCTAACTTGGTAGGTTGTTATGTTTGGCCCATGAGGCCAATTCGTGGGTATTATTATCATCATCCAATTTTGATGTGTTGATTATAGATCTTGATGGATTTATATAATACCATGTATCTTGTAACACATTTGTGAGATGTGTCATGGTTGATTGTCATGATTTATAACATCTTGCATAATGAATAGATGAATTTGTAATTATTTAGTTAGTTGAAATGTATATATTGATTGCTCGAGATGTGTGTGATTATTTCAGTTAACATCTTTTATTGAGCAGGTATGATGTTTGCAATTAAGTGTGTAAGCGACATGTTAAGCCACAAGAGAATGTGGGACTCAGGGGTTGCACCTCCAAGATTACACAATAGGTCGTTTAGGCCAAATCTATTTCCCTTGTTATAATTATTTATTTTGTTATTGAATAAGGATTGAATTATGGAAATCCATCATCTTGGCATGGGTATTAGTCTTTTGGCTGGTTAGTTTGGCTTGTTTGGCTTCATCTAAATTAATTTGGTTTTATCCATCCTAATTGCTTGTTTAAGTCACTTTTTATGAGTTAAGTGTTTCCATTTGGTTAGGGAAGGTTTATTTTAGTTTATATTTGATTAATATGGTTTTGGGATACCTAATCATGGACTAGGTGGGCCCCATTACCCCTTTGAATGAGCCACTTTTTCTATAACCCGAATTTGAGCCAAAAATAGAAATTTAGAAGGGTGTTTAAAAAGTTGGGGTTCACTCTTACCCTAAATGAGCCCCATAGACCATACCTATGGGTATAGGGACTCTTCCCAAGACTCAAAAGGCTTTTCCCCTCCTTTTTGACCCCTTTCTTATCCCCATCATCATTATGTTTTTGATTTTGGGTAATACTTTGGTTTTGGAGTTGCATATTTATTTATTTAAAATTCTCTTTCATTATCATCCTTGTCTTATTCTTGAAAGTGACCTTTGGATGACTTGGCATTGGAAGTGATGTGTGAAACATCTCACCATCCCATTGGTTGTTGTTTGAACCTTTTTTCTTATTTAGCCCTCCATTTTTGCAGAGTGTGAGGACTTCTTGATTCATTTTTCACTTGGATTTTTGGGAAGCTTGGAAGAGGAAGGAGCATTTGGAGGCTGGGCTTGCATGTTTGGGTGTTGGTAATCTCTTACATGTGAGGTAGGCCTCACATCCCCTAATTTTGCTTATTATTACAATTTAATTCTTGATGTCATATCTCTCATGTTTGGGTGCTTGGAATATTATGTTGCATTTGTGTTAGTTATTTTTTAATCCTTTTATTTGTCTCAATCCACCCCTTTTGGGGAATGGATTTTGGAGTGTTGGCGAAGAGGGAAGAATCCCTTTTGCTCCCACAAGGCTTGATGGGAAAATCCTTATTGGGATTCCTACTATCCTCCCTTATATTTAAAGTGGAAGATGGTTTTCCATACAGTTTGGAAACCATATCCCATCCTTGTTAAGGAAACCTCTAAGGTTTGAAAAACCTTGACAAGGACAATGCAAGGCGAAATAAGGTTGATTGAGAGATACAAAGGTTTTGGTGGCTTATGAATGTGAGCCTATTCTGCGAGGATCAAAACAAAAACTCATGCACATCGACAAGGTTGCACTCTAATGGTGATGACCAAGCTCCAAGTAATCAGCAAGTGAAATCAAACAACCAGAAATCATGCATAGAATAAACATGTCTACTCATTCTCATAGATAAAAAGAAGGGTACATAATAGGAGTGTTATATGACTCCCATTCCTAGAAAATCACACCCTCCATGAGACGAAAGAGGAGTTATAATTCCTACTATGGAATATAACTCTTGTTATCCAAAATATGCACTAGGGTTATTTTGGCTTTAACAAGGTTAAAAATTGACTTAGTCATTTTTAAGGGATAGAATACATTTAAATGACTATCAAATTATGCCTCTCTAAGGTACTATCGTTGGCATTTTAAAACCCATGGGAGACTAAGTTTTAAAGCACTAGTGGTTTCCATTTAAAATTCCAATATATGTTCAAGCACCTGTCAAATGTCTACACCGTCAAAGCACTTCAAACTGCTTGTGATGCAAAGGGAACATGTGGTGGGATTCTGGGTCCCTTCATAACATTCAAGTTTCATGGAATTCAAGTTCTTGAAATGATCCAAAATGTATAATTTCTTCGAGTATGAGAAATAACCAAGTTAAAAAATCAGCGTAGTCAAAAGGGATATGTGGTGGCATTTCTATGGAGCCAATAACTTCACCTGATGAACAAATAGAAGTTGTGACGCGAAAGCAGCAACCAATGAACCTGACAACCAAAAATTTGAGGACATGTGGAGCCTTCTCATTGGTTTACCTTTCATAGTCTGACATTGCGAAGGGGCATGGAAATTTTCTATTGGATCATTCTTCGCAATAGTCAGAAGGGGCTATAAAAGGTATGACACATTCAAGGTGTGTGGAGCTTCCTCATTGTTTGATGCTTCACATTTTGTTAATGTCCCTATAGATAAAAGTGAATTGTAAAGTTTGCGTGGATATTTCTCATTGGCTCATAGTTCTTAGTGAGCATGATGTAGATCAAGGACATCAAGGTGGACACGTGGCATCATTCTGTCATACTTTAGGTCAAGCCCTAGAATGAGTAGAACTTTATAAAAGGCATCGGGTCCGGAAGAGTCAAAAGCTTAAAAAAGGAAGCAAAGCCCAAATCCACGAGCCAATTAGGGACCGACACATGGCAAAGGAAAAGCAATACACACGTAGGTAGAGGCAATCTCTAAGGCCAATCAAATGCTACCACATGTCACGTTCCTGTGCTTCCCGACATGTAAATATTCAAATGGCCATATATTTCTCTCTAGAGCTCCAAATCACGCAAAATGTATATCATTGAAAAGGTATTCTCAATCCCTTTAATTTGGCATCATTTATTTTAGTTATTGATGGTGTTTAGTGGGAGAATAGGAGGAAAAATAGTTCGGGGCATCAAAGCACAATTTTAGGTAGCTAAACAATCAGATTTAATGAAGTATGATACCCATTTTCTTCTCTTGCAAGTGAAGGATCATGAGGGGATGATATTATAAGGTTGCCTATACTTGTTTTAGAGAAATAATACTTATTATTGGTGGTTAGAAGAAGAAATCCTAGTTTCCCCTCTCTTTCTATCTCTCATTTTCTAAATATTGTAAAAGGAGGAACATTTGTAAGGGTTGGAAATTCTTGTAATGTTAGTGCATCCTTATCCAAGTGTTGCATTTTGTGTTGTGAGTTGCAGGCCTCAAATTTAGGAATATGCAAGGTGATTTTTACCTTCTTCCTCCATTGTAATGATCTGTGCATACTTGAAGCAATAAAATACTCATTTTGTGGCTATTAATCTATCCTAGCTTGTGTTTTATTGCATTTCCTTGCCTATTTATTACATTAGTAGGTGTTTTGTGAATCTATTACTCTCCTTGTAGGGTCTGAATCCAATGCACTCCATGAGAATGGTAGTTTGAATGAAGTTTCAGATTGTGGTACTCATGTCTTCCCTCCCCTTTCTCATTTTCCTTCCATTTTCTCTCATCTGAGAGTGTCTCTCCACCCTCTTCTTGGTGCTATCACCTCTTTAGTACAGGATTTACATTTTCATACACTTTTTTCTCTCTCTCTGGTCCCTTGGAATTGATAGAATAGGATTAGGTAGCTGCATTTCTTTCATTAGAAGTAGCTTAACATTAGGACTAGATAGTGATTAACTAAAATATGATATTTTAGAGTTTAATCTAAGAAGTAAAACAATTAAATTACTGATATAAATTGAAATATAAATGATAACTAATTTTATTTAATATTCTAAATAAAATGAAATAATTGAATAGGAGGGAAAATATACTAACCTAAAATGAACTTTCCTCGAAGTGACCTGGACTTGTACTGGATGATGCATAGGTGGAACATAGTATGATAACACACCTTAGGAAGTTGTAGTAGACGATGATTTCGCCAAACTGGGGCACGTATGGTAGAATTAAGGTTCCTGTGGGTGCCTTGGTTCATAGTATGGGTGCCCATGTATGCGGAATAGCTCTTAACTTAAGTCTGATTTGGTCAATAGATCTTCGCAATAACTCGATCTTTGTCACGTGTATGTTGCATTAGCTTCACTAATGTTGCTGTAGATCCCCGATGAATAATATCCTACAAAACCCCACACAAAAGCACCAAACCCTAAATTATAAAGATATAAATAAATGGTTCAGATTGTCCTCAGCTGTCAAATGGATGGACTTATGAATAAGCGTTGCACTACATCTGAGACCCGATGTAGTTCTATGTGCATATGTGTGCAATTATGTGCCTAGGGTACCCTAGCGCCAATGACACCAAAGTAGGGGGAAATAACTAGATGTAAGATGAAAATGGTGGATGGAATAGAATGAATACAACCCTTCCTATATAGTGTGTGATACAACTTTTTTCCCAAATGAAGTCCCCTGCCTTATGTAGATAGCTAGCACTTAGTATAAATAGTCTGCCCTTAAGATAGTGTGCATGTTATGTTTATATATTGATTTCTTGCTTAAATTTTGAAAGTAATGACATGACATGCCGACTAGTACTTAGGGGAATGAGAGGGAAATATAAAAATACCGACCTTGAAATCCTAAATGAGAACCACCTGTAACTAGGACCAGGGCACCAAAAAATGAGGATTATGGCACCGACGGGCACCCCAATCCCTTCCTAGGCAACCTAGTCAAAGACTAGAGATGACGACTGAGTAACTAACAACAACTGAGACTACATGAGAGACGACTAGAACTGTTTAAGTAACTAATGACTATGCAAGACACTTAATGAAAATGACCGACTAAACTGAAGATAGGAAGGGGGGTTTTAGCCATTAGTGAATACTTTTCTTATGTGAGATCCATACATAAAACACCATACTTGGTGGTATAATACTAGTACTAAGTATGTAATTTTGTGACTACATTTTCCCCCACTTTATGTTGGTGAGTGGAAATCTCGGTAACATAAAGTAGATAGAGATACGTACTTGAAAAAAATCCAGAGAAGCCCATGTTGTAGTAGAACGTGCAAATGTGGTGGAAAAGTGTGTCGAATGAACCATGTAGCATGCTGAACCATGGATCAACATGTTGATCCATGTAATGTAATGAGGAACATAATATTGTGATGAAGTACACTAAATGAGAATGATGATTGTAATGTCAGATGATTGATGATTTCAAATGTGTATGATCATGATAAGACGAGGTATGGAGTGATCAATTCCCAACCCAGTTGTGTGTATACGAATATTCAACCGGAGGATTTGGGTATCCTGCCACTAGAGGAAGAGTGTAGGGAGAAAAGTGTGTTATTCTCAAATCTCTAACTATATCCTTAAGATCTAGCCACTGCAGATGGACTCAGATCAAATATTTGTGGTTTTTGGAGCTAGATAATTTCAATCAAACATTTGACCCATATAGGAGTGGTATAGAAAAGGCACTCTTGCCCCCACTCCATAGGTGTCACTCAAAATGTAATGGCTTCTAAGTTACGTCATCTGGAAGCAAATGTGAAATGGATGATGGCTTCCAAGTTAGGTCATTTGGAAGTAAATGCTAAATATAGAGTAACTTCCCAAGTTAGGTCATCTAGGAAAATAACGCATGTAACTCCCAAGTGAGGTCATCTGAGAGGCCAATTGTGTTGAATTTGCATTGATTGAATGCTGGTTGTTAGAGGTTTGAACATGTTAATATATTAATCTATTAATTATCTCAATTAGTTACTCATAGAGAGATTTTACACTAATTGCCCCCATGTTAGGTCATTAGTGGGAATCTATAGAAATTGGTGAAATATCGTATGGAGAAGTTGTGTATTTGTCGCCCCCAAGTTAGTTCATTAGGGGGAATCATTAGAAATTGATGAAATATCACATTATAGAATCTACGCTTGTTTCCCCTAGGTTAGGTCATTAGGGGGAAGTGATAAAATGTCGTATAGAGAAATTGTATGTTTATTGCCCCCATGTTAGGTCATTAGGGGGAGTTAATGGTGAAATGTCGGGCAGAAAATTAGTAAATGTGTGAGAATGATGAACTGGTAGTGTTGATCAAACACACAATGATTAAAGGGAATTATAGGATGACCCCAATGATATGCACACCTTTCGGTGAAAGGGGAAGTGATGATAAGAACAAACACTAAGTTGAAAGTAAGAACGAGATAAATATGGAGTGTGATAAAGATCATCGAAATGTGTGTGGATTGATTGAAGGATAATGTGAAGGAGAGATAACACATGTGTAATGTGTATGACACGATGGTAGGAAAATTCTAAAAAAATGCCGTAAACAGGGTGTAAATCAGAGTAGAAATTCTCAAGAAATGACAAAAACATGGTAATGTGTATTAGTTGGGAGAATAAGTGTGAAATAATGACCATAGTAAAGTAGGTGATGAAAAGTAACTATAAGTAGTGAAGTGAAAAAGTGTTTAGTCACGTCATATGGTTTTGACGTGATTGTGAGAGCGAGTGCTAAGTGAGTGAAGATGCCACAAGTGAGAGCAACACGTCCTATCCTGTTGGAGAGGGTGACAATCATTGTAGCATCATAGACGACAATGAAACTAGTAAGTATGATGTTGTTTTGAAAGATGTGTGTGTAGTACTTATTTTGATCAGATTTTTGTAATTTTAAGATTATGGAGTTTCTCAGTGTTTTAGACCTGGGAAAGAGCGGTGAGGGTGCTAGTGACCCTTGGGATAGGATCACCCAGACTTGGGCGCTAATGGCCTGCTCCTGGGCACCCCAAGCCTATATTTGGGCGCCCTGGTCTAGAATGTGTATATTTGATCTATAACAGTGCAATTGAGATTTTGAGTGTATAGTAATGTGATAAGTTGGTTTCTTTGAACTTATATAGTGTTCTAACACTGTATTTGTTCTTTTTTTGTGTTGTGTAGAGGAATATTCACTCGAGGGAGTTCAACGGAGGTTGCATTTGAGTAATTTTCTTAGGAGGGGGCTGTCAGATGATGAGTGAGATGTTATGGACCATGCTGGCCTGAGGCACATTGCATGGATGGGAGATGTGCCCCACAATATTCTTGTGTTGACAGAATTATGAGAGTAGTGGTGTACAAATTTTGGTTGCCTACAGGTGTGATGACAGTTACTTTGGAAGATGTGTATCACATACTGCGATTGCTAGTTGTTGGGGAGAGAGTACAAGTTATGTTGTTGGAGGATGTGGAGATACATATGCGAGCTACTAGACAATATTTTGTGGGGACTCGTGGTACCAACTGAGGCCCATATTAGTTTAGATGCTATCTTGAGATCAGGAGTTCCGCACCTGTAGAATTTATCATTGTTGTGATTGCTTCATCTATAGCAGTAGAGGGAGGATGTGTAGGAATCTTGTATAATATGTAGGATATATGCTAGCGGATAGAGGAGGAGAACACTAGATATGCATGGGCATGATGTGTGTTGGCCCACCTATATAGGGATCTATACGTGTTTACTCACAATGAGCATGGTGGTGGGATACTTGAGCATGTGGACGATATCGCGGGTGAGCATGCCCATTTGTTTGAGCCAGTGGCCATAGAAATAACCACATGCATTGTATTGCTAGGTGAGAGGGACAAGGCACACAAGGAGACTCGATGAGCCAGAGAGGTGTTGGGTGGTAGTCCTTAGCAAAAAATATATTTACGCAATACGTGGATTTGTAGCGCCATCTTTCAAAGCAGTCTATGGAGAACACCTTATTACTTAGGCAAGTGGAGTGGTATCGAGGCCGAAAACAATGGTGTAGAGTTAGTGGCAAAGCATCTAGTTCTAGGGCTCTCGTATTATCTAAGAGCGATAGTGATGATGAATTTTTATTTGTGTTAGTGTATATGATGTTGGGGAGTTCCCCCCAACAATGAGACATTTTTTTGTAACTATGATTATACTCGATATATATATGATGTCAGTGGAATTTGATGTTTACATTCGTTGCATATGTATGCTATAATGTGACTAATGGGATATGCATGATTGCATTACATGTTTCTCAGGATGTGGAGTTGTTAGTATAATGTGTTTGACGATGTATCTTTCATTGATGATTATCGAGATGTATATGTTATATATCGTTCATGTGTATTGATGTAGTTGTGTACTATGATGTTGGTATTGATAGACAAAATGTGTAATGTGAAAAATGATAGATGACATATGCAATTTGATTGACGAGTTAAGTGAGATGCATAATTGTTGAATGGAATTTGTAATGTGTAGTTAGTAAAGTAATGAGAGTATAATGTATGTAAAAATAGATAATGTATGATTGCCAAACTATTATGTCGTGATGAATTTAATAATGTTATATGACCGTATTATGTTAATGTGATGAATATGGGGGGAGGATATTAGTGATGCCACTAGTGTATGGATGAGTAGGTTCAATTATGTAAGACCCCTCAATAGTCAAGAATGAAATGCATAAAACAAGAGTGTATCATCAAGAAATGATTGAGTGCGCTAGATGAATCGATGAAGCACGTGATGAAAGGTTCTTAGAGAAAAACCCTCAACAATGGTGTAAGAACTGTATGAACACAAGTGCATCATCGGGGGGTGAGGTGATAGTAATCATCTACTAGAGACCAAGGTGACATGAAGCAATGCGATCATGTGGCATGGAAGGAGTTTGAGCATATGAACATGTTAGCAAATGGATTTGCATGCATGCAAAAGACATGTAACAAACAATTTTTGGTGACTCCACTGGGGATTCAAGAATAGTTGAACAATGCTTGGTTAAATCTTTATGCCTATCCTCTCTGCATAAGATCCAGTTCTTCAACCAAATCTTTTTCCCAATGAATATTTTCAAGGAGACACTTTTGTGGACCTTCGAATAATAGTTTGGGAAAACCAATAAAGATTACAACAATTTGTGGCTATTGATATAGCCATTGACAAAGAAATCTACATTAAAGACCTTAGAAGAAGAGCACCCACGCTTGTGGCCAAAAGATCTCATGGACATGTGTTGATCATTGTTCATTGACGTGACCCTCTTCCACTAAGGCAATAATTTGCATGACTATTATAGGCAACTCACCTATCTTACAACCAAATATTATTTTTACAGATACTCAAGAAGACATATCATTAGATTTAAGGCAAGCTATTTGGGAAAAGTGTATGAACGACTATCATTTTCATTTCATCGCATCAGTATTGGATAATGAAGAAAATCAAGTTGCGAGAGTTGCTAGAGTCATTCACATGCAAAGAGATCAAGAAAGAGAGTAAATATAAAAGGCTAGAGCTGATCAGAATGTGCCAGTGATTCTTTCATAGTAAAGATTTCAAACTGGCAGGAAAGAGGTTTACGCAAGGAGAAAAAGTTAAAGGTCAATTTGATCCCATTTTTTATTTTCAAGGAAATTTTGGCTTCAAGTTATCTCCTCTAAGGGGGGAATATCCTTGTAAATCCTTAAGCCTTGCATCAAGTCCTGAAAAAGCAAGGAAGGGAAGAATCACTGCAAGTCAAGCACTTGTTCTTTCTCATATTGTTTTACCCTCACATACAACCTTTCCCAAGATGGAAACTAATGTACCATGGGGAAATGTCATAGGCCCATTGGCCTTACCAGCTCAACATGAAATCCCATGAGGATCAATGAAGATTCTTCCCAAGTTCAATGGAGATGGGAAGAATTCACCTGATGACCACATTTATACCTTCTTTGCTACATGTGTAGTTTTTTCAGTGGAATATGAAGATGTTGTTGTTCACCTCTTTGTTGAAACATTGCAAGACATTGCCACAGATTGGTTTCATCATCTCCCAAATGGATGCATTACAAACTGTGAATGACTATGAAAGAGTAATTTTGAATATAGGTTCAAAATAGTAGAAGATGAACATGCCCTTCTAGCCCAACTATCTCAGGTGAAGAAAGAGCCAACATAACCCATGAGGAATTTCATGGCTAAGTTCAACAAAATGGTGAACAAAGTTCTTGCCGGAATTCACCCAAACTCTAACGAACAAAAATGTTTCTTTATTAATGCAAAACAACTAGAAGTGTGCTATTAGCTGAGAAGGGCTAGAGTGGCTACTTTGGAACTTTCTCAATCCATGAAAATAGAAATTGAGGATGACCTAATCATGGTGGGAAAATTCAAGAAAACTTCCCTCAAGGGAAAGAGTCAAGAAACCCCCAATGCTTTTGAGACCATACTCACTAAGTTGGCTAATGATATGCTAGCTTTGAAAAAGCAAGTTTGCTCAAAGTAGTAAACCTACTACTTACAAAGACATCCCAAGAAAAGGTTACATTCCCAACAAATCCAAAATTGTAGGTGCTCTAAAGAGGCTTTCTATTGAAGTGTCTCCCACAACTAACTCAAAGTGTGATGTCATTGAGGAAAGTGATGATGAAGTTGAGATCGTCAAGGTTGATGAAGAAGAGCCAGACTCTGGGACATCTGAACCTTTAAGTTGAAGAGCCTGAAGGAGAAAGTAATAATCATTTCTTTGAGTACCGTTTAGAAGAAGAAGATGAATACGAAGAAATTGTAGAAGATATGAATAGTCAATCCTTCATGGTCTTCACACGCTCTCAGAAAAAGGATCAGAGTACCACTAAGGTGGAAGATAAAAAGAGCTCCAAGGAAGTTCCTAAAGAATCTAAAACTAAGGAAAACTTCTAAAGAATCTAAAATGAATCGAGATTCCTAAAGATTCCAAGATGACTAAGGTTTCCAAGGTCAAATCTATCTCAAAGAAAGGAGAACCTTTGCCAAGTCAATCAGTTGATAAATCAGCTACAAAAGAAATTTTCTTCTTCCACATCAGTATCAACTAAGCCCAAAGCAAAGGTCAAAAGTGAGCCATCATCAAGTTCGAAAGAACTTGTATCTGAGACATCAAGTACGATCATTTTTCCCAAATTTGATATTATTGATCATATCAATAAAACAAAAATTCCCATGTCACAAGCTGAGTACTTGAAGTCCAATAAGGATCAACTCAGAAATTGGTCTAGTTTATCAAAGGTGACTCTATTGTTCATTCCTCAAAAGGAATTATAAAAAATCCCAAAGATGGGAAGACTCAAAATATTGTGGTGGCCACTACACCTTCAAATGAAAAGGTTGAACCTTTCTTTGTGTCCTTTCTGATCAATGGATGCAAATTAAGTAATTGCATTATAGATTTTGGAGCTTCAGATAATGTGATGCCTACAAAAGTAGCACATGCTCTTAGGTTTGACTTGTACGAAAACACTCAATCTTGTTACTCCATGGAGACAAAACAAGTTCCTCTGATTGGGCAGATTAAAGACACTCAAATGGCTTTAGCTCAATTTCCTCAAAAGTGAGTTAAGGTAACCATTCTAGTTGCTGACATTCCCACTTCATATGGTATGTTGTTAAGTAGGAAATTTTGTAGAGATCTGGGTGGTGAGATTCAAATGGACTGGTCTCATGCTATGATCCCTATCAAGGGAGAAATGAAGAATCTAATACCAGAGACTTAGGAAAAGTTCACGGTAACAAAAACCAAAGATCCTCGCGCACAATTCCTATTTCAAAACTCTAGTATGGGTAATTATATGATGACTACAGAGGTTCATGCACCTGAGGTCACTTATCAAGATCCCAATGAGATCTAGAATCTTGAGTTCGATGGAAGTTGTTGCTCAACAGGTTCCAGCGCAGGAGTGGTGCTTATATCTCTGAATGGTAAAATATTTCCTTTTTCTTACAAACTCCAATTTTCAAATACTAACAACACTGTAGAATATGAGGTGTTAATCCTTGGCCTCCAAGTTGTAGAAGAAAAAGGGATCAAAAATTTTAAAGCCTTGGGAGATGTAGAGTTGATCGTGAAGCAAGTAAAAAATCAGTTTCAAGTAAAAAATGATCGCTTGAGACACTACAGAAATAAAGTGTGGGATGCAATTGAAGCCTTCAATGATTTTTCCATAAAATCCATCCCTTGTGAAAAGAATGACAAAGCATATTCTCTAGCAGTCTCAGCTTCATTGATGATCCCTCATTCAGAGTTTGATCAAGACAAATACACCATTGAAATGATTTTTAGGCCAAGCGTTCCCAACAATGCAGAAAATTGGCAAGTCTTTAATGATGATCAACAAATTATTGCCTTCTTAGAAAAAAGGGATAATTTTGAACAGTTGTACTTTGAAGGAAGTGATTCTACATTTCAAAAATCGATGACCTCACCCATTCAAGAAAGAGTTGAGAGTGAGGATCCTGGCAATGACATCATTCAGCTCAAAGGAAATAAAATTCCAAAAGGATTGGTTTCACTTGAAGAATTTTTTGATAAACATGACAGGTTTATCAAAGAGAAAGAGCAGACAAGACCTACAAATTCTACTGACTATGAGGAAGTTGACATTGGTACCAAGGAAAAACCTCACCTGGTCAACATTGGTAAGTGTTTCTCACCTAAGGAGCACAAGAAATTTGTAAGCCTCCTTACCAAATATTCTTGATGTCTTGGCTTACTCATATGAAGACTTGAAGTCTTTTCAACCTAGGGAAATGGAGCATGCCATACCTTTGAAACCTAGTGCAGCTCCATTCAGGAAGAAGAAAAGACAATATAACCCCAAGATAGTAGGGATGATACTCCATGAGGTTCAAAAGATGTTGGATGCACGAATAGTGTTTCCTATTCGAACATTCAACTTGGATAGCTAATATTGTCCCAGTTCACAAGAAAAATGGAGAAATTAGGATTTGCATGGATTTCCACAATCTTAATCAAGCTTCCTTGAAGGATAACTATCCACTACCAGTCATGGACCATATTCTACAGGAAGTAACTAGATCAGAAATGTTATCCATGCTAGATGGTTTCTCTAGTTATAATCAGATTGAAGTAGCCAGGGAAGATCAACATAAAACCATGTTCACCACCCCTTGGGGTACGTTCACATATAGAAGAATGCCTTTTGGTTTGATCAATGCCGTAAAACCTTTCAAAGGGCTATGGACATGGCATTCACAATTATAAAAACAAGATCATCGTAATATACCTAGATGACTTGACGGTTTTCTCAAAGAAGCGAGAAGATCATCTAAGAGATTTGGAGAAAATATTGCAAAGGTGCAGAACTTCATAGAATCTCCCTGAATCCAAAGAAGTTCATGTTTTGGAGTTATGAAAGGGAAACTCCTAGGTCATATTGTTTCTAAATAAGGAACCAAGATCGATCCCGAATGCGTTCAAGCTATCAAGAATATTTCCTTACCTACAAGTAAGCTTGGAGTCCACTCATTCTTTGGGAAGGTGAAATTTTTGAGGAGGTTCGTGCCAAATTTTTCCGAGCTAACCAAATAAATTACTGACATGATGAAAGGAAAATAATCCTTCAAATGGTTCGAAGGAAGGTAGGGGAGCATTTGAACAAATCAAGGATGCTATTGCAAAATCTCCTACATTGGTGTGTCCTGATTTTAAAAAGGATTTCATAGTCTATTGCTATGCTTCCCCACACATGATCTCTGCCATCCTGACTCAACATAATCAAGAGGGAATTGAATCTCCTATTGCATTCATGAGTTCCAGATTCAAGAAACATGAACTAAATTACACTCCCCTTGAGAAACATGCGTACATGGTGGTTAGAGCCTTGAAACATTTCAGATACTATGTGTTGAATTCTCACACCAAATTCCTAGTTCCGGACACCACAGTTAAATAAATGTTGACACAATAGGAACCAGGATCTAAAAGAGGTAATTGGGTCTCCAAGATCCATAGGAATATGACTTGGACATCAAGCCTACCAAGTTGGTTCGAGGAAGAGGACTCTGCCAACTCATCGCAGAGAATGAGCCAAGAAATGACCTTGAGGAAGAACTAGTTGAAGAAAGTTTACCACTGGTAGTTTTCGTCAGTACCATAGATGAATGGTATTCTGATATAGCTTAATTTCTCACATATGGTGAATGTCCTGAGAATCTGACAGCTAAAGAAAAAATATATTGATATCAAATTAAGATCTGTCAGGTACGTCATTTGGGACAACACCTTGTTCAAGAAAGGTATTGATGACATGTTCCTCAGATGTGTTGATAAGGAACAACAACCCAGGTTGCTTGAAGCCTTTCACAATCATGCTTGCGGTGGTCATTTCTCTAGACCAGTAACAACTCATAAGATTTTGTGAGCACATTATTACTGGCCCACTATGTTTTCTGATGCTCAAAAATGGGTAGCCAAATGCGAAGCTTGTCAACAATTTGTTGGAAGACCTAAATTGGAAGATTTTCCTTTGAAGCCAGTTGTCATTGAAGAACCCTTTCAACAATGGGGTTTAGATTTCATCAGGGTCTTGAACCCAAATTCCAGTGCTGGTCCATACTCACGTGCTCATGACAACTGACTATTTTACGAAGTGGGTAGAAGCTATTCCGGTGAAACAAACATCTACTACGGTAATTTGTGACTTCATCAAAGAGAACATTTTGGTTCGTTACAAAATTCCACAAAAGATCGTGATGGAAAATGCCACCAATTTTTCTTCTGTAGAGATGGTAGGTTTTTTTTATGGGTATGGATATCTTTATCTCATTCATCAGATTATTATCCTCAGGGAAATGGTCAAGCAGAATCCAGTAACAAGAACATCATTACTATCATGCACAAGTTGGTCGAAGAAAATCAAAGAACTTGGCACAAAAAGTTATATGATGCATTGTGGGCTGACCGCATAACTCCCAAAAGAGCAATTAGAATGTCTCCATTCCAAATCTTGTATGGAACCAATGCTCAAATTCCCATTACATTGGAGTTACTGACATTACGATTGGCTCAAGTAGTTGATGATGAATGCTTTACCAATGCGTTGGATAAAAGGATCATGTTCCTAAGTAAGCTTGAAGAGAAAAGAAGTCAAGTAGTGAACATGATCGAGGAACACCAATCCAAGGTAAAGAAATTATTGACAGAAAAACTAAGGAGAGACAATTTCAAATCAATGACCTAGTTCTTCTATGGGACAAGAGGCATGAACCAAAAGGAAAGCACAGGAAGTTTGATTCACTGTGGCTAGGCCCTTTCAAAATCAGGAATTTCTATGGAGATAACACCTATTACTTGGCATATCCTGATGGAAC
Source organism: Taxus chinensis (assembly GCA_019776745.2). Classification (NCBI taxonomy): domain Eukaryota; kingdom Viridiplantae; phylum Streptophyta; class Pinopsida; order Cupressales; family Taxaceae; genus Taxus; species Taxus chinensis. Next base: position 657,235,275 of record CM034147.1, on the reverse strand, counting down.
TCATTTTCCTCTTCCCTACAGTGGGAAATATCTCAAGCACTATCAAAGTTGAAAATGGGTTGTCCCCCATATGTACATAGGTAATTAGGGTTTTGTTCATTCCTGTTTCATGTTTTTGGTTTCCTCTCTTTTTTCATCCCATTTTTGTGCATCGTCATTTTTGGGATCATGTTCATTAAATTTTTGGGTCTGGGTCCATTGTTGCATCTATGAAGTCCTTGTCCCCAATAAGAGCCAACTGTTATCAACTAATTTTGAATTGGCAAAATTATTAAAAAAATTTCAATTTTTTTTGAAATTTTTGAATCATCTTTCATCTGTCAAGAGTTTCCTCATTTCATTCATCTTGACATCCTGAGAAAATCCCTTTTCATTTCATCCCATTCCGATGAACGGTTCATTTTTTATGCTCAGTTCAAGTTCAGGATTAATTAATTAATATTTTAATTAATTTCCTCCTATTTTCCAAAAACAAATGAATTAATTTAATTTGGGGAAAAATAATTATTTATTTAAAATATTAATTAATATTTTAAAAACCAAAAAGGGGAAAAGCTTCCCAGGATTTTGTCGTGAATGCCAAATTGGCTCTCTGCTTCCGTTTTTCCCTTTTCTGGAAAAGCTTTCATTTTCCCCCACTTGTGGGAAATTCCCTTGTTATTTGCCAACCCAACCAGATAAACAATAAAATATCTCCCATTTTCCCATGTGGAGAAATGGAGGGGAATTGCCAGCCTACTTTTCCATTGTCATGGGAAAATGGTTAAATTCTCCCCTATTCTCCTGGCAATTAATGCCCACTACCCAAAGAAATTGGAATTGGTTATTAATGGGAAGAAAGAAGAAGCGGTTACAAATCAAGAAAAGCTTGAAACTCTATCTCTGAGAAATTATAGAAAAAGACGTGCAAGAGTAATATTGACAGAGAAGAAGATTTGAAGATTTTTATTTCCAAAGTTTATATTTCCCTGGGAGGTTTTTGTCAAGGATTTTTCCAATTGACACAAATTTCAAATGTCCAAGGAGACTACATGCATACACCAAGAAATTCATCTTCACCTAGATAATAGCCAAAAAAAGACTATCCACACATTACCCAAGGTAGAAAAGGCCACACATTAAACACAGCCAGGCCTTTTAAAACATTAGGTCAATATATCAGGAAGGTCCACACATACAACAAAGGCCACACAAGGGAGAAGAACAAAGTTCCACGCATAAAGGAACCACACAAGACAAAGGAGGTAAAGTCCATGTAGAGGAAGGTAATCCATGCCACACATTCACCAACCCAGGCCAAAGGAAACCAAAGGCTATCACTTAGAAGATCCCACGCAAATACACAAAAAAAAGAGACCACACATTCAAAATGAAGGTCTGATCACACATTATCCAAAGGGAGTTGTCCACGTAATATAAGAAAAAATAGGCCATGAATTCAAGACCATGCAACTGTCCACACCAGTCAGAGAAGGCATTCCATTAGGTAGGGGAAAAAATGTAAAACACCAGCATATCCACAAAGTAAAGGAGTCCACATGGTTTTGTAAACAAAAGTAAGAGAAATAGCCACATAGGGTAGAAAGAAGGTAGGTTTATGCAAAAAGAAAGCAAATCCACGCATCCACTATGAATGCATTGGCCAAGGAGATCCATTTCTACGCACTTCCAAATAAAACAAGGGACATTATTGGCCATTTGCCAAATCAAGCCATGTGGCAATGCAAGGGGGAAGGAAAGATAAATCACACATAACCAAGATTGGCCCATGCACACTGCTACACAAGTCAGAGAGAAAATTTCACGTATGTCAAAAAAGACATTAACTCAGGGAGATTCATCATTTAGCTGCACACAAGACCCAACACAACTTGATCTCAAGGACCAATAAGTCAAGGTAGCTCACCAAGCCAAATTCATTAGCCACCGGCTTGATTTGTAATTGATCCCGAGTCTCAATATTTTGAGCTCGAGCTCATATTGCCACTTTGTAAAAATTGTAACCCAAAAATTTCTCTCGTTATTTTAAAATAATAATAATAATAATAAATAAAGAGCCATATTTTTCCTTGCGGTTACGGTGGTCCAAAGACTAAGACCCGACACCATTTTGCGTGTTTCCTTTGTTTTTCCTTCAAAATTCGTAATGGCCGAAAAACCTAACAAATCTATGGAAATTCAAAGAAATCCATAGAAAGGTCAAACAAGTCTGCACTTAAATATGAATTCTAAGGGATCATTCCTCCCACTTCTATCAAATCTGTGTATGACAATATCACCGACACCGATCTTGGCCACATCAATGTGACACAATTTTGTGATCAGGTGAAAGCCGAGGGGAAAACCATCTTCTCAGATAGACTCTATCATAGTGGTCTACCTCAAGAAACAAATTTTCCTGTTTTAGTGCAATGTCCCTGAGCTAGTCATTGCCTGTGCATGGAACATTATGATCCCGAAAGGTGAGGAATCTTCAAGGATAATCGTGAGCCTTTCCTTTTGATCACACCAGAGCACATCAAAGAATTTCTCAACATCCCTGATTTCCCTGAGAATGTTGACATCACTCAAAAGTCAGCATAAGAGTTTTGGGATGAAGAACCCCTCAGGTGGACCAAGATGGTCAACAATAATTTGCTAGTGACCAAGAGGACTCGTGTTGACCAGTTTCCCAAGGAATTGTACCGCATTGAATTTGTGGAGGAAATCAGTGATATGATCACTCTTCTGAGATCGAGTCCTTGGTCTCCCCTCTACCAGGATTTTTCACCCATGGATGTATCAGTTCATCTATATCATCCTTGCAAAGAGAGAATTTGTAGATTGGGCCACCATCATTAGTGACACTCTCCACAAGTAGTTGATCGAGGTGAAGATGACTGGGAATTTCTACATGACATCGTACCTAACCTATGTGGTGGCCAGAAGGAAGTTGTTTTCGGGGTTAGAGATGAAAGGCATCATGGGTCCTTCAAATAGTGTTTTCCACTATTATCCACAATTGAGTTTCAAGAATAGCTCTCATCACTTCAGAGAGTTAATGATGCTTTCATCTTCCATGTGATCAGAAAATTGAATAGGAATCCAGAAGAAAGATTCTCCAAGGATGTCCATGGCACTCATTTCTCAGTGGGGAACATGGTTCATTCAGTTCCCATCCTTTTCCTACATTCACATGAGAGGATTTGTAGGCACTCCATGGAAGCTTCCCAAGTATGTCAGTGATAAGTGGGTGTTAATGGAGCTTGCATGACAAATTTTCCAAGTTCATTGTCTTCTCAGTGAAAAACACCATTCAGGCATCCACTTCCCAATCCAAATTGGGGAATACCAATGCCTGAATATCTTCAGTGCACAACTCATGGAGAAGGATTTTTCTCTCATTACCATACATCCATTTGTGAAGAGATCCCAATTTGACATCAATGGATTCATGCAAAAGGATCTCAGAGTGAAGTACTAACACCATCCCACCATGGAAGACTTCTAGTCTGCCTACTCAGATGAACACGAAGTAAGAAGGTGAGAATTCTCCCACCTGACCCTTGCTCAAATCAAGGCCTTCCACATCAGAGATCCTCCAAATTCATTAGTAGATGATGGTGATAATTTGATTGATCCCTCATATGATGTTGTTTCCTTCACTCCATTTCCCTGAGTTGATTGGACCAAGAGAGATGAATTCTCTCTTGATGGCAAGAATCAATTGATTCTAGAAAGGAGCATAGCCTGATATGAATGAGAACTTGTAAAGTTACCATCCATCCAAGTTCATACCCTAAGATCATAAAAATTTCCAACACGAGGAGGTCTCCAGTTGAATAAAACCTCTTCTCAGTCAACCTCCATGCCATCAACCCATACACATCAAGTAAGGAGATAATGGTTTCCCAAATCCACTTCTCCAAAGAAGATGTCATGAGGAGAAACATCCAAGGGTCCTGACCCTATTGAAGGAAGAGAACATGTCTCGAGGTTTTCCACTTCGAGTAGAGACTCATCTACTCACGTTACTGATAGTTCAAGGAAGCTCATCATAAACATTACTCAACCATGTCCATGCACAAGAGTCTACTCAAGTGCAAGTGGTCCAAATATCAAATGCTCCTGAACCCCTAGTTCATGAAGAGGTTTCTCAAGGTTTCCCTGAGGTTCAGGAGGTCGATGTTGAATTTATTTCCTCAAGGATTGAAGTTGTGGAAAGAACTCTTGTAGAATCTAATGATGTCGAGAACGGTGTGAATGTTGCTTCAGACTCTAGGCTTCTGTGTGCAGAATTGGTCAAGGAGACCCCTTCTTGGTTGACTGTGAAATCAAGAAAATAAAGAGGGTTGTCAAGGCAATCAATATTGAATTTGATGCCCTTTCCAAGCTTTCAAATGATGTCATCCCCAAGAATCCTAAAGTGTTCTCAAGAATAATGGTGGATGGAGATGGAAACAAATTTACAGATCTTTCCATTCCCCAAGTTGAGAAGGAATGTAATGCCATGACATCTGCTGACTATGAAGTATCTAGGCTTGGACTTGGGAAGTCTACATTGGAAAGTGACATGGAAATGGCCCAAGATTCCATGGATATTGTGTTAAGAAGGCTTGAGAAATATAAATCTCAAAATTCTCAACTCAAGGCCGAAAATAATCAGTTGGTGAATTATGTTCAACATTTGATAAATCCAATATCCTCCACTTTTTGAGTACCTGATGCAGTGGCTTCCCCCAAAAAGAAACACTCAATCTATCAAAGGAGGTAAACACTTTAGGCCATGTCACTAAATCCTAGCTTTTAGAAATTCTCATTTTTGGGAGAAAGACAATCGAAGCGGTCGTAAAGCTCCATGAAGACATTAGTGCATACCTAGATCTAATCCTTTCTTTTAAGGAATATTTTGCTTCTAGCATATCAAATCTGGATGAGATATTGCCTAGTCTACAAGAGATGATGAGCATGGAATCTACAATTCTATCCATTGAAGGGATCCTTGAATTTGAATGCTGAGGGACACACTTTCTTATGGTGTTTACATCTCAAGTCACGGAAGACACTTCTCAAAGATTCCATGATTCATTATGAAAGCATATGCAATGAAGATTTCACTTCACTCACCTCAATTCATGAGTTCATAGCTGAAATCCCTTGTGATTTTGTGGACGAGCATAATCAAAGGCATTCATCAGAACATGTTGAGGAAAAATTCTCACAATTTTTTAAGGACATGTACATTCCTGCCATCAACTTCTCCTCTACTTCAATGGAACGTTGTATCAAATTGAGGAACCTATTTGAGGATGCTCAATCAAAAATGATCAACCTAAATAATATGCCAGGTAGGATTTTGGAATTGCAGGTGTTCTGCGAGGTTGCTTTCAACCGAGTGAACCTCATGAAGAAGAGAAGATGTTCGAGACATTGGAAAGGTTCAGATATTTTCAATTGGAAAAGGCGGTAGATCCTAATTTCACCAATGGGTGAGGAGATAACATTCTGGTATCTAACAAAGTGGGAGAGTCCATTTCTCATACGATTGAGATAGGTGGACCCCACTTTAATGGATAAGGCACTGGGTCTTGTTTTATGTTTTAAATGATATTTTAAAGTGATGTTATTGTTAAACTCATTTTTAGCAGACTTTTGATCACTTAAGTGATTTCTAATTTCAAGTTACTTTTTAAAAGTTAGTTGAAAAAGTCAAAGTCACTTAAGGTGCCCTAATTTAATGTTCACATGTAAACCCTAACTACCTTGTAACCAAATTTTGGGTTATAAAAGGAAGTTAGGGGCTCATTTGTAAAGGTGACTTTGAGAGAGGAGAAGAAATACTTTTGTGCAAGATTTGTTTCAAGAAATAAACTTGTGTTCTTTTGTGAAGACATTTTTGAGAGTTAATGAAATATGAACTTTGTGTCCCATTCATTATCTCTTGTAGCATTTGATGTTCTTATGTTCATTAGATGTTAGTGTTTAAATCTTGCATACGAATACTATCTTTGATCTTATTTTCAATGCTATTAATATGTTGTTCTTGTTCACAATGATCAAGCTCTGATATCTACTTGCTCATGTGTGTTCCCTTTCATTTATTCTTGTTTAGCTGATTCAAACTCCATTTTATTTGAGTTAGTTATTCATTGTTCTTCTTCTTCTCTATGCACTATTAGGATCTATTTTTACCTAACTATTGTATGCTCCTTCTATCCATTCCTTTCCATTTCTTTCCTTCATTCCATTCCATTTCCCTCATTCACACTTATTTCCATTTGATATCCCAAAACACCCCCCACATATAATTTTTAATGTATAGATGTGAATACAGTTTTGGTTTTCAATAAAGACAACCTCACCTTCCATTAAGAAGGGAATTTGTCCCATGACTGTTGCATGTCATTTACATGCGCGCAAATCCATTTGTTAACAAAACTGAACTGAATATCATGTGGAACATCGATGGGATGTGAAAATACCAAGGGTTTGTGGAAGTGAATGTGGATGAAGTAGATATGATGGATGTGATGATGCATCAATGTATGGATGCGGTGAAGAGCACACATGAGTGAGAACTTGTGGTGGTGGACACATAATAACCTTAGAATTAGATGGGAGGAGAAAAGTCAACATGGGTAGAGGACACACTGACGAGGTAGAGGAGAGATAGACCGCTCAGGTGAGAAAGAGCCAAAGGAAATGATTGCCCTTATCCTCTAATTCTTGCAATCTATCATGAAGGGAAAAAACAATTACTGTCCCTATGGCCATTGATGCGATGAATAATTACAATATGGTTGATCATGCCAACATTGTAGATGATGTTTTGGATGATGTTGGTTAGAGGGTAAATGAATTAGATGCTCATTAAGTAAAACAAGTAGCACATCATGTGGTCGAGCGCGATGAGAGAAGTGTAATGGCTCAAGGCAGATGGAGTAGGTGGAGAAGTAGTTTGTTGTGGAGGAGAAGTATGCTTCTGTGACGGAGTAGGTTGATCTAGATTACTAGGTCAAGATGGAGACTGTGTAGGATGCTCAACTAATGATAATGGAGGAGCACTAGACGATGCAATATAAGTAAAGGTATGTGGAGGAATGATGCCATGTGTCAAAAAAAAGATCTTGTTTGAGGTCTATGACTTTGTAGCAAAAAGAGAGTGAATAACACAATATATCTTATTGTAATCTTTTTCTTAAGTATGGTAATCAAACCACAAGAGAAAATGCATTTCTTCTCTAAATCAATAGGTTGGAATACTAGTTGATGCATACAAACATCGAAAAATAAGATATAATCCTAGATGGATTTTTGGAACCCTGATGTAACATAGGTAGGCAGTCATAAGTAACTCTAGAGCCATTATTGATGATAAAAAGATGGAGGAAAGTGTCCTCCATGTCATAATAAGTACTAATGGACCCCAATGGAAGATGGGTGTTACCATTCTAAAACCTCGTTAGTAAGAGTGTGTCAGAAAGCCTTAAAAAAATAACCTATCATTAGAATAGGGAATCATAGCCATGCGGTAATGTAGGAGGTGAGCATGAGGGTCATTAGTACCATTAAAACATGTGAATTTAGGCATGATAATGTCCTTATGAAATTTTTAAGTTATGAATCTTCTTGGGAATAGGGTTACCATGTAATGAGTTATTGTTAATAGAAGAGTAGTAAGCCATACTTTCTAAAGTGAGAGACTGAACCTGAGGTTATAATTGACCTATGGACATGCATGAGAGATAGGATATATTGTGAAGGAATAGTAGAAGATGGTAATAATGTATTGAGGGTTGTAACTTTCCATTGTGAGTGATCATAGGAATATCAAGAGAAGATAAAGGAGATTTCAATGCTAAAGGTACACTAGAAGTGGGTGCTGAAGAAGCTATAGTAGATGATATAGATGGAATACCCCATAGCAGTGGTAGGAGTAGCATTGGAAATATCCATAGGAGGTGAAGGGACCTGATGGAGAAAAAAATAATGGGAGAAGATGAAATCGTAGGTTTAGATGATGTGATAAAAGGATATTGAATGGTAGGAGAAGAAAAAAAAAAGAACCCACCAGATGAAGATGGACTCATGCACTATGGTAGATGTAACTTCAAGAGAAAATGGTGATGGAGATTCACACTTAGAAGAATGAAAAGTAGGAGAATCATGGCTATCAAACTGTTTCATCAATATCTCCTAAAGACTAAGATGTGAAAATGTCATTAAGCATATTATCGATAGGATCATGAACATAATATGAAGGTGTATGAGAATTAGTATGTGATGAATGATGAGAAGTAATATCAGAAGTAAGGGAATCATGAGATGGGATTAATAATAGTGGTTGGACTAAGAGAAGAATCAATATGCACATGTGAATGGTTATCAAAACCAAACATGTAATCGATAAGATAATCATCTAGAATTTTTCTTAGAAAGATCAGAAGGAGGATCACTAGTAGTCGTATAAACATGGTGTTAAAAACAAGTAAATACTACCAGTTCCTCAACAATACTAATGCCAAGAGGAGAATTTTCAATACTAGTAGGCACATATTGTTGACCATATAAGATTTGCTATTGAATATTAGCTGGCAAAGTAGGATTACAGTAGAGAGCTGTGATTTCAGTGATGGTAGCGTCATTGTAGATAGGATTGACGCTAAAATGAGACATGATGGAATGATAAGAAGATAAACCTATGCTTATCCATTAGGGTTTTAAAGTGAATCCTAGGGAATAAAATGTTCTAAAGTATGGGTTCACCAAAATGATTAACTAAAATAGTATATTTTTAGATGTTAATCTAAGAAGTACAACAATGAAATGACTGATATAAACTGAAATATAAATTCTAACTAATTTTATTTGATATTCTAAATAAAAATGAAAAAATTGAGTAGGAGGGAAAATGTACTAACCTGGAATGAACTTACCTCACAGTGATCTAGAATTGTACTGGATGATGCATAGGCAGAACAGAGTATGAAAAACACACTTAAGGAAGTTGTAGCAGATGATGATTTGGCTAGATTAGGGTGCCTATGGGTGGATTAGGGCACCTTGGTATGCAGAAAAAACTTGGAACATGAGTATGAGTTGGTCACTAGATCTTCGCAATAACTCGGTCTTTGTTGCATTAGCTTCGCTAATGTCGTTGTAGATCTCCGATGAATAATCTCCTACAAAACCCCACATAAAAGCATCAATCCGTAAAAAAATAAAGATGAAAATGAATGGGTTAGACTATCCTCATCTTCCAAATGGATGGACTTATGATTGAGCACTGCACTACATCTCAGACTTGATGTATTTCTATGTGCTCGTGTGTGCAATTATGTTCCTAGGGTGCCCTAATGCAAATGATGCCAAAGTAGCGGGAAATAACTAGATTTAAGATGCAAATGGTGAATGGAATATAATGAATACAACCCTTCTAATGCAGTGTGTGATGAAAAAACAGTGCCCAAATACAGTCCCCTTGCCTTTATAGATAGCTAGCCCTTAGTAGAAATAGTCCTTCCCTTAAGAAAATGTGTATGTTGTGTTTATATAGGGATCTTTTGCTCAAATTTTGACACTAATGACCTGACATGCCAACTAGTACCTAGGGAATGAGAGGGAAATCTACAAAGACCCAACCTCAAAATACTAAATCAGAACCAAGTGCAAACCGAGACCAAGGCACCTAAAAATGAGGATTAGGGCACTGATGGACGCCCAAATCCCTTCATAGGCACCCTAGTCAAAGACTAGAGAGGACAAACTGAGTAAATAATGACAATTGAGACTACATGAGAGATGACCAGAACTATGTAAGTAACTAATGAATGTGCAAGACTCTTATTGAAAATGACCGACTAAACTGTGTAATGTCTCCTTTCCTACGCCAAAAGGGCCTAAGGGCCAAGTCGAGTCTAAAACCACGGTCATACCCAAGGGGGGCTGTGGGCACGAGGAGATATTGGGAAGGGGCCACATGGTTATAATATCCAAGTTTTGTGTTTAGGTGTCACTTTTGGACCATGGCCCCTCCATGGAATGAGATACGTATAGGGTTATTGGGTTCTCTTTCACCGTGGAGAAGTATATAAGGAGCTAGGAGAGAAAGGAAAAAGAACTTTTTTTGCATACATTTTATTCTTCTTCACGTGTAACTACTGTTTTGTGCATCTACAACTTATGGAGTAAAATCCCACAAGGACCGTAGCTTTGGTGGTGAGAGACCCATCCCTAGCTAGCAGAGCATTCTTCGGTAGTGAGAGATCTACCCTAGCTTGTCCATTTTGGAGCCAATTTCTGGGTTGTATGACTGAGATATTAATCAAATGTTTTAGAGGAAAGATTTTGAGGGTTTTGGGGAAGATAACCAGAGGGGATTTAAGATCATATTTATGGCAGCCATTTGGGAAGGGTGCAACACCACTTTGGAGGCATCTTCATCAATTTTCTAACCCTTTTTCCAAGCTAAGAAACTTGTAACCTTTATTTGGAGGGTTTTCTAGTTGGTCCCTTTTAGATCTAAAGGTTGAAATGTCATTTCCTATATTTGTTAATGTTATTTCTAAAGACTCTTAATTTTTGCTCTTGTATTTGGAGAGTTTACGACCCTCTGAAGTTATCTAGTTGTCTAGGGCACGCTGTGATTTTCTTGGTAGCATTTTAATTTTCTCTAAAAACTCCAAAAACAGTTTTATTATGACCTTAATAATATTAGTAATCCCTCTTAAAATTTTCAAGTAATTCAAGTGGATATGTTGGGAGATAGTAATTTTCTTTAGTTCGCTGTCCTTATTGTAAAAAATCTGTAAAAATCAGTATATTATTTTGGCTGCAAATTTTCAATATTTTGTGCAATTTTAAAGTGGTATCCCATAAGTGATATTTTCAGTGGTATCAAAACAGTTGTTTCTCTAGCCTATTGGGATTGAAAGATGGGGGACAGAGACAGTGAGGATATTAGGTGTAGATCTAATGAAACAATTGTTCACCAACATGTTAAAGTAGCAAAAGACTACCAATCTCTATTTGAGCCAGCTCACTAAGAGAAGAAAAATAACAATAGGGGACAACATGGTCTAAGAGGTGAGGGTGGACATTAAGGGCAGTGATCTCCCCATTCTTCTACCAGGGCCTTTGGGGTTTCACGAACCTTCTTTCTTGAAGGATCCAGAAGTTTCACAAGTACAATAGCCAGGGGTATTGTAGATGAGGAGTCCTTGTTGGGAAAGGTACCAGAAACTTGAGTGATGGCTTTCGTGACAACATGCCATTCCAGGAATATTACAAAATGAAGATTGGAAGCAAGCCTAGGAGAGATCACTAGGTATAGGTACTAGAGATGCAAAGGAGGTTGGGACAGATTTTTGTTCCACACTTTGATGGTTCTAAGAAGTGTACTACACAGTCTTGGGTCCAGAAGTTGAAGACATACTTCAACTTGAATCCTATGCATGAGGAAGATGCAATTAACTTTGCAATCTTACATATAGAGGGAGACGCTCATGATTTGTGGCATCATGGGTTGATAACACAGGGACATGTATACATCACGACTTATGTAGAGTTTTATAATGAGGCTAGTGAGTACATTTGATAGAAGGGACCCCGACAAGCATTTTAGAGAGTTGGACTCATTTAAGGTAGATTGGTTCCTTGGACCAATATATCACATATTTTTAGAGGCTATTGTTCAATGGTACCTGATGTTTACAAAGATGAGGTTGATTTCCCTATTCACAACAGGTTTGACAGACACTCTTGCTGGATTTGTGAAGGAATTTGAGCCTTCTTCTTTGCATGAGGCTATTAGGAGAGATCATGGACTTGGAGTTATCCACTCCTAAATCAAGGTTTTCCACTGCGAGTGCAGCCTAAGGGTTTCCCTTCTAGAATCAAGGGTGCGCATCCGAAGGTACCTCCACCTAGGAATGATATAACCTAGAGACCATTTAGATTTAGAGAGGATAGAGAGGAATTGAGGTGAAAGAAACTATGTTTCGATTTCTGCAAACCTTGGGTTCTAGGGCATGATTGCAAGGGTAGAGGGAGGGCCCAATTCGTAGAGGTATTTGAGGAGAGTGATGGTGATAAGGAGTTGGACACACAGGGATTAGAGGATGATGATGATGAAGCATTAGATAGTGTGGGTGTTGAGTAGGATAACGAGACTTTTCCCCAGGAAACTATCGCCACCTTGTCTAGTACCATGAGGTACAAGGCATTCAAAGTTAGGGGTGTTTTGCAGGGACAATGAGTAGTGGTACTCATTGATAGTGGGGAAACCAACAACTTTATTAATACTTCATTGGTTGAGATGCGAGGGTTACAGATAGGAATTTGAGGGTTTCAACGTGGTTGTAGCCAATAGGGATTCTATGAGATGCACACGATGGGTTCCTTAATTGAGAATCACGATGGGTAACTATACAGTTACCAATTATTTCTATATTGTTGGTATTGGAGAGACCAACATAGTTCTTGGAGTACAGTGGTTCCATTCTCTTGGTGAGTTTCAAACTAACTTCCAGACGATGGAGTTGAAGTTTAAGTCTGAAGGGAGGAATGTGATCTTGAGGGGCTTATCTTCAGAGGCACCCTGAGTTGTTACGGCCAAGAGGATTGAGAGGATCTATAGGAATAATGGGGTGGATTGGGTAGTACATTGTTTGGTTTCGACCAAGAAATCAAAGGATGGACAACAAGAGTGTCATGCGGATATACAGGGCTTATTAGACAGACATATTGTAGTTTTTGGTGACATACCTCTAGGCATACCTCCAGATAGGGGATTTGAGCATGTGATTGAGCTCGAGGATGCTAGACCAGTGATTTCCAGCAAAGATGGGTGAACAAGGTACAAACATATGACTTTGACATAGAGTACACTAGAGGTAAGAATAATATTGTTGCTGACACTTTATCTAGGAGGCCCTACCTCACTTCTATGCTTAGTTCTATGTCTAATATTTCAGTGGATTGGAAGGCTCATATAATTGTTGAGTATTCCAAAAATCAGTTTGCATGTGAGATCATGGATGGTATTATACAGGATGACTAATATAGAGTAGTGGATGATCTCATTTTTTACAAGGATAGGATTTTCCTTGTACCACGATCCAAAATGAAGGAGAAGATCCTTTGAGCAGTACATGATACACCACTAGCTAGACAACCTGGGTATTTCAATACATACATGTTCATTAGGGAGAGATTTACATGGAAGGGGATGAAGGACGATGTCCTTAATCATGTCAAAGAGTGTATGGTTTGCCAGCAATCCAAATTTGAGCATTCTTTTCCAGCAAGATTACAATAGACTCTCCCCATTCCCAAATAGAAATGGGAAAGCATATCTATGGAATTTATCACAAGGCTTCCCCTGGTGCATGGGCATAGCTGCATTTATGTTGCAGTTGATCGGTTAACTAAGTATGCTCATTTATTTTTCCTACCCAAGGGGCACGAGGTAGTGGATGTGGCCTGGATGTTCTATACCAGTATTTTTAGGCTACATGGGTTACCTAAAAATATTATCAGTGATGGGGACAAGATATTCATGAACACCTTTTGGCAAGAGATCTCCAGACTAACAGGTATGGAGTTGACTCCTAGCACTAGCTACCACCCACAGACAGATGGGCAGACAGAGATAGTCAATAAGTAGATAGAGGGATACTTGCGGAGTTATGTGACAAGACATCAATGGGCATGGATTAAATGGTTACACATGGGTGAGTATTGCTATAATACCACCTACCAGATGAGCATAGGTATGAATCCCTTTCGAGCCTTGTATGGGTACGACGCCAGGATATTTGTGGATTTGGTATTACTAGATAGTCAAGCTCCGAAAGCTCGAGATTGGTTACATGAGAACCAAGATATTCTGAAGGCTCTCAGAGAGAATCTTCAGAAGGCACAAAATCAATAGAAGGTGTATGCATATCGACACAGGATAAAGATGACTTTTGAGGTTGGGGATCTAGTAGTCCTATGTTTACAGCCATATAGGCAGTCCTCACTAAAGCAGAAGGGTGCAGAGAAATTGAAACCACGGTTTTATGGTCCGTACTGGGTAGTTCGTCGAGTTGGGGTAGTCACATATGAGCTAGAGCTACTGGAGCACAATAAGATACAAAATATCTTCCATGTTTCATGCCTTAAGAAGGCACTCAGACAACATATTGTACCATCTACAAAGTTACCGCCACTAGAGGAGGAGGGGAAGTTGGTGTTAGAACCAAAATCCATTATTGAATAGAGATAGAGGGGGCTCAGGAGCAGAGTAATCACCAAATATTTGGTGCGGTGGAAGGGACTGCCACTTGAGGATGCTACTTGGGAGGGAGAGTAGATTTTGTAGCATCATAATTTACATTTGCTTGAGGACACGAAAAATTCTGGACGGGAGGACTGTAATGTCCCCTTTCATATGCCAAAGGCCAAAGGGCCAAGTTGAGTCCAAACCGAAGTCATACCCAAGGGGCTGTGGACGCGGGTAGCTATTGGGAAGGGGCCACGTAGTTCTTATATCTGAGTTTTATGTTCGGGGGTCACTTTTGGACCATGACGACTTAAAAAGGAAAAATTAACTTTAGTACTTTTATTTTATTGGCCCCTCCATGGAATGAAATGTGTCTAGGGTTATTGGGAATCTTTTGCCGTGGAGAAGTATATAAGGAGCTGGGAGAGAAAGGAAAAAGGAATTTTTTGCATACATTTTATTATCCTTCACATGCAACTGTTGTTTGTGCATCTACAATTTGTGGAGTAAAATCCCACAGGGACCCTAGCTTCAGTGGTGAAAGACCCGTCCCTAGCTAGCAGGGCATTATTCAGTAGTGAGAGATCTACCCTAGCTTGTCATTTTGGAGCTGCTTTCTGGGATATATGAACAAGATATTATTAGAGGTTTCAGAGGAAAGATTTTGAGGGTTTTGGGGGCTTTTGGGGAAGATAACCAGAGGGATTTTAGATCATATTTACAAAATCCGTTTGGGCAAGGCGCAACACCACTTTGGAGGCATATTCATCAATTTAACCCTTTTCCAAGCTAGGTGACTTACAACATTTATTTGGAGGGTTTCCTGTTGGCCCCTTTTAGATCTAAAGGTTAAAATGTCATTTCCTATATTTGCTAATGTTATTTCTAAAGACTCTTAATTTTTGCTCTTGTATTTGGAGATTTATGACCCTCTGAAGTTATCTAGTTGTCTAGGGCATGCTGTGATTTTTCTGGAAGCATTTTAATTTCTCTAAAAATCCAAAAATAGTTTTATTATGACCTTTATAATATTAGCAAGCCCTCTTAAAATTTTCAAGTAATTTGAGTGAATATTTTGGGAGATATTAATTTTCTTTAGTTCGTTGTCCTTACTATAAAAATATGTAAAAATCAATATTTTATTTGGCTGCAAATTTTCAATATTTTGTGCATTTTAAAGTGGTATCCCATGAGGGATATTTCAAGTTGATGATAAGACTAGGGGATGAGCCATTCGTGAATAATTTTCTCAGGCGAGATCCATACATAAAATAACATATTTGGCAGTATAATAGTAGTACTAAGTGCGTGATTTTGTGACTATAGGTAGAGGAGCCAAACTTCTCTAGAGGTGTGTCTTAGTTTGTAAGTTCCATAACTTAGAGGGAGCCCCATGTTAGAAAAAATTAGGGATTTGTAACTAGAAAATCGCAGTGTGCTACTTTTTTGTAATAATAGTTTTGGCACACCTGGTGGGACAATTTAAAGGTTAATATTTTCATTTTACCAAGTTTTGGTGTGTATCTCGGTAAATTCCAGCCTTTGAAGGCTTTTCTGCAACACATATGATGAGTCCAAGCTTCATATTAACCAATTTCAATAGTATTAGTGCTCAGGTTCATGAGAAGAATCTAGAGAAGGTCAAGAATAATAGAATAAGGAGCTTTTGAGTATATGCAATTATCACCAGGGAGAAGGAGAAGAGGAAGGTCAATTCAGAGATCACCACCTCCACCAAACAAGGTTATTTCTACTCCAACTCCTGGTAGGCCCTTCTTATAGTCATCTAGAGTTTTAAGACCTATACAAATCATGGTAGCACATAAAAATCTACCCTTTGTCAATTTCAATAATGTTAATCCTTTAGCTCTCAATGCACAACATATTATACCAGTGGCTGGACTTAAAAGTATACCATTTTTCACTGGTGAAAATTATACTACCCTAGTTGATCACATTCAATATGTTGCTAATGGTTTCTTGTTTCATTGTATTGTTGAAGAAGATGTTGCAGTTAGACTTTTGTCCTCATATTTCAAAGGAAAAACTTTGTAATGGTATAGGAGTTTAAGACCAAGTTCTATTGCCAACTAAGATCAACTCGGGACAACTTTGTGAAATCATTTTGAGGAAAAATCAGATCACCTGTCTTTGGTAGAGCAGTTGACAACAACAAAACGAGCACCTAACAAACATATTATAAACTTTAACATAATATTTCAAAGGACCTAGGATATAATTCCTCAAGTGGTAAGGCCTACACCCCAACATGCATTTCTTTATTACCTAAAGGATTTAAATAGTGATATTTTGGTCATGATTCAGTCTATGGGGGGGGGGGTAGAACATTACCAGGTGCTTATGACATTGCCATTAGAGCTATAAAAAGTATTATTCCGAATGGGAAACTTTCTCCTAGACCTCTAATTCCTATTTCCTAGAGATTGAGAACCCCATTTCTAATCAAAACCTTGAGTAAGCACCTATTCCAACCCCAGGAAATCAGAGCTCTAATGAAGTATCTACGTCTTCAAGTACCTCAATTGAGCTGCAAGAGATAATGAAACAATTGCAGAACTTCGGTAATGAGTTAGTATCCATAAAGAGGAAACAAGCCCAAAGTTTTAGACCTTATCAACTTATATATCATCTAAATAAGGCCCCTTACCAGTCAAAAAATCCTTCATCCCAAGATGCATTTCAAAATCAAAGTTAGTTTCACTCAGCAAGGCCATTTCAACCGTATAATCCCAATGTGGCGAGCTCATCTCAAGCTTTGGTTCTTGTCCAAAACTATATTATGCAAGATTATGATTCATGTTTCCCTTGGCATCTTCCACACAACCAAACAACATGCCCCAATGGAATTTTGAACCAAGATTTGATGGTGTAAATTGCATATGTCCCTCAAGAAACACTTGTAGAAGAAAATCAACAACAAATTGTCAGTCAAAAGGTGACTCAAAGTGACACTTCACTTGTGAATTCGAAAACAAAATAATTTTGTGGAATAAATTAGACTCTTCCTCAAGGTGTGGCTACAAACAATTGATCTAAGAAAAGAGCTATAGAAGAGAGACAATCAACAAATTTAGTTCCTCCTTAACCTTCTTTGACACTCCAAGGGGGTGACAGTTCAAACATAGTTCCAAATGTGGAAAGCCAACCTAAAGAGCCTCCATATCAGCACAAGTGCAAGAAAAGGTTGTTGTAAGTAAGGTGTAGAAAAAGTATCATTCAACTCTTTTGAGAATCCTTGAGTAAATGATGAAAACCAATGTGAGCATATCCATGTGGGAGTCATTGGCTATTCTGGGACAAAGAGATATCTTACAAGCAACCATGGCCAATTTGTCTACCCCAAGTGAGTCACCCAAGGAACAAGAAAATGTTATTACCAATGCAATTCAACAAGAGGAGGGTCAACCAAGAAAAAACACGAAGCCTCCACCTTTCTATGTATCTTTGATCATAGGAAAACTTGGTGCAAAATTGTATGATTGATTCCGGGGCAAACAATTTAGTCATGCCTAAGAAAATTGCAGACCAACTAGGCCTCAAGTATGAACCTATTTCAAGAGGAGTAGTGTAGTTGGATGGAACAATAGTAGGAACTATTGGAGTTATTAGAGGTCTAAGCCTTACACTACATGTATGTCCCAATGTTTCAGTTTCTTAAGATGTATCTATAATTGATCTACCTCAACTTTTTTCTCTATGTCTATCTAAGGATTTCACTACCAAAATTAGAGGATAGTTATCAATAGATTGGTCTCATATGCTCTTCAGGACCATGTATGGCACTAAGGCTACCATCAAGCTTGAACCAATTGCTAAATACCATATAGAGCCTTATGTGCTAAGCCTAATCAATGCCAATTGTAATTTTTTTGATCAAGAAGATTATCCAAGCACTCATGAGACATATAATCAGATTGGGGACATTCTCGATTTGCTACTTGATGAGTGGGCACATAATCACTATAATTATGATCCATATAAAGAGATTGAAGAAGCTGGTCTAGGTATTTACCATCTACATGAGGAAAATTCACCCCTTCCTAGTGTCACCAATCCAAATGATGAAGAAGAGAATGGATTTTGGCTTGAAAAAATTTCCTAAGTATTTAGAGGGCATGAAAAGGGGGTGCGTAGGTGCGCATACATATCATTTAAAGAAGGATGCTCCTAGGAAGAGAGCACTCAGGACTTAGCCGCTTTTGCATGGCACAGGCTAAAAATAGGAAAATTAGTTGGAGTGAGGATCAAACAAAGATAAAAGTAAGAATACTTTGTGGCTAAGTAAGAGCTATTTTGGGATCAAAGTAGATCAAGGTTCATGCATAGTTTGCGCTAATAATAGGATTAAAGTAGATTTTATTTATAGATTAATATATTATCAACCTTTTTGTAAAAGCATGCAACTACTAGCATGCATGTCTATTCTGAGCAGGAAATATATTTTAGAGAATGCTATAGGCGGGTGAACAGAAAGTCCCCACCCTTATGTATATTAGTTGTAGTTGCATTGTTTTAGAGGACCATGGGTAGTGATGTAACAGAGAGATGTAGCTATTGATGTTCTAGCGTGGCATGACTCTCTGAAGACTAGTATTGCTATGTATTTAGCTTCAGTATTATGTAATATTTTGAGTATCAATGGAAATAATTATGGGTGTATTATGGTAATTTTTGTATATTGATCATGGCACTTGGATGGTGAATCCAATTTTAGTAATGGTTTGAACTGTTTTGTATTCCTTATTTTATATGTTCCCATATGATGAATGTAGTGACTTATACACTTGAGATTACAAAATTTTAGTGGTTACTATGAACATGTATTCTAAGCATCTTGAGACCACTATCATAATGGAGGGACTTGGTAGGCTTTTAACACTTCAGGTGAGCATTCAAATATGTCTGGATAAAGTACTTGTGTTCCTAAGAATTTAATTATAGAAAATAAGTGGCTAAATCTTGGTTCCATGTTATCAGGACCTATTTTCAAGATATTTTTCAGGATGCTACTTGCAGATGGGGTATCGAGTTGAATTTGGAGAGTATTAAAGGTTGGATAAATGACAAAACAAGATCAAGTCTGTATGAAAAGATATAACACTGGATCTAATTTAATTACATGCGTAGAGTGGGTGGAAGAAAATATGTATGATGTACTCTATGAGAATTCTTTAGTTTATTTCTAGTAGAGTTGTATGAGTGGATGTCAACTTATGCGATAGGGAAGTGCTGGAGTTATAAGGCAAGACCTTGGATGCAAAAAGATTACCAAACTCTTATTGATGATGATTTGGAGTGGACTAAAGCTGTAGATCATTGGTGGGCTGGAGTATTGTGTAGTTATATTTTGGAGTACGCTATTTCTACATATCTGTGTCTAGAAGAAGATAGAGTTCTAGTTCTTGCATGAACCTAGAGGATCTTACTTGCATAGCTATACCTTTATCAATCAAGATCTTGGATGATAGAGCTAGATTTAGAGCGCCTCCCTATGGCTAGCTAAACTCCCACCATGCATCAGGAGTAGGAGTAGGAGGTGAGATGAAGATATGTACGACCTGGAGGAAGTAATAGAGAGAGAGGAAAGATGACTCAGATATAATGAAGTGTAGGAAATGGAGATAACAAGAGAAGTTGCAGAGTCGATGGATGTTAAGGGAAGAGATGGATCACCGAAGGATTTAAATCTCTTCATGGAAGATGAGGAGCCACAACATCTGGTTCTCCCGATATTGGGTAAGTGCAACAGTATAGAATCCCCTTTGGCTTTGGATGAGAGCACATCAAGAAGAATAAATATTGAGCACCACATGCATGCATCTGATCCCACATAGCCACATAGTCCCTTGCGCTTGGTGTTCTAGTTCCATAGGTAGTTATTAAGAAGTATGCTAGTGCGGGTAAGGAAGAAGAGACAAGTAGGTATACATTTTGTGTTAAATTTAGGACGATAGAGTTAATAGTGTGCCCATGGTGACATGTATTAAACATCATTGTTTGGAGGTTTTGATTGGGAGGAATATTTTCTTATGCGTCATCAGGATAGAGTGTGGGCATTGATAAAACATTAGGAATACGTCTGAAAGTACTATAATTCACAGACTGTTGGAGTTTAGTTTAGCACTATATTTGGGACATAAGGAAGTACATCCACTGGTCCTGGTGCCCACTACATGAGGGTCAGGTAGATCATGAGGATAAAGGATCAAGTGGATCAGGAAGTTCTGGAGGTGGAGGAAATACTGGTGGTGGTTCTGGTTATGGATCTGGAGGACAAGGCCCACATCCCCAGTAACCCCCACATCAACCTCAACAAGTTTATTATGAGATGTCCTCCATGTTTTCAATACATATAGAGGAATTGAAAATGCAGACAGAGCATATGCATAATTGTGAGCTAATATGGTGCATTGCTAAAGGAATCGCAAACTTAGATAGAAAATTAAGTCAATTTTCTACTACTCTTCAAGGGTGCTCACATAGATGGTACATAAAATATGATCCACATCAGACCATAGTGCAATATAATGATTTACGTTCTATGTTTCTAGTAGAGTTCCACATTCTAGAGTTTGAGCAAGAAGAGTATCAATGTGCTTAAGGACATCAATCAAGGATTATCTGAAAGTGTAAGGGAATATGATCATGCATTTTAAAACTTTATTATCAAAGTTGTCTTATGACATTCATCTGAGTCAACATGCAAAATGGTTTTTTGGAGGGTTTCTGACTCCTTTCAGATGAGCACTATCTCATAAGCCTTTTGTGGATCTATGTGAGGCTTTGGAATCCACTCTACATGCATTGAGGCAATGTTGAAGTGTTGATACTCAGAGTAATCCCATTTCTGGAAGTGCATAGATTGCAGTCTATGGAAAAAGTAAGCTGGAGAAATATTTTTTGCTAATTCATCTCATGAGATGCATAGTGGAATCTGGTGTACAAATTGTGAAGTGGAAGGACATACTAAAGATAATTTCCCACATAGGTCAGTGCACACATTAATTATTAGATTATGAAAATGTCAGTCACCTAAATCATGATGTTTGAGATTTCCCTTTTTTACAATGCACATACTTACAAAGAAGGTATCCATGTATTACAATGATTTAAAAATCCCACACTCATGACACCACTGATTGCAAGTTGATTGATCACATTCATGAAGATATAGAGACAGGAGTGCACTCAGAAAAGTGTGGCTAGTGGATCTAAAGGAGCATGAAGGCCATAATCATCAAGGCGTGAGACAATGGAAATAAAAGGAATGGTGGCTTCAGTGGGGGATATAGAGGATGAGGTGGATGGTGGTGGTAGAGGTAGGTTTCTGTGAGGAACTTCTTATACTTTTGGATCTCTTGATCATTATCAATGTGAGTTCCCTTAGAACTATTACTTTCTTATGGTGTAGAAATCAACACAAGTTAGAATATTTCTCAGAGCTATATGAGCACATGTGCAAGAATTAGAAGAAAGAAAAGGGTGTGAATGATTAAAGTAGAACATGCTGCTTCTGATCAATGGATTCCGAAGAAGACCCTTGATCCTAAGTTACAGACTATGATGGTGACTACGTGCATGAGGTTGCACAAAACAACGAGATGTTGAAGGATAAGCCACTCATTACAAGGGAAGAAGTGATATATGCCAAGTATCCAGATGTTGCACACCAGAAGGAAGTTTATCAGAATACTATGGAAATCATCAAGGCATTGTAGGGAGAAATACAATGCTTAAAGGAACAAGCGCATGATAGGGATCATGCAAGGAAGGTTGAAATCCCAGTAGAAGGATGTGGATGACTTGAAAGAAGTGTGTAAGATGTTGCGAAAGGAGAACATCATTATATTGTTAGGTGATTGGTTGTGAGAAAAGGTACCACATGTTAGGATTGAGTGTGAAAGATAGATACTTCATGCAAATCTACCACCTCATAATCATGAATTTGATAAAGAGATTACACTTGATGCAATAATTGATGGATGGTTAGTGCGCAACATTCTGATTAATACTAGCACATGGAAGTTAATTGTGTTAACTTTGGATGCTTTGAATCAGATGGGTAGACCATAATTGCAGCCATCCACAAATGTGTTGTATATGGAAAATAGAACTAGGGCCATGCCTATTGGATTATTGAAGGATGCATCTATTACTATTTAGGGAGCCAAGTTTACTGGGGACTTTGCGGTATTGGAACTTAATGAAGTAGAAAACTTCCCAACATTACTTGGGTGACCTTGGTGTTATGCAAACAAAGCATATTTACACTTTAATAAAAGGTACATCAGCTTTGAGAATGATGAGGAACGTGTGATTATACCTCTATATGAAAATAAATATGAGCCCTATGTTAAACCACTGACCTTGGAGGAGCTTAACAAAATATATGCACACTCAGTGCACAATCCAGAACATTTAGAACCATCCAAAGAAGGCGTTCTTCATTGGGAAGGTGTGCAGTCTATAAGTGACACTACAAGTGTTTCTTGTGATAACTTAGGCTCATGGAATATATGAGATGGTTGGGCATGAAGTGAAAGGATAAGTCACCAGGATGATTAGACTCCACATGGTGAGGTGGTTGGGATTTAATAGGGTACCAAGGTATACTGGTGAAGGAAACCCTGATGTATTTCTAAATGCCATGGAGGCCTAGTGGACGGTATGAATGGGATAGAATAAATATGTTGGTCTATACTCTATGTGGGACAACAACATGCTGGTGGGCTACACATAGAGGCAACTTACTAGAATGAAAGAAGTCAGAATCTCCTTTTCTACTAGGTTCCTAAGGAGTAATGTACCTTCTCAAATATGTGAATTTCATGGGAAAGTATCTTCTGCCTCTCATCACGTCTAGGAGTGTGAGAGATCTTGGTCATAGGGCAGGGAGGATTTACCACCATCACTTTGGGTACATAAATTCTACTCCACCTTGTGTGGTTGTGCACATGCATGGTATGTCCATGCAAAGTTGAAAAGGGAGATTGCTAATTGGAAAGAGATGACCTCAGGTACGATTCATACTTTTGATTATTTTTCTACTAAACCTCCGGTCAATGAAGCACTGTAGATTATGAAGCTAATGTTGAAGAGATAACGTTGGGAGATATCACAAAGGTTGAAGAACTAATGTTGGAAGTTATTTGGAGAACCTGATCTTGAGGCATGCCTATTTTTGGAGGAAACAAATGAAGAAGAGTTGGTACATGCCTGGAAGGATAAAGAAAAAGGAAAATTGGTGTACATGATCGATGATGAGGAAGTGGATACATTGGATGCTAACCACACTAAAGGTACACATGAAGTAATGGACATACCAAATGAGAATGCGTGCACATATCGTGACCCAATAAAGAGAAGGAAGGTTAACATTGGATACTAATACAAAGCCCAAAGAGGCCATGATTGGTGATTATTGGTTGGAGCATGAGGTGGCTAAAATTATTGGACTCTTATGAGAATTATAGGACTTATTTTTGTGGGGCTATCATGAATTAAAGGGAGTACACCCCTCTATAGGTGAGATGAAAAAAAAAACTGAAAGAAGGTGCAAACCCAGTTAGGAAGATGCCTTACAAGATGAATCATAATCTGTGCATGAAGGTAAAGGAATAAACTGACAAGATGCTTAATTCTAGTATAATTGAGACTGTTGAGGATTTTGAATGGGTTAGCCCCATGGTAATAATCATTAAGAAGGATGGGAGGATAAGGATTTGTGTGGACTATAGAGAAATTAATGTTACATGTGTTATTGATCCTTTTCCCACCCCATTCATATAAGAGATCCTTGAAGGAGTTGTTAGGTGTGAGATATACTCCTTTACAGATGGGTTTTTTGGATATCACTAGGTGCGCATAGTGAAAGAAATATCAAGAAAATACAACTTTCACCACTGAGTTGGGAATTTTTTCATATATAGTGATGCCCTTTGGACTAAAGAATGCACCATTAGTGTTCTTGTGCATTGTTCGGTGTAGGATTTTTTCAGGACTTTATCCATAATTTTTTATAGGTTTATTTGGATGACTGGACAATGTATGGACTTAGTTAAATACCATTGTGATAATTTGAGGCTCATGTTTGAGAGGTATATAGGAAATTAAGCATCTCCTTGAACATTAAGAAGTGTGTCTTTGCAACACATTTTGGCACACTACTTGGACATATAATTTGCAAGGAAGGTTTATTGGTAGACCCAACCAAAGATAGCTTTCATCTTAGGTTTAGAATAACCTACCAATTAAAGTGAGGTGGTGTGGGTTCCTAGGACATATATGCTATTACAAGAATTTCATTAAAGGTTATGCAAAAATTTTGTGCCCTTGGAGGAATTATTGAAGGCTAAGGGAAATTTCTATTAGGGTGATGCATAGTAGCAAACGTTTAAAAAAATGAAGGGAAGATCTAACCACTACACCTTTTTTGCACTTCCCTTCATGGGATAAACCTTTTCATGTACATGTTAATTCTCATGGCATGACAGTTGGCATAGTGTTGACAAAACTAGGGGAAGGACTTGTGGACCATCCTATTTTATTTGCAAGCAAGAAGTTGAAACCAATAGAGTAGAATTATACAACTACTAAGTGTGAGGCTTTATCCATGATCTACGCACTACATAAGTTCAGACAAGTACTTTTTGGAAACACCATTTATCTTCTTTACAGATTATATGACACTCAAGTACTTTTGTCAACAAGTTTTTTTTGCAAGGATGCATATGTAGGTGGTAACTACTCTTTCAGGATTTTGAGTTTACAGTTGTTAAACCAGGAAAAAGTAATTTAGGTCCTAATCATTTATCAAGGATCAATTCTGGTAAGGACTTGCACAGATCATTGAGGACACAATGCTAAATGCACAATCTATTTAGATTGAATTGTGCTCCCACAAAATCTAAAGGACATTGCAGTGTTTTTGTGCACTAGAAAGGATCCTAAGGGAATGAAGACATTAGAGAAGAAGAAAAATTGCAATATGCACAACACCTTATCAATTTATTGGTGGAGATTTGTATACAAGCTATGACCGTGATGAAATTTTATCATCGATGTGTTCTAGATCATGAACATGAGGCTATTATGGAAGAATCTCATAGTGGAATAGCAGGAGGTCATTATGCGGGTGGTGCCACTATGCACAAGATTCTGATGGATGGAATTTGGTGGGAGACCTTGTACAGGGATACTAAAGAATATGTCAAGTTATGTGACCATTTTCAAAGCCTTGGAAAGCCTTGAAATAGAGATGAAATCTTGTTGCGGCCTATTGCAAGAGCTGAGCCTTTTGAGAAATGGGCGATTGAATTTGAAGGTCCTATTTCACCACCCACACATAGGACTGATGCGTGCTACATCATAACTTATACATATTATATAACAAGGTGGTCATAAGAAGTACCCACAAAGGATTATATAGTGGCTACAACAACAACATTTTATGTGGGAAAAAATTATTAGCATGTATGGATGTACTTTAAGCTTGACTAATGATAGGGGCACTCATTTTCTTAATGAGACTATCATAATTTTTTTAGCAGAGTTTATGATGGCACACCAAAAGATAATTAATCATCACACACAAGCCAATAGTACTGCTTAATCTTTCAGCAAGATTCTGGGAAAAACATTGACAAAAATTAGTTATGTTGGAAGGAAAGACTGGGATGATAAAGTATCTTTTGTACTTTGGGAATATAGGACGACCTACAAGATTTAAATAAGGCCACACCCTTTCAGTTGGTGTTTGGCACAGAGGTTATATTTCATGTTGAATTTATGTTACCATCCCTGCGTATTGCGCACGCAAGAGGACTAGATGGTGAGAAATCTATTGAGGAATGCATTGACAAAATCATACAATTAGATGAGAGGCACCTCATTTCCCGATGGAGCCAAAAGATAAAAAAGGAAAGGAAGAAGGCCTGACATGATAGGCACAAAAAAATTGAGGTGGGAAAGATGGTTCTTTTGTATGACTCTAAGTTTACGTGCCACCAAGGGAAATTAAAAGTACATTGGGTGGGACCTTTCGTAGTAACGAAGATACTTGAATTAGGCGCTTATCAATTATAGGTGTTGGATGGAATTTTTTTTCCAGTTACTTCAATGTGAGTAGGATGAATCCCTACTATAAATAAGGATTTTTGGTATTTGTAATAAGGAAACATTTCCATTTAGTTTAGATTTCCATTTTATGTGTTTCCTTTCATCGTTGATTTGCTTTGTCAATTTTCATTGTGTTTTGTTGTAATCGATGTGCTTGCGCGCATGCAGTTAATTACTATATTTTGAAGTTCATACACAGAGGACCACATATACCCTTAGTGTGGGTTGGATTGCAAGTACACACAACATAGTAAATTTTTTGGTGTTGATGGAGTGCGATCATTGATGAAAGTATGGGTTTCTAGAGAGAAAGGTGCTACAAGTAATGAGAAGGATGGTGATAATAAGGATTTGAAGAATGAAGAAAATTTCTCAGATTGAATACCACACATAGATGGATGATAACACATTATAACATGAGGTAGGAAGTAGCATGGAAAACTACTTATTATGAGGTGCATAGGTTTATGTAATTCAATGCATACAGGCATGTGTAAGAAGGTCTGTGGCTGAGAAGTAGTGGGCACACCAGAAGGTTATGACTAGGGCATGGAAAGAAAGTAGCGCAAAGTGTAGAAAAAGTGAAAAAGTGTAATTAAAGTAGAATATGGTGGTAGGTGAGGAGAAATTAATGCGGGAAATTATTGAAAATCCTATAAAAAGAGTACAAGCGACCCCATTCTTACCTTGAATGTTTAAGTGTTTGAACCCTAAGAATGAACTAGAGAGAAAGAAAGTGGACAGTGTGAAGTACATAAGCAAATCGATCGAACCCTTGTGATAATTTGGCATAGGTTGCAAGGAAGCTCATTTGTGAGAATTTTTAGAGCGAGAGAAATGCATGGGAAGAAGAAAATTGTGGCTGGAGGGTTTGATTCAAGGAGTAGGGTTTGAATGAAAGAAGTCACCGCTAGGGCATGCAGAATTCAAAAATATAGAGACCAAACATAGGCTGAGGGTTACAAGGAGTAAGTGGTGGTAAGTCACTTGATTTTAGGGAACTTTATGGGTTTAAGAAAATAATATCATTTGGAAATGGCACCAAGGAGATATGTGACGAAGGACAAGGAACTCGTTACAGAGGAAGCACTAGAAGATTCATTCGAGGAGATGTAATTCTTGGAAGAGGTCATTGAAGGGAGAACGTGGTAGTCTCAGTTGACTAAGTACAAGATCAGTGTTATCAATGATCATATGGATAAGACCCTGAAGTATATTAAAGAGGATACAATTCTTAAGACTAACCGAAGGATGAAAGATGGGTAGAGGGTCTATGATAATTATGTGTAAAAACTTCTGGAAAGTGTTGGGGTGCTTCAGCTATATGAGCTACCTTTATTCGGAAAATGAGAATGTTTTTACCATTGGTTTATATCATGAGTTCATGAGGACTATTTCTAATTTGCAGGTAGAAGAATGAGACTTACATGGTATCTGATAGGAAAAGTGACTAGTTTATGCAGTTTTGGGATAGACATCGAACCAAACTTAGTTGATGATGATGGATTAAAATATACAACAATCATGATAAACTACCATAAAGAGGGCCACACCATGGAAGTAACCACTATTGAGGATCATGCTACGATGGTGGTTGCGTGACTCGTGATCTACAATCTAGGCGCGTCTGAGTGATGGAAGGAGGTGAACAAGTGGTGGTTGCACATCACGTCATAAGATGGAAAACAAGATGTACTACAACATCACACAATATATTGCAGAGAGAATTTTTGAGGAGGAACGTGTATAGACAGAGAAAGGAAAGAAAATTACATGGGGTGTAATTTTTCTTCTCCTGTTATTTTTTGAGATTGGTGTACCTGATGGGACTAAGGATAAAATTTGGGTATACCCTTTAGGGCATAATTCCTCGGCTATGAGGTTCTCCAAATTTACATGCCAAGGTAGTATTTCAGGAATCTACATGTAGCGCTTGTAAAAATGGTATAGGAGAATGTCTGACGTATTTGAGGGAGAGTGGCACATCCCATTAAAGTTTCTTAGTGTTTTGGATGGGCATCCTGATTTTTCAGCTTATAAGTTCTTTTGTTTAGGCAGATTCTACATGAAGACTGGGGAGAAGATCCCATTATGTAAGTTACCCTTAACATTTACCACACATTATTTTAAGGACTCTATGAATATATTATATAATGCAAAGAAGCTGATATTTGATGCAAATAAAGTAGACACATATATTCATATTTTGTGCAAGAATTATGTCTATCCCAATAAGGAGGCTTATGAAGAAATGATGGAATCAGATAATATTGATATTACTCCTAAGACTATGGTATTTGGGAAGATAGAGCCCATGTGCGTATATGTATATCTAAGACCAAGATTTCAGGATGGTAAGTATGTTGTTGTTGAAGACTTTCCACTTTCAAGATCCTCCTAAGGGAAAGAAGAATATAGGTACAAAAATGGCCACGCGAGGTTATGCACATTTTAGGCAAGAAGAGGAAGAAGGGAGAAATGACCTTGAGGTAGAGGAAACAAAGAAGGAAGATAGTGACACACTGGACCAAAGGAGAAGGATACTGTCAAGGTGACGTGAAAAAATACAAATGAGGGTGCATTGGGACTTCACAATCCTGTTAGGAAGTTCACTTATAACTACATGCCTATAAAACTAGAGTCTCGGAGAAGAAGAAAAAGAGGAGGCACAAGCTCATTACTCAGAGTAATAGTGATGAAGAAGGGTCATCAGATGGGGTCTGCATGTGACAATGTTTCTCCACCTAGTACACACAGTGTGGTAAGAAGTAGGGCTCGAGGGTGAGGAGACTCGAGCACGATACAAAATTACCCAGCGAGAACGAGGAAGAAGATCCCACTAGAGGTGAAACGGAAAAGGAGAACAATGAAGAGGAATGAACAAGTGAACATGAGGGTTGTTCAGGTGGAATGGGAGAAGGGATACCTGCAGGCACCAGGACACATGTAACTATGGGAAAGATACGCACTAGTCAACACAAGAGAAAAAGAAATGGTACAAATGCCTAGACCTTTGGTATGTCAATGAACCTGCTAAAATTATTCGTGTCAAGTTCCAAAGCACTCTTGCTGCATGGAATAGTTATATGGTTAGGAAATGATGGATCTAGAAGGGGTGAACTTGCACACAAGAAAGAAAACTTTCATGGAGTATGAAGACTCACATGGACGAACCATAAGTTCGACATGAGTGAGGAGGTGTGTGTCAAACACATAACGAAAAATACACCGCAAGAAACACATATAACCATTTAAGCCTACAACATTTTTTGGATGAACAAGTGAAAGCAAAGCCTTAACCAAAATAGCAGAAAAGGTCACTTGTAGAAATTTGGATAAGGGGGCTGCCCTTAGAACCTTACTAGAGGAAAAAAATAGTAAGGAGGAAGAGGATCCAACATTTGAGCAGAAGGGGTGGGATAAGGTGGAGCACAAGGCGAAGGTTTTTCTAGAGATTGCTCAGGGAGATTGGGGAAGAAATTTTGGAGGCACATTCGCAAAATATGAAGATAAGGTATCTAGAAATTTTCCCTCTGCGCTGCACTATTTGCAGAACTTTGGTCTATTTACTGTTAGTAGAGAAGGAAAGTGCGCATGTGGAAAGTGAAGAATATATAGCTTCAAGTGAATACATATAGATGTTGCATCCAAGAGAGAAAGGAACAAGAAATTTATTGCACTGTCGAATTACATAGTATGATTCCATACTCCAGATGTTGAAAGATTAATTAAATAAGGCAAAACTGGGCAGCTAAGTAATTGCATGCGAATCTTGAGTCAAATCATTAAGGTTTATACAGTGTAGGATGAAAATAACATCTTGATAGTGAAGAAGGAAAAATATCTGGGTAGAGAAGAGAAATTGGAGGTGGTAGCGAAAAATCGTGACACATGTTGAAAGCAGCTAGACAACCCCATGAAGGTAGAATAAAAGATTTTGGTTCTCCTCATAGCGCGATGGATGGATTTTATAGAGGATATGATATCATGCCTTATCAGAGGTCATAAAGGAGACTTCAAAGTAAAGGGGAAGATATGAATATGGATGAGATGGATAAAATACTTGGCGACGTTCTCTGGTAAAGTGAATAAGGGACTGGGGGAGTGGAATGTAGTTGAGGTCAGACATAAATAATGAGTACCCTGAACTCCTTTTACCAGCTGAAGAATAAGGTGAGGGGACCATCCATTCCATTCATTCCTTAAATTTTGTATGAACACTCTTTATTCCTTATTCTTTGGAGGGATAAGTTATGTAACCCCATTGTCTGAGGGCGGAAATGAAGTTAGTGTGGGGTAATATTGGGTTGAGCAAAATTTGCCTAAGTATTGAGAGGGTGCATGCAAAGGGGGTGCGTAGTCACACACATGTATCAGTTGAAGAAGGGCACATCCAGGTAGAGAGCACTAAGGACTTAGCCAATTTTGCATGGAACATGGGCTAAAAATAGGAAAAGTCAGTTAGAGTACGGCTCAAGAAAATATAAAAGCATAGAAGACTTCTCCAGCTAAGTAAGAGCTATTTTAGGACCAAAGTAGAAGCATCAAGGGCCATGCATAGTTCATGCTAATAATAGGATTAAAGTAGATGTTTATTTATAGATTAATAGATTATTATCCTCTTTGTAAAATCATGCAGTTATAAGCACATGGCTATTTTGGGCATGCAGTCTATTTTAGAGATACATGGGTGGTGAAGGGAAAGTCCCCCATCCCTATATAGTGTTAGTTGATTTGACATAGTTTTAGTAGGACCATGGGTATTGTACTGTTACGTTTCTATATTTTAGCGGGCATAACTCATGGAGATTGGTATTGTTAAATGTTCAAATTATATTACTTGATGAATTAATGTAATGGATAATTGTGGATGGATTTTGGTAATTGATGTATTTGATCATGGTATTTGCATGGTGAATTTTATCTTAGTAATGATTTGAATTGTTATGTTTCCTTATTACATGTGTTTCCATATTATGGATGTAATGATTTACACTTGAGATTATGAGTTGTTAATGGCTAATATGAACATGCATGCTAACATCTAGATAAGAAAACACAAATGTGGGACTTGGTAGGCTTCATGTTCTTTGGGTGAGTGTTTAAATATGTTTGAATGAAGTGTCAGCGTGCTTAGGAAATTGAGTACAAAAAAAAAAGACTACAATGGAGTTTGGAAAAATGTTATTTGATGGATCCAGAATCAGACAAGGTTTATGGGGATGTGCATTACTTGTGTCCCTTAAGGGTATTAAGTATTACTCATATTTCAAGTTCCAATTCAGTTGCTCCAACAACACATCAAAGTATGAGTCCCTTATTCATGGATTGTAATGGGAAAGAAAGAGGAATATATAGAACTTGTAGACCTTTGAAGATAATGAGCTGATTGTGAACCAAGTCAGAGGATCAATTGCAACTAACAATGATTTACTCAAGGCCTATAAGCATAAGGTTTGGGATCTATTGGAGGATTTTGAAGCTTTTAATATCCATGCCATTCCAAGAAAAGAGAATGAATCTGCTGACATACTTGATGCAATTGGAGCAAGATTTGATGCTGTTGAGGATGTAAAAAGAGACAAAGTACAACCATATATCAAGGAGATAGTGAGGCATGCTATACCAGAAAATAAAAAAGTTGGCAGGTCGTTGAAAATGATCAACAAATTATCGATTTCCTTCAAGAAGAGGCTGAGTTTTCTTCAAGAAATCATGACAAGTTGGAGAAAAAATATGGAGACAAATTGGTTCAACTTAGATCAAATAAGTTTCCAAAGGGCCTAGTGACCTTGGAGTCCATTTTTAAACCCAATGACCAGTTCAGAAAAGAAAAGGAAAACATAACAGTCAAAGGTGATGATTCAGATCCCATCTCAGTTGGTCAAGGAAAATTTC
Source organism: Taxus chinensis (assembly GCA_019776745.2). Taxonomy (NCBI): domain Eukaryota; kingdom Viridiplantae; phylum Streptophyta; class Pinopsida; order Cupressales; family Taxaceae; genus Taxus; species Taxus chinensis. Next base: position 657,202,994 of record CM034147.1, on the reverse strand, counting down.
TTTAGATTGAAAAGGTAAGCACTTCAAAAGAAAAACATGATTTTGTATAAATTTTCCAAGAATTTGCTGATGTTTTGGCATAAAGCTATGAAGACCTTAAAGTATTTGAACCTATTTTAGATCATCATACCATTGAGTTGGATCCAACTGCCAAGCCTGTCAGATAAAAGCAGAGGCTAGTCAATCCATATATTAAACCCTTAATGAAGAAAGAGCTGAATAAGTTAATTGACGAAAGCATAATTTTCCCTATCAAGCAGTCACCTTAGATAGCCAATCGAGTCTCAGTGTGAAAAAATCATGGAGAAATCAGACTGTGTGTTGACTTTAGGGACTTGAACAAGGCATCATTGAAGGATCACTACCCATTTCCTTCAATGGAATTTTTGTTACAAATGGTAGCAGGTTTTGAAAGATTTTCTCTCCTAGATAGATACTCAAGGTACAATCAAATCACGACAAAGGAGGAAGATCAGTTCAAGATAGCCTTTACTAAAAAATGGGGAACCTATACTTACAAGAAAATGCTATTTGGTCTATCTAATGTAGGAGAAAATATCCAAAGAGCCATGTATATGGCATTCCTGGGACTAATCAACAAAATTTATCTTGTGTACCTTGATGATATAACAATATTTTACAAGCATGCAAAAGACCACCATCTTCATCTCAGGAATGTCTTTGAAAGGTATAGGCATTTTGAAGTTTCTCTCAATCCCAAGAAATGCATCTTCTTAGCTCATGAAGGTAAACTCATTGGCCATATTATCTCTAAATAAGGGTGAAACATTGATGTAGAAAGAGTTAGTGCCATTCTTGCATTGCCATTGCCTAGTCACAAGAAAGCACTCCAAATCTTCTTAGGAAGGATTGAATTTTTCAAAAGGTTTGTCCCAAATTTCTTCAATCTTGTTAAGCCACTGACATTGATGTTGAAGAAGAGTATGACCTTCAAGTGGACTACTGAAGGAAAGGACATAATTGAAGCCATAAAACAGAAAATTGCATAGGCCCCAACTCTTATAAACCCATATTTCTTAAAAGACTTCACTTTGTATGCCTTTGGAGGTATAAAGACAATATCAAATATATTGGTGCAACCGAATCAAGAAGGATTAGAGCAACCTATTGCATTCTTTAGCCAAAATCTTGAATATTTTGAGGTAAGATATTCATTTATTGAGAAGCATGTCCTTGTTGTCATAAGTAACTTGAAGAAATTAAAAAATTTGGTGTCCAACAATAAGATTCATCTACTAGTTTCACATACCGGTGTGAAATATTTTCTTTTGACCAATGACCTAAATGAGAAAAGAGTTGGCTGGATAACCAAGGTGATGGAGTATGGCATTGAAATCAAGGAGACTAAGCTGGTTTTGAGGGAAAGGGGCTTTGTGAGAAGCCAATTTCAGGTCAGAAAATTGATGAAGAGACCATTTGAGTGCTTTAAGATGACCAAGAGCAGTCAACTGATGCCATTCCTATTCCTTGTTGGACTCATGATTAATCAATTTCCTCCAAAGTAGGACAATGCCCCTAAGGATTGGACAAGGATAGAAGAAGTCATTTTAGACTGTAATCCATTCTATATGTGCTAGTCAATGGTTTTCTATTCAAGAAAGATGTAAATGGTGTTCTCCCAAGGTGCATTAAAATAGATCAAATAGATAAAGTGCTACATAAGCTTCATGATGGAGAAGCAATAGGTCACTTTTCTCTAAGGGTAAAAAACTCTCCAGATCATGAAGGCTAGGTATTATTGGCCCAATATCTTCAATGAATGTTATTCACGGGTTAAAAAATGCAAGAAATGTGCCTTCTTTACATGTAAATAAATATTAACAACCCTTCCTTTCCACCCCATCTCAGTAGAAAAACCATTCATGCAACGAGGATTGAACTTCAAGTAGAGTAATCAATGCAAATTCAAGCTTGGGATAAAAGTGGATCCTCATAGCCACATACTACTTCACTGAGTGGATTGAAGAAGTTGCACTTAAGGAAGAAAATGAGGGCAATATTCTTGACTTCTATGAAGGAATGGTGGCCAAGTTTGGTGTTCATTTAACTATAATTTATGATAATGCATTGGCTTTCCTTGGCACAAAGATGTCTGATTGGGTTGTGAAGAATGGTATATACTTGAGCACATCTTCAAATTATTACCCTTAGGGTAATGGTTAGGCTAATTCCACAAACAAAAACTTGTTGAGGATCATAAGGAGAACCTTAGATGAAAACTAGAGGAATTGACACACAAAGTTGAAATCAGCCTTATGATATAGTAAAATTATACCCAAAAGATCCACTGGTAACTCTCCCTACATGTTATTTTATGGAAAAGAAGAAAGGTTGCTAATATTTCTTGAATTACCAACATTGGAGCTTATCAAGCAACTAGAATTATTTGATTTTAAATCCATGGAAGTCAGGTATGCAGATCTCATGGAGATGAAAGAGCCGAGAAACCAAGCTATGTAGACAATGGAAAAATATCAAGCTTAACTTAAGATGAGTTTTTACAAGAAGGCAAAGGTTAGGAATTTCCAAGAAGGAGACTTAGTCCTGAAATGGGATGCAGATAGAGCCAAACTAGGTAGAGACTCAAAACTTGATGTAATATGGAGTGGTCCCTACATCATTTTAGGTTGTAAGAACAATAATGCTTTCCAGTTGTCAATATTGGATGGAAAAGAGCTACAAATCCTAGTCAATGGGATCTATCTAAAGCATTGATACTAAAGTGAAGTTCCCTCCCTTGTACATAGTAGTTTAGTTTTAAATTCCTCTAAGTAATTTCAGCACATTGTCTTGCTGGTAGAGTAATTTCAATTTCCTAAGTTCCTTGCACAATGTTTTGTTGATTTGGATTGCATGGTTCATTGTGCAATGCTTCATGAAGGATTCTGAGGAATATATTTTCAGAAAGGATGAGGTTGAGGAGTGTTGAGGTTGCAAGGGCCAGCTTCAGTTTCTCAGAAGATCAAATGCAGAGCAACTAAAATCAGATTTGGGATAATTCGGCTCGTTCATTCATTTTCCCCAAAAATTCAGCCACATGATCAAATTTGCATGAATTTTAGATAGGGGTTACTACTACCCAGCTTCATTGTAGATTACAGGGGAGATAGGATGAAACCATTACGTTAAACAATTTTCCACTCTCATAAATTTCAATTTAGAATATTTTTATAATGAGAGAATCCACTCCAGTTTGAGATCAACTCTAAGTCCATGTAGTACTTTAGAACAAGCTCAAGGGTAAGAGGAAGTCAAATTTAGATTAGTTTTAAAGTTTTTGGGCTTGACTCCATGCCCAATGGATGCATAAAGGCCACTGATCTAACCTAGTAGACATATTACTCCATGAGGTCGATAAATTTTTATGCAAAATACCCCCAGGGTTATTTTGGCTTTAATAAGGTTTAAAAATGGATTTAGTCATTTTTAAGGGGCAAAATACGTTTAAACGACTGTCAAATTCCACCTCTCGAAGGTATTGGCCATTGACATTTAAAGCATTAGTGGGTTCCATTTAAAATCTGGCATACATTCAAGTTCTCATGAAATGTCTACACCACCAAAGCACTTCAAATTCTCACGATGCGAAGAGAACATGTGCCAGGATTCTATGTCCTTTCATAACAGTTGGGTTTTGTGGACTTCAAGTTCCTGAAATGAGCCATAATGGTTAATTCCATCGGGTCTGAGTAATAACCAATTCAACAAGTCAATGCAATCAAAAGGGATATGTGATGGCATTTCTATGGAGCCAACAACTTTTCTCGACGAATAGATAGAAGTTGCGACGCGAAAGTGAAAACTAGTGGGCCTGATAATTACAAAATCTAAGGACACACAAAGCCTTCTCACTGGCTCACATTTCATAGTTTGACATTGTGAAGGTTAAAGAACAATCTAACATAGTAACATTGTAAATGGGCGTGGATCTTTATCATTAGTTGGAACTTCACACTTTGTCCGAAGAGGTAAAAGAAGGATTGACATTGCGAGGAGAGTGGAGCTTCCCTATTGGCTCACGTTTCACGGTTGTCAGTTAGGGTTTATCAAGTGGTTTGAAATTGTGAGGAGCGTGGAGATTTTCTTTTAGCTCATGCTTCACAATGGTAAAAAGGGGTTATCAAAGGTTTGACACATTCAAGGTGCATGGAGCTTACTTGTTGGTTGATGCTTATCATTCTGACAAGGTCCCTATAGATAAAAGACAATTGTAAATTATAAGTGGAGCTTTCTCATTGGCTCGCACTTCACATTTAGCATGGCCTAGATCAAGGACATCAAGGTGGACACGTGGCATCATTCTATCACACTCCAGGCTGATAGACTTTGACAGATCTCAAGCCCCGGAATGAGCATAACTTTATAAAATGCGACGAGTTCGAAAGAGTCACAAGCTTCAGAAAAGAAAAGAAAGCAAATCCCAATCCCACAAGCCAACTAGGTACCAACACATAGCAAAGGAAATGTAATGTACACATAGGCAGAGGAAATCTGAGGCCAAGCAAATGCTGCCATGTGTCACGTTCATGTGCTTCTCGACATGTAAATATTCAAATGGCCATATCTTTCACTCAAGAGCTCCAATTCATGCAAAATTTATATCGTTTGAATGGTATCATTGAGCCTTTTAATTTGGTATCATTTGTTTAAGTGATTGATGGAATTTAGTTAGATAAAATTAAGAAAAAAAAATTGGGCATCAAAGAACAATTTATGGTAGTTGAACAACCATATTTAATGAAGTATGGTACCCCCTTTCCCTCTCCTGCAAGTGAAGGATCATGGGGGGATGGTATTGTAAGGTTGCCCATACCTATTTTAGAGAATTGATACTTGTTGTTGGTGGTTAGAAGAAGAAATTTGACTTTCCCCTCTCCTTCTATTCCCATTTTCTATATATTGTAAAAGGAGGCACATTTGTAAGGGTTGGAAATTCTTGTAATGCTAGTGCATCCTTCTCCAAGTGCTTGCATTTTAGGTTATGAGTTGCAGGCCTCGGATTTAGGCATATGCAAAGCCATTTTTTTCCTTCTTCCTCCATTGTAATGATCCATACATACTCTAAGCAATAAAATACTCATTTTGTGGCTATCAATCTACCCTATCTTGTGTTTTATTGCACTTCCTTGCCTCTTTATTACATTTGTAGGTGTTTTGTGTATTTCTTGCTCTCCTTGTAGGGTTTGAATCTGTTTTTCCTCTATGAAAATGATAGTTGAATGAATTTTCAGACTTTGGTACTCATGTCTGCCATATCCTTTCTCATTTTCCTTCCATTTTCTCTCATCTAAGAGTGTTTCTCCACCCTCTTCTTAGTGCTATCATCTCTTTAGTGTAGGATTTACATTTGCATGCACTTTCATATTTCTATGGTCCCTTGGAAGTGATAGACTAGGATTATATAGCCTTGGAGGCAATCCCATGTTAGAAAAATCTAGTGATCTGTAACTAGAAAATCCTAGGGTGCTACGTTTTTTGTGATAAAAACTTCTATGACACATAAAAATGACAGATGAAAGAATTTTTCATATTTCATATAACTCCTATGACCTATGATCTCACCTAAGTGATATGACACACCATGTGAGGTGGAAAAAATCCTGAGTGATAACGAGGTAAATCATACACACCAACACCGCTCTTCATCAAAGTTGATGTAGAGGTCTTGGTAAGTTAGAAAAGAAAGATAAATCCCTTAGAAAAGTAAGAAATATGTGTCAAATGGATACTGACAACTAAAGGATTGAAAATCTACCCATGTAGAAACCACAATATTTTTGGAAAAGAATAAGAGGACTAGAAATCCCAAAGAAGACTGGTAGCTGCAGAAGAATTCACCCCAAGAGGAGAGTTTAAGTGAAGTAACTTGGATTCACTAAAGGGTTTGGTAAATATGTCTACAAAATAATAATAAGTCCGACAATACTGCAAGTCAATGATGTCTCCATGAATAATCTCCCGTATGAAGTGCATGTAGATATGAATGTGCTCCAAAAATTGATGTTGAGCCAGATTTTAAAAAATTGAGATGGTGCTCATGTTGTCACAATAAATTATAATAGGCCATAAAAAGTGAATACCAAACTTTGTTAAAATATATTGCAACAAAAAAAATTTCATGGCAGAGTTAACTTCTCCCTCATATTCTGTCTCTACAGAAGATATCGTAATCACATTCTACTTCTTGTTTGACTGACTGACAAGACTCAAACCCAGAGAAAAACTGGAACATGAGGTAGAATTATGCTTCTTGTTTGACTGACTGACAAGACTCAAACCCAGAGAAAAACTAGAACATGAGGTAGACTTATGATGATCATGAGCACTAGCCCAATCAAAATTGGTAAAACCAACAAGATAAATCTTTTCCCCTCCCAAGTAATGAATGTCATCAATATGAGTGCCACGAACATAGTTAAGGATCCACTTCGCTACTTTCCAATAAAACTCATGAGGATCCTACATAAATCTGGACATGATCCCAACAACATACGAAATATTTGGCTGAGTGTGAGTCAGATAGATCAAGATCACCACCATTTGGTGATAAAGGGTACCATCTACTATGTCAATGGAGCAATCAACAACTAAACTCTAGAAAGGAAAGGAGTAGGAGAAGCCTTATAATTGGACATGTGAAATATGGATAGCAAATCAAGGGCATACTTAGGTTACAAAATTATAATTCCTGAGTCAAATCGTGAAATAACTATCTTAAAAAAGTAATGAAGCGAACCCAAGATGGTGATGGGGAACTTATTGGCTAAGGAAATATTCACATAATCAATGATCAAGGAAGAGCTTCTCATAATCAAAAATTCATTCACATACAAAACAAGGATGAGAATGGAGTCATCCTACAACAAAATGTAAACATTAGGGTCAAAGTGACACCGAGTGAATCCTGATGTAACTAGAAAGGATTCCATCTTTGCATACCAAGCCCGAGGGATTGTTTAAGGTAATAGAGAGACTTCTTTAATTTGCAAACGAGGGAGGAATCTTGGACATAACTAGGGGGTTGTTACATATAGATCTCTTCCTCTAGGTACCCATGAAGGAAGTCACTCTTAAATTCTATCTGGTGGAATTCCCATCTATTCACGACACTGATGGAGAGGATCAATTAAATGAAAGTCATCTTCAAAATAGGAGCAAATGTCTTTGAATAATCAACCCCTGCTGCCTAGGAGAAAACCTTAGCTATAAAATTTTCAATGTCTTCGTTAACACCATACTTTGTATGGTAAACCCACTTACACCTAATGATTATTCTTCCTTTTGGAAGAGGGGTGAAATCCCGAGTATCATTATTCATGAGTGAGGAATACTTCTCAGCCATGGTAGAATCCCACTCTAGAATCTTAGAAGCCTCCTAAAAATACTGAGGGTTGTAAGCGGAGGTGAAGAAGGTATGGGGTATAGCGAACTCTAAATGAGTCTTTGTCTCATATGAAGCAACCCTTATCCATTCTCCAACACTTTGCAAAGTCTACCTAGCCCAATGAAGACCAAAATGAGAGTTAGGCACAAAATTTTTAGAGTCTTCACTCGAGTGAAAAGGGACAACGTCCTTATCATCACTATTGTCAGAATTAGAAGACTTTAAAGTACGAGAAGTGGGAGGATCAAAAGGATCAAGAGGAGGAGGAGGCTCAACAACATAATCATCAAAAGAATCAAAATCTGAGATCGAGATAAGGAGCTCAGTTGGTGGAGAAGTAGAAGTTGAAGATGACTCGTAAAACTTCACACTTCTCTCAATATAAAGCTGATGAGTAGTAGGGTTCAAAAATCTATAGACCTTTATTCCATCATGATACCTTACAAATATACAAGATTTGGAATGTGGTTCTAAGGCATTGCATATTTTATTGGGAATCTAGGCCATAACATTGGATCCAAAGTTATGAAAGAGCTTGACATCAGGGTTACATCCAAACTAGGCTGCAAAGGGTGTCATCCCTATTACTACATTGTGTAGAACATGGTTCTGAATGTAACAAGAATTGTTCATGGATTCAACCCAATACTATAGAGGAAGGGATCCAGTGTGAACTAAACAAGTGGCCATCTCCTTAAGCATTTAGTTATTTATTTTTGCAACTCTATTTTGCGAAGGGATGTAAGTAATTATGCACTGCAAAGTAATCCCTTCAAAGGTACATAAATCTTCAAAAATATTTCTCGCATACTTGCCTCCATTTTCAGTTTGAAGAACCTTGATATACCTTTCATCTCTTTTCTCAACAAGAGCCTTGAAGTCTTGAAAGTTCTCAAAAACTTCATATTTTTGTTTAAGAAAATACACCCAAGCATAACACGAAAAGTCATCAATGAAGGTACTTATATATAGAGCTCTAGTAAATGAAGGAGATGGGAAAGAGCCTGAAACTTCACTATGAATAATATCTAAATGACAAGAAGCTCTCTAGGATTTTCCTTTGCCAAAACTTTCTTTGGGATCAAATTTTTTATGTGGGGTAACCCCTTGACTATTTCATTTTGGCTTAATTATTCAAGGCAATGATAGATAAAATGACCAAAATGTTCATGCCATAGCTTGTTGACCTCATCTACATGAGTAAGTAAGGAAGTGGGCGTTAAATCAGAAGTAAATTGGGGAGAAGGTGTATAACCGTGAATGATGATCTGCCTTTCCCTTGACCACTGTAGTGTCATTGTGAAGATTGCAAATAATCACCGAGTTAGGACTAAATTCCACTCACATTTATTCACCAAGGTGAGTGATTTGGTAAGCTCATAAGATACTGGTAGAGAGATCACAAACACTCAACACTTAGTTAAATGTTCCATTGTCCATCTCTACCAATCCACTACCAGAAAATAATACTGTAGTAACATCACCCAACATGATTTGGGACATGCCACATGGACTGATTTTAGAAAACTCAACATGTGAAGAGCCCATGTGGTGTGAGGAATCAAAATCAATGATCCACATTGATTAAGGAACAAATATAGTTATAAGGTCCTTTCCTTTCTTCTTCTCAGATTTAGACTCATTTGCTTTGGAAGACTCATACTTCAGAGCATTTTGTTTGATAAACTCAGGAACATCTATATTATTTTTCTCAAGTAAATGAGTTAGGTGATCTATTTATTTTCTTATACACTGGTGCTCTTCATGTACAATATTCTTGCAATATGAACACTTACACTTTTCTTTCTTCACTTTGGGCTACGAATTAGAAGTGTTCATGTTAGGTTTGGTTTGGGTTTGGTTGGTCTTGGTTTCCTTATTTGGTTGGTCCCTTTTCTCTTTCTTCTTTTCGGGTTTCTTATCCTTTCCTTTACCATTACTTGTAATAAGGGCATAAGAATTGGATTTGAGTGCTCCCATTTGAATAAACTTATCCTATTCTTGAATGAGTTGGGATGAAAACTTGTCAAATGAGGGAATTTTAAAAGTAGCCCACAGAGCTTCTTTCATGGCATGGAAGGAAGAAACAAAGATGAATTCTTCAAGAAATAAATTAGAAATAATTGACAAGATCAAATGAGCATCCTTTTTACTCAAATTTACATTCCTTTGAGAGAAATATAGCATGGATGAACTTTGAAAAGAAGGCATGTACATTATCAAAGTCATTAGGATTTAATCCTAGCAGTTCATTTTCCAACTCATGTACTCTCATGTCATCTTGTTTTCTGAAAATACCGTCTAATTTTTTCCATGCTTCATCAAGTGTGTCGAAAGCCTTAATGTGGAAGAGAAATTCAAGAGAAAAAAAACATAGAAAGAAGACATAAGGCTTCATCACATTGGTTCAACCACTTATATTTTTCAAGTTCATCATCAGGCTCAATATCAACTTCCATAGTGATGCAAAATAACCCTTTACCCATTAGTTTCATTATAATTTTAGATCTCCAATAAAAGAAATTAAATGGCATGAGAAAAGGTATAGAAAGATCATCCATTGTGAGGAGAGAGAAAAAAAGAATGTAGAAGGAAAAGAAGCACACACACACACACACACCCCAGAACAATATTTTCAGCCCCATGTTTGTGGAACTTTATAGTTTAGTGTGTTGATTTGTTATGATCCCCATGTATATATTTCAATAACACCTTAAGGTTTTGGTGTAACAGTTCATTCCATTTGGTATCAGAGTGACCACCCAGGTTCAATTCCCGACACGGTTAGCTACACCGACATTGCAGTGTTCACCTGGGGCTCGTATAGGGCAGGGCGGGGGTCTCGCTATACGAGAGCAAATCTAGCCTAGGGTCTGGAATACAGAAGCGTGGTGGGATGTTGTTATGATCCTCATGTGTGGGTTTCACTAATGCATCGAGGTTTTGGTGTAACGGTTCATTATATTTGGTATCAGAGTGACCACCTAGGTTCGAGTCCCGGCACGGGTAGCTACGTCGGCATTGCAATGTTCACCCGGGGCTTGTATAGGGCAGGGTGTGGTTTTGCTATACAGGTGCAAATCTAGCCCGGGGGTCAGGGCTATGGAAGCCTGGTGGGATGTTATGATCCTCATGTGTAGATTTCACTAATGCCTCGAGGTGTTGGTGTAATGGTTCATTACAAATGTTATGATCCTCACGTACAGATTTCACTAACACCTCGAGGTTTTGGGTGTAACGGTTCGTTACATGATTACGATCAAATGCGATTGTATGTCATGAAACATTCAGCCACTCACCTTGCAATCTATTTAAAAATGCACAGGTGTGGACGCCACAATCAAGTTTCAGAGATCATGACAATTTGACACCGTAAGCAAACACAAAATGATGCTATAAAACAATAAAAAGGGAGAAAAACATAGTTCTATGTGAAAAACAATGGCTCATGTCTCAATAACCTCCCTTGCCACAATGTTGTGGTGGACACACTCACAAACCCAAAAGTAATAACATGAGTGATTACAATGCAAAAGGGGACTCGAAATGAGTCCAAAAAGTAAGAAAAAAAACCTAGAAATTAAAAAAGGGCTTCGAAAAAGCGCTATACACTCCCACAAATGTTAGCAACAAGAAAATCCCAATAAAACTATATTTTTTGCAATTTAGTTTTTCTAATTAACTTAATTTTACAAAATAATTAAAATTAAAAAGGAATTAAAAATTACGAAAAAAGCTTAAATTAAACTTCCTCATTAAATTAGATGACCTCCTTAATATAAACCTTCTTTTAAAATTTGATAAACCTATAGTTTTAAATTAGTTAAAGCTATGCTATTAATAGCTTAGGTTACATATATATTCCTAAGTTTAAAAATATAATACTTAACAATCCAATGGTGATCTTAGATTAAATTCAAAAGGAGGAGGGTTGAAGTGATCAAGGGGATGAGGAGGTGGCTCCACATGGTGAGCTCGCAATGAGGGTCGAGATACTTGGAACGGTTATCGAGTGATCATTTCAAAGAACAATTGAAAAGACCAAGGTTGGACATGTAGGTAACAACCTGAGCAGGGTTCCAATATAGAGCAACAGTCGAGATGAGGGGCGCTCAGGATGAACATGTGAGGTAACACACGCACACAGGCCGAGCAGTTAGGCTAAAAAACTAGAGGGACACAACATGTAATATTTTCAGGTCAGAAAGCACGAGTCCAACGTGGTTGAGTTAATAGATCTCACCACGAGTGAAGGGAACATGGAAAACGGGGTCTAAAGCAGACTGTGGCAAGAGACATCTAGGGTCTAAACCAGACTGCGGAAGCTCCATCTAGAGTAGGGAGAGTAGGAAAAATGGCTCATCAATCCAGGAGAAGACATGATGAAAATAGAAATGAGCCAATCCCATACTCAAATGACATCCAAAACACAAGCTTGAAGGGAAGACCCAACTCAAGGAGTGAGCTAAAAAGGAACAAACCAATCTCGGGGAAGGCAGGACATAGTCCAAGGTGGGCTCAAATGATCCAGTAACACAAACCAACTTGCAAAGCAAATAACTTGACACACAACTCACCGAGGAAAAATGTGAGCTCATCAAGCTAGTAGGGAGCTCAGGTGAGCTGGGATGGGATAGAGGAGAGGTAGGTAGGGTAAACAAGATGTAAGGCAACAAGAGAAGACTAGGAGTAGGAAATATTTTCTAATTTTTTTTTCAAAATTTTAAATAAAAAATCAAATAACCTGCACCATAAATACATCTAAAATGATTTTCCACCAAATGAAGTTGCAGATATCTAAATCTAGAGAGAAAACACCTAAAACTACACAAACAAAAATACCTAAAAAGTACAAGCTAGAACTGTTAAATGGATTAACAAGAGCCCAAAATGATTAAAAAATTGCATGAAAAGCAATGAAATACGAAACTAGAAGTAATTAGAAACCAAATTAAAATGAGTGCATTTTTACTAAATCACAAGTCTGATACCATGTGAGATTATTCTATGAGGATCAAAATATAAACTCGTGCACATCGACAAGGTTGCATTCCAACGGTGATGAGCAAGCTCCAAGTAATCAACACGTAAAATTAAACAACTAGAAATCATGCATAGATTAAATAGGTCTATCTACTCATTCTCATAGATTAAAAGAAGGGTACATAATGGGAGTGTTGTATAACTCCCATTCCTGAACAATCACTCCCTCCATGAGGAAAATAGGAGTTATGATTCTCAAGATGGAATGCAACTCCTATGATGCCTATGACACATATGAAAATGAAAAATTCTATGATGAAATCTATCATATATCGTATAACTCCTATGACCTATGATATCGCCTAAGTGAGATGACACACCATGTGATGTGGACAAGACCCCGAGTGATGACAAGGCAAGTCACACACACCAATAATGGATACTTGGAAATTTTTGTATACTAATTGGGTTATATGGTAAATTTGGATAAAATGGGTTTTTATACCCCGTCTTCCCCTATTGAGAAGAATGGAGATTTTTCTGTGGGGTATTGGCTTCAAGTTTATTGAGTTGTTTGTATGTAAGTGTTGTTTTCATCCCATTTCTCATCATTGTGCATATTGGATGCATGATCCTCCTCTCTCTCATGGGCTTGGATGGAGGCTAACATGCCCTCCCTATTGGGAAGTGACATGTGATGATGTCATTTGGTTGGGTGGAAAACCAAGCCACTTATTATTGTGTTTTGGAGATTTAATACATGGAGTTGGAGCCAATATTTAGACCTTACATGGAGTTTTGGTCCTTTCTTTTGGAGAATATAATTTTGATTCAAATTTTGAGATGTTTTTCCCACTTAATGGGAAGCTTATCCACTTGCATTTTTAGAGTTTTAGTTTTCTTGTAAATTGTAAGAGAGGATTAAATGCAAGATGAATTGTTTTGGATTTCATTAGAGTGGAAAGTTTCATTGTCATTTATTTTACAAATCTTGTTTTAAATGAAGAATTTGTGAGCATGTATAAAAAGATGATTCCTTGTTTTCCATGTTATATCGTTGTTGCAGTGGGATAAAGATCTTGATGTTAGCCTCTTGAAATCCTATGTGTAGTGAATAATGTTTGTAAATTTCTATAACAAGGAGTGTTTTTTTTACCTTAATTTTCTATGGACTTGGTTAGTATTTAACCTATTTGGAATGGTGGTTATAAAACTCTCAAATTTGATGAAGGTTTAGACATTGTAAGAAATGTAGATATTTCTCTATATTATCTAGATTCATATGTCATACTTCTTGTTGGTGGCTTGAATTTAAGAGAGAAGAACAAACATTGAAATTGTTGAATAAAATGGAATGGGGATCTTGTTTAGTTAGGGAGTCTATTGAAAGGATTTTTACTCTAGTGGACTCACTTTAATTTGGGTGTTTGAAATGTTGTAACCAAAATTGAGTAGCCTTTTAAATAGTCCTTTGATTATTGGATTGTTTTAGTTGAAAAGGGAAAATGATATCTTGGATTTCTTGAGATAATTTAAATGAGAATGTAAATTGTGTTATCTTCTTTCCAAAAGGATTCTTACTAGCCTTACTATATGAAAGGAAAATATAAAGCTTGAGTTCTTGATATCCTACTTGTTTATAAACCATCTTAATGTTTAACCAAACAAGGTACATGGTTTTTATTTTTTGAGATAATAGCTTATAAAGATGTAAATTCAATTTATATAGGTGAGCATACGCTTTTATATTTTAGTTGAGCTTATTGATATAAGGATTATGTAAATATATTTAAATTAGTATATTTGGTTTTCTCAATGATATCACTTGCAAGTTGAAATAGGTTTTAAAATGGAGTTTAATACCTGTCCTTTTTACCAGATATAGATATGTGTTTAGGTTCACTTAGTCAAGGAGATAAAATGGTAGATAAAAAATAAGATTTATCTTTGGGTCTTATTTTCTACCTTCATATATATACATACACATGTATATATATACACCTACACACACACACACATATATTATATATCTATACACAATAATATAAACAAACATATACATATGGATTTTTGTTATATTATAAATTAGATTGAAGAAAAACCTTGAGTTATATACACACGCGCGCATGCGCACACAAACACACACAAAATGATTTTAGGTTGTTTTAAAAATTGAATGAACTAAATAATAATAATAAGGCTGGAGGGTTGGGTGGGTAGGCCGACCCAACCACTCCCCTCTATGGAAATTTTTGGGGCTTGACCCCCATTATAACTTGGTTACTCCTTTGGGTGGAAACCCTTGTATCCCTAGCCACGTCGTTGTGCGGCCTCCACCAATGACACCCTCTATGTAACCCCCTTCTCTTTCTTTGTCCATATAGCCCCTACTAGCCTCTGCTTCCTATTCACTCAAAAACCACACTCTCATATATATATATATATGAATCTATACCTATCCTGGCTAAGAGTATATGCGGCCGCATACATTCAAATACGTGGGTGTGTACATACATACATACATACATGTGTGTGTATATATGTGTGTATGTATGTATGTATATACATACACACACACACATATATGTATGGGGAAGATATATTTTGATGAAAATATATACACATAAATATGTATATAGGATGTATATACACTTATGAAAACCCTAATGGGTATATTGTAAACGAAATAGGTGGGTGAATAAACAAATAAAATAATTGAGCCTCCATGGATGCTACCTCCATTACCTGCAAACTAGAAGAGATGAGTTCAGAATGAATTTAGGGAAAAGGAAAAGCTATAAATTTTAAAACAAAATTAGGTTTCTTTTAGAAACTCTAAGGATCAAGGGTAGCGATCCCCTTGATCTAAGGGATCAAATTTAAGTCTAGAAATTGCCACTTGTCCATTTAAGCTTATGAGTTTACTAGAAAGGACATGTGGGCTCACCTTTTCCCTTTAATTTTGAAAGAATATATTTATTTTAAACTATCTAAAATGATAATTATAGGTGCAAAGGCATGGGACCATTTGGATGAAGCCAAATGGGTCCCATGCCCAACTTAATGATTTTAGACCCTAACTAATATAAATCCTAAAATTTATTAACTAACCCCTCAGTGGGGACTTTTGGAATACATTTACTAACCATAATTGGGAAATTACTACTACCGTCAATGTCACACTCCACAATTAGGTTTTTTGTTTTGGAATAAACGTAAACAAGCTAAATCCTCTTATTGGTGCAAATAATGCTTGGGTTGTTTTCTAGTATTCCCTAGTTATAGTAACGAGTGTGGGTTCGTAATGGAATGAATAATTGTAGGGATTTTTTATTATTTCATCTTGATTGAGATAATGACTTGAAATATTACCTAATTATTTGTTAAGTACCCTAAGTGGTGCTTTATAATAGGATGAAGATATAAATAACATTATGAATCATTGCAAATGATATTGGAATTGTACTTAATTGGCGTAATTATGGGTAAACAAGGACTTGGTTTATATCTCCTACTTATTGGATAAGTTAATGAAAAAAGGTTAATAATCTACCTATATCGATGACTTGGAACAATTGAATACCAATATTCTTGTGCCTAGTTAAATTTGGGCAACCCTCATGACATAAATATAATAAGAGTGATTTATACAATGATTATAAATTGTCAAAATAGGACTATGGTGTTTTGTGCCCACAGTTATTAATCCCTAATGAAGTGAGGGAGTTGGAATAATAAGGTTTAATGAAATGGGATGACTAAGGTTTGTAAAATATAACTCAACAATTGTTTGGTATACTCATTGGTGGCAGAGGTCGTAATAACTTGGCTAGCCTTAATCACATGGAAAATGGTAATGAGGAGTGGGTATCACCTTAGTTAATCTAGTACATCCATAGTTGATTTAGAAAAACAATGATTTAAATTGTGTCTATTACTCAACCAACATTTACAAAATAAATCATCCCAAATTTTCCTAGTCTTTTAAATGGTTTTTGGTTCTTGAAATCATGGGCACGAAAATTTATCCAAGATATTATCACCCAGATGAAGTATAAGGCCTAACAAAAGATGTCAATTTTAAAGTGTAGTTAGAAGTCATGTAGGCCCAAGACCATACAAGTAGGTCAGGACCGTATGTACGGTCCTCACAAAACTATATGGTTCTAATTAGGGGCGGGGAATGTGCCAAATGAATTTTGGAGATAATAAATTGATGCCTCTCTATTGGTTTTATGAATTATATTCTCAGGATGTGTTGGCATGTCAGTGTGTGAGGATAAACAAACTAAAAAATGTACCTTAGAAAGTGCTGAGTGATAACGAAGAAGTTGTATTTATGATAGCAAGAGTGCATAGTCAAATCAAGGGTTACCAAATTGTATATTGAAAAATTTGAGTGTTTGCATAGTCAAATAAAGTATTTAGATTTACATGGCTTCCTAAAACTACAAAAAGTACTATGATATTGAATGATACAACTTCAAATATACTATAAGAGCCACCTACTCACAAAGCGAATAAGACTGAACTATCTCTTGTGCAAGTAACAATGGAAACAACACCAATTTATCATGATGATGATGCCTTTTAAAGTACATGGGCATGTCCTACACAATTACCCAAAGATAGTATTACTAGTTTCTTTCATGATACTACCATAGATGTGATCAAACAAAGATATGTTCTAATACAAATGATGATATTGATTGGGATGTTGGGTATAATACATTTATGTAGTTACAAAATCATTCTCTTTCTATTTATATTACACCTCTAAGTATGTCATTATATGTATGATTCCTAAGTAAGAAAACTAAACATTAACAACACATGTTTTTTTTGCTTTTACATTACTTTATCCCTTTTTATATTCTTATCATTTTCTTTTCTCGAATAATCACCTTACTTTTAGACATTGGAAAACATATGACCCAACTCTATATTTTTATTTTATATCCTCTGAGCATCCTAGACAATATTGACCATTAGGGACAGGATTTCCCAGACATTACTGTCTCCGTTGGATGTTTTTGTCCTTTTCTCGCCTCTTCTCAAGTTTTAAATGAAACATTAATTATTATCTTTTCTTTTCTCTCTTTTATCACTTTGGGTCGACATTTTTGGTTGTTAATGATGAAATTAAAACAAGGGAATCATATATATACACGACTTATTCACTATCAGTGGGGATTGGATAAATTTGGGGCTATTACTTACTATTTACTACTTGGGACAAGAGAAAAATTCAAGGACTCCTTTTGGTCTGTATTAATCACTACATAGGAAGGGTTATTTCTGGATTCCATATCACACATTCATCTTGGGGGAATATTATTTGTAGCCCAATATCTTGGTGTGAATGGCACAAGGGAAACCTAGCTTCAAGGGAAATAATTCAATCAAACACACACACACACACACACACACACACACACACACACACACACACACACACACACACACACACACACACACACACTAACACACACACACACACTAGAACTACATATATTGTGATATTTAGTGTAGTGCTCGATGATAATCACATTGAGGTGACCAACGAGGTCAGTTTGACTCAAGCATATGCATTATTTATTTTATCTAATGTTTGTTTAAGAATTTTGCATGTAGTTAGGGTTTGTTTTGTAGGTTCATGTGTGGTACTAGAACCCTATAGTGAAGCTAGTGAGATAAAGAGCGAAAGGAAGAAGACAAGATCAGACCATGAGAAGATTAGATCCAGAGATATTGTCAGGACACTAACAACCAACTTAGAAACTAGCACCCAGAAAATCATGTCCTCATCTGGATGGTCCTGTCTGAAGAGGTTTTAGATTCTAGTTTTCCAGATGATGCTTATTCATTCCAAATCTAACCTATTCCACTCAGTTTCTAACCTAGAATCAGCCCAAATCTTTGAATACAAGCTAAGTCACTCTTATCTCACTATTGCTTACACTTTCTTGTTTCTTGCATGATATATCTTACTTGCTAATATTATATTCATTTGACCTTAGTCCTTTTATAAAGGTTTAAATTCCTTTAAATCATTTGGTGAACTTGATCCTTACACACTCTTTATCAGATCTTTTTATTTTCTATCATAGATAACACCTCTCATGAGTTTACCACCGAAAATATTAATGACCTAAATACATACCTTGCTGATCATCCTAAACACCTCAATCTCTTGTTATTTTATTCTTATGAATAATCCCAATAGATCTCTATCTCCACTCCTCTAGAAACCATTATTATCTCCACTATGATTACCACATCTTTTATCCCACTCCCCTCCCCTCCTACTAATACATGGGCATCCACTAGTCATGATACTATTTTCTCACCTAAACTCATATTTCTTATCCTCTTATTTCTCACATCTAACCTAAAATTTCTTTAGGTACCCATGCCTTAGAGTCTTTTATCATGATTCACAACTTCAAATTTGTCAATTGCAATAGACCTCTTCTTTTTCTTATCCATCTCTTAATTATTTGCTTCTTCTTCATAGTCCCCTTGCACCCGAGATTTATTCTTATCCACTTCCTTCCAATTTTCCCTCACCTAATTTTCCTCTCTTTGATAGCCATGGAGATCCCCAAGAGTACCTTTGGTCATTTGTTGTTAGTTGGTTGGATTATGCTTGTGATGAAAAATTATTAACCAAGTTGTTTCCTGCAAGCTTATAAGATTATGCCTTGTGACGATTTTATGATTTACCTTTACACTCCATTCAATATTTTACTCCTCGAGAAAATATATTTTTGCTCAATTTTCTATGAATCTTGGAATGAATATATCATATGCACAAAATGCCAAAATTAAGAAAGGAACTAGTGAGCATCTTAGTGACTATGTGTTGCATTATAAGACTAATCTTTCTAAAATAAAAAATATCTTGGATGAATATGAATTGCAAGATATTTTTATCCAAATCCTATTACCTCCTTTGCAAGAATGTGTACTCTTTGAATCTTTTCACTCTTATGATCATCTATGTCATACTTTGAAAAGTTGTGAAATCAAGTCGCTTTCTTTGGGAAAAATTAAATATGGTGCTAATATTTTTGATCCATCTCCTAACAAGTTCCTAAGAAAATTTTCCTTCAAGGGAATCCTAGTGAACCTAACCCTACAGTCAATGTTATATCTCAACCTACAAAGCTCAAATTACAACCTACATGCCACATTTTTACTAAATTATCATATCCACCACATATGTTGTTGCCTCAACTCCTAGAAAGAAATCAATCTAATTTCTCTTCCGACCCATCTTGACCTAGATCATAATAGGCCTTATGGAAAAATATTGATGAACATGCCCATTGTGATTATCATAGATGGAGTGGCCATTCTACTGACAAGTGTTTCAAGTTCAGACATTTAATCCAAGATTTGATTGATAACCATGATATTGATTTTCCAGACTCTATTATTTATATTCCTAAATCTACTAATAATAATGGAAAACTTAAAGTCTTTAATGATCCACTACCTAAGCATGAAAAATAAGCTCATGATTCCTCTCATAACCATGTTTATCATGTTGTTCCTCCTCCTTCATCTTCAAATCATCCTTTTGGATTTATTATTGGTATTACTAATCTTCCTTCACCTATCATTTCTTTCACCGATGCTAATTTTTGTGCCTCTTTTTCATCACATAGATTATACATTGATGCCTCTATTGTTCCTCATGTTATCAACAATGTTATGGTGTATCCTACTTATAAGTGCAATGCATGTTTAATATCTTTCTTGTAAGCTATTGGTTTTCCATTATCTCAAATGACCCATAGATCACCAACTTATGGGCATGTCATTATTCCCATCACAGTTGGGCCTCTCACTATCGCTATGCCTTTCACTGTTGGATCTATAGTTATGCATTGTGACATGGTCTTAGGACTCCCTTGGATTAGGGCCGTAAAAGTTGTACCATCCATAGTTCACTTATTCCTTAAGTATGTACATGAGCATCACCTTATCACTATTCAAGGTATCCCACCACATACTCCTTTGTCATTGGATCCTATTAATGCTACGCCTTTTGTTACTTCTATAAGTGTAGTGCACCTACTCCTACATATTTTAATGATGGACCCATGGATTTGGCACATACTCCTCTAGAATCTAGAGCTCTTACTACTCCCAATGATACTTTTACACATACACCTAGATATCCTCCACATGTGGCTCCTTCTTCTTGCTCATGAAGGATACATCGGTCCCATTTCTCACGAATGATACATCGGTCCCATAGTCCATCTCATAAACATAGGTCTCCACCTAGGACACACATTACCCATGGCACATATAGGTCCATTTCACTGTCTCTTTCTCCACATATAATCCCTTGTGGCCTTAGAGTATTTTATCATGATCACATATGCACCTCGTTCATACAAGAAGATATCGGAACCTCACCCCCTATCCTCATTGGATAGATCACCATGGTATTCACACTTGGGGGCATAATCCCCCCTTTGGTAAGTGATGATATGCTCTTGTTATAGGTTCAAACATGGCTGTTGAGGGAACATTTACCTACATGGACCTCACCTTACACACATACACTGAGGGCACCCTTGTTCCCCTCTCTCAATCATAAATTTTCATTCAAATAATTACAAAAATTCCAAAACACTTACCCTAGATCTTGATTGGATGTATCCTTGCTTTCTTATACTATTCTATGTTGCACATTGTTTTGTTACTTGGATTTATAGTATGTTCTATCATTGTTTCATGCACACACATGTGCATTCACATGGTACTTTTTGAGGTGAATGTAAATCACTTGCAGATTACTGCATGATGTATGATGTTTGGAACTATTCTCTACCACTCCCACTAAGGCTCTTGGGGGCATCTACCTTTTCTATTTTCTCTATATTCAGGTTCTATCATGGGAAAATATACTACTTTCGTTCCTAGTTTCAGTTGTATACATTGTGGCATACTATCCATTTTTATAACATGTTAATGATTGTTAGGAATATCTATGTTGTAGTGTGAACATAAAATATTATGTGAGTGATAATATTATCTAGGATAATATAATATGTGTTGTAATAATTAATTACATTATTGTAAATGTAATTATGAGTGGGTGAGTAAATATTGTTATGAGTTGTTGGGTAAACAACTCATTAACAATATTAGTTTTGTGAGAAAACAAAATCTCACGTAAAATAACATGGAGTTATTTTAGGAGTTATTTATGGAGATTATATCTCCTTAAATATAGGAACACCATCTCCTATTTAAATGGATGTAATAGCAAAGAAAAATAGTGTAAGATTTTGGATTTAATTTATGCAATTCTGATATAGTATTTTCAATGATTGCTTCATGTGTAGCACTTGTCTTGTAGGCCTACTTTCAACCTTGGTTATTTGATTGTCATTGTTTGTGGGCTATGACCTATGCTTGATTGTGTGTTTTGATTTTATATCCTTGAAAACTTTGAGTGTATTGCGACATCCTGAGTGGTTTCCCATGTATTCAACCAACTACTTGTGTTTATTTTCCATGTTACTATGTGTTTTGAGTAGTTTCTATTACATCATGTAATGTTTGTTTGTGACTAACAATTTAGCTAGCCTTTCCCATTATTTTGCATGCACCATGGTTATTACCATGTATATTCCCTATTCCCCATGTAGGAGTTTTATTTCATATGTGTTTATTAGTTTTAGATTTTCTCGTTAGGGTTGCACTCACTTAATTCATGTCACGCACCCCAAATGAGTGGGGGAAATCACCAGGTGAATATTTAACCCTCTTAATAGGTCAGATACTAGACACATAATGGTACAAAAAAATCAAAATAAACATGAGATAATAACATGGTTTGGAATTAGACTTGGACCAAAATCAGTGCAAGGAAAGAAGTGCCCAATACAAACATGAGCGGTGGACACTAATATCCCACCTAGGTAGTTCTATCCTAGGGGTAGAAATAGGTACAATACATGATCAATAGGTTTCTAGTGATAGGTTTCTTAAAAATACAACAATAGGTACTCAATTACAGGTTACAACTAGGTATAATAGGATCAAAATTAGTGACAAGTTACATACTTTGGGCAAGGGAACTAATTTATTTATTTTCTTGGGATCATGTAATGAATGACACTTGGGGAATATGTAGGACATAGATATGTATGGAATGATATGTCATCTGTGACCAATTTCTGTTGGGTTAGTGACCATCTGCAGTGACACTTATCTATGGGAAAGCATTAACGGTTGGAGGGAAAAGCCTACAACTGTCCAAACACTCTTCCCTTAGAAACAAGATGCATAAAACCTCATTATAGTGAAAGGACACTAAAATAATCAATTTTGAAATAGGACACCTAAATCCTCAGTTCTATTCCCACCATCTCTAAGGAAACAAACATACATCATCAATTATATCTCTTCTCTCGTGACATTAAGGTGTATTACATCCTTGATTCACTTGTCTTTCATTACACATTTCTATATTCAATTTTACTAAGTTAAATTTAAATTTCATTTATCATGAGCATTGACTAAACTTATTTTATTTTTGCAGGTCCGACCTTACTCCAAAAAAATGTGACATACAAATGGAACAAGTAACAATCTCAAGCACAAGACGCTCTGATAAAGACAATATCTAAGGAACCAACGTATGCATCATTTCTACTACACACACAAGGTCACCCCTAGGATTGTTATGCTCTTCTATATTCCATGAAACACATTCTACAATATCCATTCGGAATGATATCAAGTACAATCCTCTTTCGAAATGATATCGGTTACAACTCCCTTCAGCTCTCCAAAAAATACACTCTTATATACTTTATGCTACCAAATATTCATTCACCAGTATAAAGTGGGGGGAAATGTAGTCACGAAATCACACACTTTCTATTTATATTATGCCTCTAGTGTGTCATTATAAGCATGATTCCTAAGTAAGAAAATTATACATTAACAACACTTGTTTGTTTTACTTTTACATTATTTTATCCCTTTTAATAATCTTATCATTTTATTTTCTCAAATGATCACTTTACTTTTGGACATTGGACAACATATGACCCAAATTTGTATTTTCTGTTATATCCTCTGAGAATCCCGGAAAATACCTCCCATTAGGGAAAGGAGCGCTTAGACACTACTATCCCCTTTGGGTGCTTCTATCCTTTTTCTAGCCTCTTCTCAAGTTTGAAAAGCCACATCATTTGCTATTTTTTCTGAAGTATTTTTATCACTTTGGGTTAGCCTATTTGGTTATTAATGATGAAATTTAAATAAGGGAATCATGTATATAGATGAAATACTCATTATCATTAGGGGATGGACAAATTTGGGGATATTATTTAGTATCTACTACTTGGGAAAAGAGCAACATTCAAGGAATTCATTTGGGCTGCATTATTCACTACATATGAGGGGCTATTTTTGGATTCCATCTCACACATTCATCTTGGGGGAAAAGTAGTTGTAGCTCACTACCTTGGTGTGACTTACACAAGGGTAATCTAGCTTCATGGGACATAATTTAATCACACACACACACACACACACACACACACACACACACACACACACACACACACACACACACACACACACACACACACACACACACACACACACACACACACAATAACTACATAGAGTCTAAAATGTAGTGCAATTCTTAATGAAAATCACATTGGGGTGGCCATGAAGGTTAGTCCGACTCAAGTATATACAATATTTATTTCATCTAATGTTTTCTTACACCTTGTGCAGGTAGCCGAGGTTTTTTTGAAGGTTTAGGTGTAACACAATAACCCTACATCAAATCTATAGTGAAATAGAGTGAAATGAAGAAGATGAGTTTAGGCCTTGAGAAGATTAGATCCAGAGATGTTGCCAAGAAACTAGCGCCAAACTCAGATACTAGCTCTCGGGTGGCCCTGTCCTCATCTGGGTGGTCTTGTCCGAAGAGGTTTCAGATTCTATTTTTCTAGAAAAATATTATTCAATCTAGATGCAATTTGTTCCACTAAATTCCTAGCCGAGAATCATCTCAGATCTCCAAATACAAGCTAAGTCACTCTTATCTCACTATTTCTTACACTTGCTTGTTTTTTACTATATTCATTTGATCTTATTCCTCTGATAAAGATTAAAATTCCTTTAAATAAATTTATGAATGCTATTATTACAATGAGTTATCTAATATATGCATGTTATATTTTAATCCCATTGGTGGAGCTAAAACTTATGTTGATGTTAGTAATAATGAATAAATTTATATATTAAGTGTGCCCTTGTGAGAAGTAAATATTCCTCCCTTTGATACTAATGATTATTTACTCATCCACAATGGCCCTGAGGCTTTTTAAATTGATCAATTTGAAATTCTTGCTCATATCAACTTAGATTTTCCCAAGATCACTAGATACGTCGGCTAAATTTGGATTTTTCCTTACTAGTTCTACAAATATAATTCTATGACACATACTTTTATTTTGTGGTTTTGTTTTAGTATTATATAAAATATTAACCAATGTAGAATCCCTTCTCAAATACTTAGGGGCATATATACAGATATCATTTCTTTTCTAATAATGGGTTTCCTTGCAATATATATGCCTATGTGTACTTTGGTAAGGGTGATGTTTCTAATATGTTTTCTAACACTGCTACTACTATCACTACTCATCATTTTCTATATAAATCCAATCCAATCACAATTTTTGTCATGAACAAAGAAAAATCAACATCAATCAAATGTAATATCTTAAGACATGATACTTTAATCATAATTCCCAATTCAAAGTATTCTACTCATACTATTTCTAATGTGTTTATCCCTCTCCGGTTTTCTATCATATGATCTACATGATTATCCTTATTCTACTATGAAATATTCTAAGCCTACGCATACTTCACCATTCAGGGTTCATCTTACCTCCTGATGAACATATTCTTGGGTAGCTCTTGCGTTATCCCCTTTCTTGTACATAACTCAAAACACTGCAAAAATATTCAAATAATCACATACTACGAAAACATTCAAATATGAGCAAAAAATAAAAAAATAGAACCTGTTCTAGTTTTATTAGCTAGCATATTACTTTATACATTATGTTGGTTACATTTAACTGAATCATAACATATATATTAATTGCACACATGTGTTCATGAGGAATCTTGAGCTTGATACAGGAAACTCACATATTATTACACAATGATAAGAGCCAACTTGGTTCTTTACACTACTCTTTTCAAGGTATCCCTCTACACTTTACAAGTGGCTTTGTTTCACTACTGGTTGCTTTACACTTTCATCATTGTGTTTTTTACAATGTTACTTGTTATCTATTGGATACATAGAACTAACACATGTGTCTTATGCAATACTAACTTATCATTACTTTCTATAGTATTACTATTACTAGTTGCTACACCTGTTTTCTGTACTATTATCACTATTGGTTTATGCAAATTCATTCCTTGACTATTTATTTTATGTATTTATCTTGTTATAATGTTATGTACGTTTTCTTTATGTGGACTATGAGCCTTACTTATCTTGTTACACCGTGGGTGTCCTATGTTTTTGGCTCCAGGTCTATATCGTACTATGTTTTTACATGTTGTTACTTGATTATACACTATTTTTTGTATTACTCTATTATTTATAGCTTGCAATGATGCTTACATTATTATTTTTTCTATGATTTCTAAGACGATTAGTATGTTGATTACACACTTATTTTACCATGTGTGACCCCTTTTACAGGTACATATTCTCAATTTTGGCCATCACTTAATCCTTCTACATCCTTCTACAAATTATCAGAAATATAATACATGAGTACACATATATTATTTGGAGCCACAAACTTAAATATTTTATCACACACACTTCAAAATATGGGTATTCAATTATGTATTTCTATAAATTCAGATAAATTATAGGATACAAGAACAAATTTATACAGGGCATGAATCCTTAGAAAAGGTCATAGATATTGAAATGTGGCAGTATTCAAACATGGTTAAAACCATAAAGAAAATTCAAGACCTTGGCATTGGCTTGACCTCTCCATATGTTTCTAGACAGAGATGTTGTTTCACTCAAAATTCATTTTTTAAAAATTACCAAACATTTACAAGATTTATACACAAATATAGATATAAATCACACAATTCAAAGCAGGTTACAGAGGGCATGGGTATGTCATTCCTTCTTCACGATAATATTTTAAATACAATCAAAAAATGGGTTTAGGGGAATGGGCCTCATTCTCCTCAATTTTTTTTTAAAATTTGAAATAATCAATTTAGATGTAATAGCTCCTTATGGGGGGATGACATGAGTCATTTCTTCTAAGGTCTATTGGACCAAATTAGGCCTATATCCATATACAATGACGTAGTCCATGAGTTTAGTATAAAGTGTTGAAGCAATACTACGAGATTCATAGTTTGATATTTCCCCTTCTCTCACTTGATTCTCAAATTAGGAAAGTATAAAAGAAAAACTGGGAGCTTCGTACACTAACATTTCCTCTTCCCACTCCATATTAACGAATGGGAAAGACATCAAAGCACTTGGGTTCTTCATATTCTAATCCTTCCTCCTTTACTATCTCATATTGCATAACATTGGGGACCGGTTACCCCCAAACCTCCATCATCTTAAAAGCATATTCCAACTCTCCAAGGAATGAAAATAATGGGAGTTCCTCCATCCATAAAAAAATATGTTTACTATTTCCATGTTTTACGTCTCCTTTGCATACTTTTTATAAATTTCAAAGTTACAAAACATTGCCTATATTTTGATTTAAAGTTTAATTTATATCATAGACATTGACTACACTTTTTGTTGTAGATTTCATTGTGGAGCATGCCAACACCAACACATCACGAATTCCATTTGAGTGAAGGAAAACTGTTTTTACACACTCATGTTTGTTTTTCCTTTAAGCATTCAATTTTAAATTATACACTTAAAGGGGGGAAATATAGAAACTAAAATCTAGTATCTCATCCTCGTGTAATTCCAAGTTTGACCTTGTATCCTTGTCAAGGAAAATGCTCATATTTATAATCCAAACTCATTATATATCTAGTTATTCTAAAACTTGCTTATCTTTACATCATGCTTTGTCAAAAATTATAGAGATATTATTCAATCAAAGAAGCATAGAACATCTGATACTCATTTCACAATTTTATAATTTAGGAGTTTCTCTCTCCTATCCAAAATCATATGTAAGGTTGAGGATGTGGGTTACAGTCTTGTTTGAGATGTACGGTCCTACCCCTTTTCAATCATCGACTCTAATTTTGATGCTAAATCATTCTTTGGTTTATTTTACCTTCTTAGGGTTGGACTTATTAGAAGATCTTGCCTACGTTAGACTATATAAACAAGCCATTATCACATCATAATTCACCCGACATTCTTATAAGCTCCTATTACAAAAATCATTCAAAAATCCCTCAAATTTTTCCTAGATCTGCGCAAGTCAGTTACTCATTAGGAAATACCTTCTACAATTATGAAGCACTCAAATAGGTCAAAGAGTCTAGCTTCACCCATCTACAAGCATACAAAGATCACAAAGGCATGTACCAAGTAAGATAAAATTCAATCTAAGCATTGATAATGGTTTAATCAACACAAGGGCTAGGTCACATAGCTAAGTCACACCACATCTCACTACTACCACATTGGGTACATTCTATACTATGTGGTTAGCCTTCTATCTTGGTGTCAAGAGATATAAGCAAACCCCTAGGGGGTTGGTCAGCTATACACACTTGCACAAGTACTTAGGAGAACTATAGTAGGCTTGATTTATGAAACAATGATATTTAGTGAACACTTGGATTGGTTCAACAGTTGGGATTGTGAATGCCAAGGGTGGTTCAACCTCAAATACACACATGTTTTTCTCTTTTTGTTTGTTAATTCTCTAATGAATGTTTATGCAGGTTAATAGGTTTCCATTTTGTTGCAAGTTATTACAAGTCAAAAGTTGTGCGAGCAAGAGTGACATACAACAAGTGTCATATCCTTAACATTATATATTTATATCATTACTAAGGATATGTAGTGGAGTGAATAACCTTAACATTTAATTTATTAATTTTTAATAAATAAGTTAGGATGACTTAATTAGGATGAAAGGGTGTGACCCTTCATATTTATGTATATAAATATAGATAGGTGTGATTCTCACAAAGGCATCACATATCATATAATTTGATCTATTTAATCAATTATTCTTATTTCTATCAGTTTTCCCCTCAAAGTGGACTATATTTGAGTAATTTGATAAAATAATGTCATAACTAGTGGTATCAGAGCATCAATTTTTGGATTTTTTTTCCCACCATATATGGTACACATATGTGAATTTTTCAGATTTTTTTTTTCATATTGTTATACGTAATAAAAATTCATCACTCCTAATTTCAACCTCTTTTGATCTGATTTGCTTGAGTTATTACAATTTCATTATTTTTGACGAATCCACCACATAGGTCGAATTCAGATTTTTTCTAAGTTATTTATATTTTTGGATACCTCGTAAATTTTGAGGTAGGGTCCATTATTTGTATTTTCAAATTTAAGGCACTCTATATTTAGAAATTCTTAGATCCAAGTTAGTTAACAATGGAACATCCAATTAAGATATAACACATATTTTAATGGTTTTTGGTTACTAATCACTTTGGATACTCCCGCACGGATTGATAATAAATCAGGAGCTAGAAAAAGAGTCACATCATGGCCATGCATTTTTAAACATATATATTTTCATCAACCATTGATCCCAATGATATTATTTATTTTCCACCACCTAAAATTGAGGGTGATATTCATGCAGGATGTGAAACAATGGTAACTTGTATACATGAGAAATTTTTTGCCCCATTTGTAACATCTTTGAATGAGATTTTATATAGGTTTTAAAATGATATCATTTATGAATTGAAAAACTTAATTAATCCACCTCAGACAACTACTCACACAAAATAAAATCATATAGGAGGGTAAAACAAACATAATATAGGGAAACCATTCTAAGGGTACAAATTGAACCTACCAAATATGGAAATTCATAAATTTTATGGTATAGATGTAACTTCGTGGATAAATCTCATGAAACAATACTTTAAGTGCACAATATACCGAATGATGTAATCGTTGACATAGCTTCACTACATTTAGAATTTGAACCATATCAGTGGTACCAATGGATGATGAGTGAAAAAAATAGAATATTATTTATTTGTAGGAATTTATTAATGAATTAGTAACCCAATATGAGTAGCCATGGAAGGGAATTTACTTCACCCAATTAACAAATCTTAAACAAACAGGATCTATAGCCGTAAACAATGTTGAACATATGAGATTGACAATCCAAACTTTTGAAGAAACACCTTACCAAAGACTAAAAATTTACATCAATTGACTAAATGATAAAGTTAAACACAATGTTTTTTTTTTTTTTTGGAACCATGTATAGTTAGGAAAGCTACACAACAAGCACTACACATTGAGCAATGAAACTCGACTACTAATAGATTCACACAAGGTCAAACTATGGAATAGAAAGATAAACATGTGACTAATAATATTAATAGAAATGTGGTAAAATATTTTAACTGAATTCAAATTACCAAGCTCTCTCCTCGAGGAGAAAAAAGAGAAAAATGCCAATGTCGGCATTGTGCTAGTAAATGGTCTAGAGGTCATAAGTGTGCGGGTGGAGAGAAAAGAATCATGGTTATTTAAAAAGAGGCGTTGGATGAGGAAAAAAATGATAATACAAAAAAAATAGCACATGAACATGATGACTTGAAGGATGAAGAAAATATTACTATCTTATTACATGCATTAATGGGATAAACACACTAGAAACACTCAAAGTTTTTGGTTATATTAAAAAGAAAAAGGTGAAAGTTTTGATCAATACAGGGAGTACCCATAACTTCATTGGTAGAAAATTAGCTAATGCACTCAAATATTTTGTGTTTCCTTTCTCCAATTTTCAAGTCATTATTGTTGATGGGAAACAACTATCTTGTGGTGGTGAATGTAGTCATATCAAACCATCAATGGAGGACTATCTTCTAGATTTTTAAATGTTTACCATACTAAGTGGGGGAGCTGATGTAGTTTTGGGAGTGCAATGGCTTACAAAGTTGGGAACAATGCATTTTAACTTTCAAGACTTATTCACGAATTTTTCGTATGAATGGAAAAAATTACAAACTTTATAGGATACAGTCACCACTAAGACAAATTATTATTTCTCAAAGGATGGAGAAACTACTCAAGAAGGGAGTTTATGGTGTGGTGGCATAACTATGTTTCTTAGAAGGATGTGATGTAGAAAACTAAGCTCCATCAACTCTTTAAGAGATTATTCAAAACCATTAATAGATATTTCAAAAACCAAAGAACCTACATCAAATCCAAGATCATGATCACATAATTGAGTTCATTCTAGGAAGTATCCCTCATAATATTAAACCTTGTCATTAGATACACCTAAATTTTCACTTTTCATCTTTCATACATGTTGATTTAATTTAATTTGAATTAAATATAATTATTATAGAGTAACTGATGTATAAATGCTGAAATATAATAATGACACAAGAAAACTAATATTTAAAATATAAAACCCTAAGCAAGAGATAGAAAAATGATAACTCCAGCTAATATTGGCATAATTTGGAACTGATATGGGTAGGGAGAAGTGATGAACATAATGTAAGCAACATCGTTATTGATCTATATTAATTATGTAACTCATGAACAAGGCCAGATAGGGGCGCCGCCATTAGGATAGGGGCTCCTGGGCATTAATAACCAGATCTAGGCACCCATTATTACGCAAAAGCTCTGGATCTAATTTTTATTGTGTCGCAAGAGTGTCATAGTTTCTCTCAACTAATTGCATGTTGTTTTCCTTTGGGTCACCGAAGGTACCTATAGCCTAAAAAAGAGATTTTCACCTAGACAAGCCCATAAACCAAATAAAACCTAAAAAGGAAAATGCAGAATGGGGAGTCAGAATGACCCCGACCGTCACCCCAGAGTGAATGTAGTATTTTTTTATCCACTTAATAGCTATGTGCGCTGGAACTTCATCCAATCAAATCTAGAAGCTCACTCAAAGAACGTGCAACTGTCATGCCCCTCCTTTGTTATGCTTATTAGAATGTTAGCAATCATGTTCATCATATTCATAACCAAATAAATTCATTCATGCATGGATAATCTTCATAAACATGGAAGCTCAGAAACACATATAATAACAAAACCACTCATTGAAGTTAACAGTCAAAATCTGAACATACATATGTAAATTACAGTCACTTATCCATTGCAAAATTCCATAATCAAATACATATAAGGTAATTGATTACAATATCCCCATTACAACAATGCACGCTCTCATACAAACTCAAATCATACTCAGACTATCACTCTCTAGCTCCTTAACTCATACTCACTAAAGGACTCAATCTGCACTAGTCAAAACAATGGTGTAACACCAATATTTATAGGGTGGGAACTTTCCCTTCACTGCTTACATGCTTTCTTTCCTAATAATAGCCATGTCCTAATAATAATTTGTAAGCTTTCATATTAACAGCATGAGCTATAAATAGTTTTATTTAATAATAATTTAATCCATGTTGTAATTCTCCCTACATGCACCACTTCTAATATTATCTTGCATGTGATTTTCCTAACTATAGACTTTGTGTGTGTCTCAAGTCATTCTAATTTTTCCTATTAATAGCCAAGGCTTCAAAATGGCTAAGTCTTTATCCACTTCTTGTGTGTGCGCAGCCCCACGCGCCGACCTGTCCTTCACTAGTTTGCACATCCTCGTGCACTTCCCTATCCCGTGCATTACTCCATGTGTGTGTGCCCTTGTGTAGTCTTACATACATGTCTACATTTTTCCATCCTCTGTGCGCATAATTTTTTGCATAGCCTACATAATACTTAGTCAATTTTATGACCAACATTACCCCACATTAAAGATATTGTCCATCCTCGACAATATTGAACCCAAGAATGTCTTCAATGAATGAATGAATTAAACAATAAGAATATGGGATTGCACCCCAAGAATCAAAAGAATATGGATCTTCAACCAACAACTATACATACCTTTTTGGGTGGAAGGATACCTAGAAATTCCTTATCCAAAATATTTTGTAACTCCCTCCAACCTTCCAACTCCTTCACTGTCTTGATTGTCACAACATCAACGATGGTAGGTACTTTTTTGGGGGTTAACTCATCAATTTTTCCCTTGATCTCCACGATCATAATTTAAAGTTGTGAGGCCATATCGTCTAGCGCATCCATCATGCGCATGACCAAGGGAAAGATATTTTTTAGTTTGTCTTTGAGTGCAACTTTTAGAGATGTTATCAAATATCTCTTCTGCTCTACTTCAACCAACACCTTCTCCTGCTCAGCCTTGTTATTTTTCATTTTGTCCTGAATCTCTTTTAACTATGCCTCGTTATTGATGACATGTACATTCACAACCTATTCAAAATCTTGGCAGTTGTCAAAGACAAACTCTTCCCTTCATGTAGCCTCCTTAGCCTCTGCAACCAACACCTCATAGTGCGTAAAATGTTTCTCTACTTGCTCCCTACCAGTCTTCTTCTACATGGCTATCTCCTTATTTGTTGGCCCTATCCCCATATCCTTCTTCTCATGTGTGTTCAATAATTCCAAGTCCTCTAAATAATTCAATGTTGATGGATATACATCTTGGGGGTGCCCAACCAAGTCTGGGTAGGTGAAAGTGATGGCATTGACAATACATTTCACCTTTTTATATGCTATGTCCATTCGTCCCTTTTCTTCTCTTAGCTCTTGTTTAAACTCTTAAATCTTCTAATCCTTCTCTTGAGATTCCTCATGTATTCTCTTGACGGTGGCATCCTTATAAAAATCTGTACTTGACTTCCGACACTAATTTGTTAAGCACATTACATGCTTGTTCATCAATGAACATCTATGCGTCAACCACTGGAAAGGCCTCCCCTGTCTAGGATTTAAGTTGAGGATTAGATAATGGCTGCATCCTTATCTCAAATTATGGTTCCTCCATATGTGACTGATAAGCCCCAGAGATCATATTTCTAATGTGCGGGAGGGATTCATTCTTGTTAAAGAATGACCAACAAAACAAGTCTTTTATGCCCATCGAGCTTTAGTAACACACCCGAAGAGCCTTGACAAGGTCATCCACATATTGCAATAGAGGGCCCTGGGCAATCTACCTTCATTTCCTTGTTACATTCCCCCTCTTCCCTATAGGTACCTTTTACGCTATAACATGTATCAGGCCACCCATAACTGTATCTTTGCCCATGATTGTATACTTATATTTCTCTTCCTCTTCATCATGCTCAAATTCATGCTCTTCCTAAAGCTCTCAGTCTCCACGTACGTTCTCTATAATAGGTTCATCATGGAATTATTCATCTTCAAAATACTTCCTCAGACCATCCTCCTCACGTGCATCATGATCCTCTTCATTTGTGTAATCTACAATGTGAATGATCAGGGAGATCCGAGACACCTCTTCTTCATCAAACTTCCTCGTTTCTTCTATTTCATGACTTGAAACCAATCTTGCTTTCTTCTTTACCGTGGTCCTCTTCTTTGGACTTGGTTTCTTCAGAGACTTCTTAGTTTCTCTAGAAGTGCTCATGTTATGGATTTATTCCATGCACTCTTGTTGTCTCATTTTCCTTGCACTTTGATCGAGGGTCAGTTCCTCTTCTTCTTCTACCTCTTCGTCGTCATCCTATTCTTATTCTTCTTCCTGACGGGGAGGGGTTTCCTTGTGTTAGCTCTTAGTTCCCACTGTTTGTTTCTTCCTTGGGGGATCTGATAGATGGAGATCACACTTAGCCACATATTTCCCATCTTCATCTTTGGCCTAAGGTAGATGAACACTTTAACGACCTACTTTCCTATTGCCATAGTTGTAGGGTTTATATCCATGTTATCAAACTCCATAGTCTCTACATATGTCGACCTGACATGGTAGAAAAAGGTCTTGCACAAGGTGTGTGGTAATCAGAGTCCACATTTTCTGCATCATAGTTTAACTTTCGCACCTCCTTTATCCTATCAACTGAGTTTTTGAAATATTTTTCCATGAAGGAAAAGGGTAGCTTACACTAAGGGTTGTAATCTCCATCAATCAACTTAAATATTCTCAGGATGAAGTGGTGATGCAACACGAATTTTTCCTTTCCTTCAAGTAATGAGGGTAGTTCCCTCGATACGCGCTATTTATTCTCGAATGATTTATGAATTCTCTTATACCACTTGTCTAGGTATAACTTATATTAGCTAGTGATTTCTCCTTCACATGTAAACACCGAAAACCTCTGTGTAGGTGATTTTTCCTTAGGTGGGTAGACCCATACCTTCTCCTTGGGTCTATCAGGCACACCAATCTCACAAAAAATAATGAGTAGTAGGATCACACCCTAGGTTATCTATTTACCCTTCTCCACCTGGATCCTGGCTTCATCCACAATTCCTTTAACAATGTATAACACAATGTTATACGTAGTATTTTACACCATCTTCTGTGTAACATGTAGCCACTTCTCGTTGACTTGTGACCACCTTTCAGATGTGACAATTTTGTAGCTGACAAGGTGCATCGTGGATCTTATACATGGATCACTTAGGCCTGTAACATTCATGAGAAAACTTCCTTGTTGATAATTAAGCACAGTGGTAGTGGATTCTACTCCCTCATCATCCTTAACATATTTCTCGATCTCCAAACCTAAGTTGTGCAAACAAGTTACTTACCCAATCAATTGTACGGTGATGCACATCCTTCTACCTACGAAGTAAAAGTAATCCTCATGGATGCACAACATTAATGATTGATACAGTCTCTCATGCTTTCCAAAGAAAGGAAACTTGTACAACTAGAGTATGCCCACGCTTTCCAAATCCTTCTAAACTTTGTCATCATAGACCAACTTCCCATCCTTTGTTCTTTGTTCCATTTTCTTCATCACCTCCATGTTTAGATCGACCCCATACTATGCGAAGTGATGGTTGTAGTCAATTATTTTGCACTTTGTGAGTTGGGAAACCCACGATTGTACTATTATAACCTCATTTGGGTACTGCATCTTGGAGAACCACTCCTCCAACAAATCCTCAGTCACTATCTTCTTTCCTTTGCCTTTTCCCTTACCCTTGGGTGATATTGTGGTTGCTTTCTTTGGTGCCATTGTTAAACTACACAACTTATCACTCCTCAACTTTGTAACAAATCCATGCCCTAGGTGCCGAATAGCAATCCCCTTTCAAGGTTCATGCACCAATATTTCAATCCTCACTTCTTGGCTTCAAATCCTTAAGCAATTATGTGCCCTAGCTTAGCTTTCTATGACCATGTGCCCTAATTTCAAATTTGTGCACTTGTACCTTTGTAAACCCTAACTCTATGAATGTAAAACACTCAAATTTCTACGTCCATACCTTCCCCACACTCTAAGTTCCACTAAAAGAGCTTGTAATCTCAGTCATATGCTATCTCGTTCTAGTTATGATTTGATTCTCCTTGATTATTCATAATTTTGCACAAATTTACACTCTATCACTCTTTAAACACTTAAAATATTCACAAGGTAAGGCAAGAATGAACTCTCCCACGCTCCTTTTATAGATTTCTAAATTTTTATGGAATTTATTTC
Source organism: Taxus chinensis (assembly GCA_019776745.2). Taxonomy (NCBI): domain Eukaryota; kingdom Viridiplantae; phylum Streptophyta; class Pinopsida; order Cupressales; family Taxaceae; genus Taxus; species Taxus chinensis. The sequence continues at coordinate 657,166,810 of CM034147.1, read as the reverse complement.
TCCTCACCTACCACTGTATAACAACTTTAAATGCAATTCCTAATTTCTTCTGTGCTTTTTCCTACTTTCTTCTGTGTGCATTAGTTGTAACCTTTTGGTGCGCTACAACTTCCCAGGTTACAATCATACTTACACACACTTCCCTAAGCCACAATACATCTTCCTCTGTGTTATATACTAAGTAGTCCATCCTGTTTCTGCCTCCCTTGCAGGGCGACCCTTTTCTCACGTGGTTTCTAATCCAAGAAATTTATTTTGAGTACCATCATCCTAAACACTTACAACACCTCTTAAAAACTCCAAGGCAAGTGTCATCATCTTGGCCACCTTTGTGCACTATTACACCTATTTCCACCCCACACTAAAAATATGTGCAATCCTCTACACATCAACTTAATAGATAGTAATCATCTCCTGTGCATGAACATGCTTATTACAACAAAACAAACAAAGCAAAAATAAAACATGAAAGGAAAATATAAGCTAAGTGGTAATATAAGCTAAGTGGTAATGTAAGCTTATTTATAGTAGGGATTCAACCTATTCCCATTGAAGTAACCAAGAAAAATGGTGCCATTCAAGACTTGTAATTGACATGCACCTGAACCTAGTATCTTGGTCACTACAAAGGGTCCCAACCAGTGGACTTTCAACTTCCTTGGATGGCACAGAAACTTGGAGTCATACAAAAGGACCATTTTCCCAATTGAAAAAGACTTGCTCTTAATGTGCCTATCATGCCAAGACTTTTTTCGTGACTTCTCTATCTTCTATCTCCAACACGCAATGGCACATCATTCATCCAATTACATCAAGTTCTCTATGCACTCCTCTATAGCCTTTTTAAGAGATAAGCCACCTGTGCGCACAATACACAGGGATGGTAATAAAAATTCCACAAGTAGTACAACCTCTACGCCAAACACCAATTGAAAGGGTGTGGCCTTGTTTAATCATTTATAGGTTTTTCTATATGCCCAAAGGACAACTGATGCCTAGTCATCCCAATCCTTTCTTCTAACATCACATATATTCATTACGCACAATCAATTGAGAATGAAGTTCATAAATTACCTATATCTTTGGGTTCGCTAATATTTGAACTGATCTATTATAAAAATCTGATTAGAAGTACAAATAAACTTATAATACTATAATGAATGTTCAACCCGAACCTGGTGCCAGTTTCTCTGACCGAATCTGAACTGGTCTTGGAAGCTTAGTGCTTTGGCACATCTTATTGGTTTAACACCTCCTGATGACCTCCGCTCACAACATGGTCTCTTCATCTATAAGTTCCAGTTGAATCTTCCACTCTGTTACACAACCTCCAACCTCTACACAGAGCTAAGTCTGATCTAGTTTCTGGTGTTGACGATGATCCTCTTCTACTTTGTTGCATGGCCTCTAGCCTCTGCACAAAGGTAAGTTAGATCCACTGTCATCAGCAAGCTCAATAATGATTACGACCCTCCTCCATGACCTCCAGGAAACTAACTTGGTGATACACCCAACATCAAAGAATCGAAGCTCTAATATGTGTATACTTCTCCAGTGTAGCATCATGTCCCTCGGCTTCTCAATGGGGTCTTCGGGTTCCCACACAAGAAGGTGTAGGCTCCGAATCGGCCTTTACAACTGATCAACGAGTTAAAAATAATAACTTCCAATTGTTACAAGTACCTATATAATTATAGGTCTTAATGTCATTATAATGCATATTATATAGTAGGTCTTTTAATATCTTCAAATGCTTATAATAATAATATAGGTCTTAATATTCTCCAATATTTTTCCTTAATATCCTTAGGCTTCCTCAAAATGTCCTCCTCCTAACTCTCCTTTTCACTTCGAATTGGGAGAGATTGTGTTTAGAACAGAGGCTCTAAGGGCCTTATATAGGCTTAAGTGGCCGGAATTTGGTTTTTAAATAGCTTATCTTCCATATCAATACCAACTCGTCAGGATGAGTGATTTGGTTAAGCCTTATGCATAGGGAGGGGGAGGTTAGGGGTTCGATTCCCTCGCCCCTTATCCTGCGCTAACATTTTTGGTTGGATCATCCGTGTGTACTATCCTCGCCCTCAACTGTTACATGTCTACCAACCTCAAGCCCATGTCACCCTTGACCATGTCCTATGTTGCCACATCACATTTGACCTCATTTTTTACCTCCATGCCCCTAGCCACATGTCTGAGTCACCTAAGTCACCCGTCGTGTTGAGTTGATCTGTTAAGTCACTCAATTCATCTCTGAGATGGGTGTGAGCGTTGTGTTAGGTGTGCAGAGTGGGGAATTTAATCCCACATGCTTTGAGGTTTAGATGAATCAAGCCTTTTAATAGGATTTTCTGTTGTGGGTTGTTTGGTCTTCAGACTGATTACCTTACATTGGATTTTGATCCACCACGTGGGTGTTTGCATTGTTGGATGGCCTCGGTGCCAACTCGCCATGATCTCGTCGAGGTGGTTCGCCCATACATCTCGGTAATAACTCACCAATGTAACCCGGTTAGCTCACCAATGTAACTCAGTACCAACTCAATCTCAAGTTGATGAGTTTTCCAAATGAGTTATATCACTTTGGCGGCTGGGTCCCCTTCTGAAATAAAAGTGTGCCCCTTAGTTGACCAGATTTTTTGCACTCTCAAGCAACAAAGACCGGTGTTTGAAACTCAATATTTTATTTTTTCTATGTGATGTTGACGACCCATTTATCACTGCACCCGTGTCTAGTCACTGTGTTGCCTGTGTATTGGTTGCATCCTGTGAACATCTTGTTCCTGTGTGGACTACATCTGGAGTGTACAGTATTTGTTCTATGCATTCTAATGGGCACCTGAAATATCTCGAACTTCTACTATACAATAATGATCCTGGGAGATTTAGGGAAACTTTTCCCACTGATTTGATCTTTGGATCATGGATTCTACATTGTTATTTTGGTAACAAAATATTTTTTTCTTTGTTTATGAGGATCATCTATTAAATTGTGATTAGATTTACATTATTTTAAATTAAAATTTGTTAAGGATTATTGAATCTATGTATGTATTTAGATAGTCTTATTGACATATAAATGTTTTATTTTTTTAGGCTTTAAAAAATTGTGATTATCATAATACTTGTTATGTTTGAAAAATACTTAATAACTAAAATTTTCATAATTAACTACAATTCCATATGCAATTGTCATTAACAGGTAGTGGAAAATAATATATGTACATATATTCATGATTGCATATTAGGTTTTCTTACAGTAAAATTCATAAACAAAAGGGGAGTGAAAGGTCTTCCTTCTGACATGCGTGACAACTATCAACATTTTCGTTAGCAGCATACGTCAATGTTCACTGAGGAATATTTCCCGTCGCTGATCTATTTGAAATTGACATCCATATTAACTGCGGCCTTTGAAACCACCATCCAAAATCACTCCCTGTGAAATTTCCATCCAAAAAAATATTATAAGCGATAGTAAAAAAATATGGTCTTAGTTGGATCGATGAATCTCCTCAACGTTTGACTCTATCATCATCTTGAGCTTGTACATCAACCCCCAGATCAGATTCACACACAAGAAATCACATGCTTTGTAAATTCTTGTCTCTCCCAACTGTTGACTTACTTCCTTAACTGAGTTGATTGCATATCAACTCACCATGTGGCAGCCTATGAAATTGTTTTCCATGGTCTAGATGTATAGTAACCCCCATAATGTTATATCCCTATTTTACTTTCTATATATAAATAGCCCCACGATAAAATAGAATACATGAAATCATGGTCATCAGGAGTATTCTCAAAAATCTAAAAACTAAACAAATGGTTGCCTAAAACCCATATCTATTTGAGAGTCGTAATTTCTTGAATTGCAGAGGAGAAAGCACTAGTTAGGTAAGCACCCATTTTCAAATTATACAATACCCTTTTGTTATTTGGTAAACTTACAATTACATTTCCAAATTATCTGTGGTGCACCATTAAAGGGGGAAAGTTACTCTTGTATTTTTCATCTTGACTTTCATTGTGCAGGTAAGGCACTCAGGGACTTGGATTGTACATTTTTATTTTGGTACCAGAATATTTTTTCTCTGTTTATGAGGATTATCTATTAAATTGTGATTACATATGCATTATTTTAAAGTCAAATTGGTCAAGATTATTGACTCTATGTATGTATTTATATAGTCTTATTGATGTATAGTTGTTTTGGTTTTTTAGGCTCTACAGAATTGTGATTATCAGAATACTTTCTATGTTTGAAAAATAGGACTTTCAGAATTAAAGCTAATTCCATATAAAATCGTCATTAACATGTAGTGGAAAACAAGATATGTATATATATTTGTGCATGCATATTAGGTTTCCTTTGGGTAGTTATTTGTACTTGTTTTTTGTTGTATGTTTATGGTGATTATCTACGGAAATGTGATTACATCTGCATTATTTTAAAGTCATATTTCTCAAGTATTATGACTCTATGTATGTATTTAGATAGAGTATTGACTTATAGTTGTTTTCATTTTTTGGGCTCTACAAAATTGTGATTAAATTTGCATTAATTTAAAGTCGTATTTCTTATGTATTATTCAAACATTTCAATTTTTTTGATCTTCATTTCTCTAAAAATAATAACATCAGTCAATATAATTTAGGGGTTTAAATTATAGTATGGTCTCGAGCATTTGAGGTACTTTAAGCGAAAGCATCTCATAGATTTTAGTAATGTATCAAACATTTTAGGGAATTTGAGGGAACAACACCAATTTATTAATTAATTTTATTTCATTATATTTAGATTAATAGATAGTCTTATTGACTTATAATTGTTTTGGTTTTTTAGGTTCTAAATAATTGTAATTATCATAATAATTGCTATGCTTGAAAAATACTTGAAATTGTGATTATCATCATTTTGTAGAGCTCCATAAAAGGAAAACAACTATAACTCGATAAGTCTATTGAAATGCATACATATAGTTAATAATACTTGAGAAATATGAATTCAAAATAATGCATATGTAAGCACAAATTTGTAGATATTCATCATAAACATGCAGCAAATAACAAGTCCATACAACTACGAAAAGAATCTCCTCTGTCAAATTTTGCTTTCAAATATATTTCGTTCAAAATTGACCCTTCAGACCTCCTCCACTCTTCACTCCTCCACCCAATCCCTTTTAGCATTCACATTACATTGTTTGTGTGTGATTGCTAGTATATAATGTAAAAATAATATCAAAATAGGTCACATTATGCAATTTGGATGATGTTGCTTCAAAATATTTTAGATAATGAATTTGCGAGAAACTAAGGCAACAGACTATGGCCGCTTTGCTTCTTTACCAAGCACATTGTTTTCACTAATCCATGCACAAATGATTGCATTTATAAGTAACATTTCCTTCTCACATTATTATTGACCATTACACCTTCAAGTGCAATTGCTAATAAGATTCATATATATATACATGGTTATTCAATAGTTTCCATGAAAGGGCATTGAAAAAAGCAACAATCCTATCATATACATGTGCATATATATGCATTTTGGGTTATTTTTGTTGGTTATATTAGCCCATTTGATTTTACTTGTGGGTGATTGGCTTATGGGGGAAAAGCTTTTTAGGAAGGGTTTGTATTATTGAACAGAGTGGTTTTCCTTCATGGCTAGTTCAAATGTTTTATAACATTCTTCTAATTGTATTTATATGTATACCATAATAATTTTTATCATGCATACGAGATATTTTTTTTGGTATCCAAAGCTATTGAATAATCATGGTGTGCATGCATTAACACTTGATTCATTATCAATCACAACTTTGTGTTACATTATAGACTCATGTGTACCACCCATTCACACTAAGTAGACTCAAAACAACAACAAGATTTAAACCCTAAATGGCCCTATGGAATGAATGGCCTAGTGGCCCTATAATGAGAGAGATTTACATGTCTCACTCATTGGCATGGATCCTAAGAGAGATATTTTCACATCTGCGCTTAGTGGAACAGATCCCAAGGTGTAAGTAGATCAATAACCACAAGTCCACTAATGAGATCCACATCAACTCTACCCACTAACGAGATCCACATAAACTCTTAAGATGATAATTTTCTTTAAGGTACAGGGTATGACTATCTTAAGGGGACAAGACCTCTTAAGGGTTCATGCATATTTAAATGGGACATAATAATTTAAGGAGATTCTACCCCATGAAACCAATGAAATCCAACTAGAATAAATTGGTGCTATATTAGCCCCAATTTCATGGCTACGATGCACTATTCAAGCCAATAAAGCCCCACAAAATTGAATGCAACAAATTAGCATATCATTACAAGTTTTTTGCATATACTACCATCCATTTTTGAACACATATTGCTACTCTATTTGGTAAGTTGCATGAATGTTGCATACTTTTTGGCATAATCCTTTATTTAGGAAGTTTACTACTTTGTGTGAAATCCAAGAATCTTGATTCTTTACCATAGTGCCTACAATACACTTTTTAACCATGTTTTGGGTTGATATCAATACCCATTTTAAGAGTCAAGACTTTAATTGTACTTGTGATGCCCTGATAGTAAACACTCAAATTAAAATAAGTTGGCGGTAAAAATAACAGAATATTTTTTTTAAAGGATTGATGGGAACTAAGATCAAGTTAGCGTTATTTAAGCTTATTCCACTACATCACCACATGGAACCATTGGGCTTGTGCAATTACGATTCATTCATGTTGCACGGTTAGGCAAAAAGGTTGTTGGTTAAATTGACGAAGCCAATAACACATTTAACGATTATCATTTGAACATGTGAGGTAATTTAAATTTGTACAAGGATTATTGTGTGGCATCCGTTTAAGGTTAGCCAATTCAAACATGAGAGTAAGTTTGTTAGAGTCACTTATTAATCATCATGGCTCCATTATGTGTGCCCCACTAGTTATATCGTGACACCATTCACAAGTTATTAATATAGTGACCCCCATTAGTAACGTATAGCATCTAGTTAGTTTTCATATATCACCTTCACTTAGAATCAGTAAGATTCACCTTAATTAAGTTTAAGAATTCCAACCCGCCTATTAAGAAATGTCAACTTGAAGTTTTCTCATTTTCTCATCCCATTTGTTTTCAGGTCCAAGGTTACCCAACAATGGAGGTGATTCAAATTATTTACCACATGATAAGGGTGTGTGTGTGTGTGTGTGTGTGTGAACCTAACAAGTAACTTTATACACACACACTCAAACCCCCACATGCACACGTGTGCGCATGTGCGTGCACGCACACACACACACACACACACACACAAGTAGAAGGGAAAACTCCCAATGGTTTTAATGAGGGCTAGATGGCCTTTGGAAAGGGAAACGACTAGGCCTCATGGCCGGTGGAAAGTTCAAGCCCTTAGGAATTACACATTGGTGTGACCACTTAGCAACAGGATGAGATATGAAAGGTTTTGGCCATGTGGACAAAGTCGAACCCAATGTTCATAACAGGACTATGTTCTATACGCAGGCCATCGAACATGGTCGTGTCACTCAGGTGCTTAGGGTCCCTTGCTGTGACCCTAACATTTTTTAGTATATATAATATCTATATATAATATATATATATATATATATATATATATATATATATATATATATATATATATATATATATATATATATATATATATATATATATATATATATATATATATATATATATATATATATATATATATATATATATATATATATATATATATATATATATATATATATATATATATATATTATATATATATATATATATATATATATATATATATATATATATATATATATATATATATATATATATATATATTACCATACATATCGTATATACGTATACATATACTATATACTATTTCCAATAACTACCCGTATATATCCATATATACTACTATATATATATATATATATATAATACATACATACATACAAGATAATATATTTATATATGTAAATATACACATTTATCATATTTAACCTATTTATATCAAACCCCTTCTTTATTAATGAGATAAAAGTTAATTTTGTTTTAGAACTAACAATTTATTAATTTAACCATGGACATATACAAACTAGTATAAATAGTTTCATCTATATAAAATGACGACAATAACAATATCTTTTAAAATGGTTGTGGGAATATAAACTCATATGTTCTATTAACAAAATAACACACTTATACTTATAAATGTGATTTTCTATTGCTATTAGTGAACCAACCCATTTCTTAGTTTCTTGCACAATGTTTAAATAAGACCCCAACAATATAATTCATTGTCGATAAGCACTATACGAAATCGGTATTACCTTCAATATAGTACGAGTGAATAAACATAGACTACATAACCTTTTTACATTCATCAAACATGTTATTTCTCCATTGAGATAGGGCAAGAAGCAAGAATTTTCAATATCATTCCAAATACATTTGATTTCTTTTCAAACACAAGTTCGAAGAGAGGAAGGAGAGTTTGGTATGTCCATTCTTAACAAGATAACAATGCAACTTAAATCCATTTCGTAAGTGATATAAACAACCTTATTCACACACTTTACTTCTTTAACATGTGTCCAATATACCCAAGAATACAAACAATCCCAAATGGACTGTCATGAAGGATTATGATAAGATTTCCATTCCTTTAAAAGAAGTGGAGTAAGAGGAATAAGAGAGCGACTTGATCTTACATTTATACAACTATTAAATTCTCATTTCATTTCCAATGAAAAGATCATCTTAACAATATGAACATTTTCATACAACAATGTAAAAATCATTATTCCCTTCCATTTAAATGGTGAGATCAACTTAACAATAATGAATTTTTCATACAACAATGTAAAAACCATATGATCACTTCCATTGTACCAAAAGAGGGAGCACACTTGCTCAAAAATAATTACTTAAACATTAACAATATTTTCCCACCATATCAAATGAAATTTCCACAAATAGGAATGCAATAACATGTACTTGCCACAAAATTCATAAGTTTCCAATAAGGAGAATATAACATATAATCATTCTACTTGTAAAATGTAAGTGAAAAAATTCCTCCACTTCAAGTTCTTCCATCTTCCACTCTATACCAAATAGTACCCAAAAGGAGGTGAAGGTGATGTTCACCACGTTCACCTCCAAGCCATACAATGGGGGATGGTGGTGCAAATCAACTTGTAACAATTAATATGTTGTACATTAAGTTACATTCATTTAACTATCAAACCAAGGAGCGTGGACTTGAAATATTGTTGGTGTTGTATGCACAATTATAGTTGATCTAGGAGGTTGGAAAGGAAATAACTGTCACATAACAATACTGAAAGTAGAATAAAGCTCATACTTGAAAAATGGACTATTGCTAAATTTTATCACTAAAATAAAGTTGCAGATGAGTAAATATGCATGAAATAAAATAATGGATGGGATTTAACAGACCTCAAGTGGGCTCTGACTTGGGTGTTAATCCCTTCCTAACTCTGTAACTAAAAATTAAATGACAGAAATCATATCTTTATTGATTTTCACAAAACATTACATCTAGGAATCAAAAGATCAGAGTAATCTCTTTTCTCTAATTCCAAATCTGACTCTTGACTCTCCTCTACTCACTGACTTGTTATAAGGCACCATCCCTTTCCTTTATACCTTATCATTTTCAACATGTGAGAATAATAAGAATACAACAAGGATTCTTCAACAAAACAAGTAAGATATTTGACACATGTTTGAAATACACAACAAGTATTCGACTAACAATTAGTTCTTCACCACACAAGCATTAATTTAACAATCAATTCTTCACCAGTTCTTTATCAATGACCAAATCAAAGATTGGTTTGTTTCCCAATTTTCCAAGTTCTTGTTGTAACTACTTCTCCAGTGGCACGTAAGGACTTGAGTGCCATCATTTCATGTTTCAAAATATCTTCATAAATGTGGGCTCTTTGTTGTGAATGATTTCCTTATGTTGTAGACGAGTTGTTGCAGACAAGTTCTTTGGTTGTGGATGATTTGTTGCGGATAAGTTCCCTTCGCTACATAGGGAAAATTACTTACGACCAAGAGTTTCATCAACACATATAATCATCCAAACAATTTATTGAAATAACAAGAATAAATGCACCCATAGTATCAAAAAATAAAGACAATTAGATATAACTATATCAATTAGTCATTATGTCAAAAGTTCATGGTTGTAATAATGATGTTCAATAGTGTACTTAGGAAACTCATGGACATGGCTACAATGGTCTTATCAAAATACAAAAGATGAGTTGTTATGAAGGAAATTAATACAACTCATCAGGGGAAAACCCCATCCTTATTTTCTCACAAATCCCCTGACTCCCCAAAAGTCTTCACAACCAACAAGGTTCAAACACAAAAAACATCAAAACACATACATACAACATCCAAAATTTATACCAACAAAAACAAGATAAACCATTTATTCGGGAAACAAAAAGAAAGGGGAATAGTTATCTATCCAAATCACAAAAAACACACTATCAAGCCAAACTATGCTTGTAAAGGGGAAAGAGTAAGCCATCTCTTACGCCCACTTATAATCTCCACTAAGAATGGAGATTAAATGTTGATTCCTCCACAAGAAAATATAACCTGGATCTAACTCATTATGCCTCTCATAACCCACAACTACTTATGCTCTCCACAAAGGCCAATATCACATCCCTTTGGTTCCTCCATTAGTTTCATTCATGTTTTTTTTCTTCATTTCATTCATACTTATCCTTCCAAATGACAAACAAGTTTCCCTAACACACAACACGCTTGCTAGCCCCACATTGGTTGCTTAGTACGTAACACAACATAATTTAAAAGCATAGCATAGGATTAAGTAAGCCATAAAATCACAAATATTCATCAAGAGAGTGATATGGAATAACAACAATTTTACAAGGGAAAAATCACAAAAGGAAGGTAACTCACCTTGTTCTCAATTTGTCCCATCAAATTCTCAATCACTAAGCACTCCACAAGCATTCTACATTCTCAGTTCTGTCGGATCGAGTTGTGCTATGTCTAATGCATTACATGTGCTTCCCTCACATGACATCATGTAAGGTGAACAATCTTAATCAATTGCATAAATAGTTGGCTAACACAACATCCCAAAGATCCTAGTGTTGCAAACCTTTGTTCTGACACCAAGTGTGATGCCCAAATAGTAAAGACCCAAATTAAACCAAGTTAACGGTAAAAATTATGTTTTTTTAAGGATTAATGGGATTTAAGTTCAAGTTTGTGTTATTTAAACTTATTCAATTATGCCATCGAATGGAACCATTGGGCTTGCACAGTTGCAAATCATTCACATTGCATGGTTAGGCAGAAAGGTTGTTGATTAAATTGGCAAAGCCAATAACCCATTTAACAATTATCATTTAAACATGCGAGGTGGTTTAAAGTTGTACAAGGATTATTGTGTGACCTCCATTTAAGGTTAGACAATTTGAACATGAGGGTTAGTTTGTTAGGATTACTTATTAATCATCATGGCCACACTATGCGCTCCCCACTAGTTATATCATGGCACCATTCACAAGTCATTAATAAAGTAACCCCCATTAATAACCTAAAACACCTAGTTAGTTTTCATATTCACCTTAGAATTAGTAATATTCACCTTAATTAAGTTTAAGAATTCCAACCTACCTATTAATAAAGGTCAACTCGAAGGTACATATGTAGGAGTGGGTGTGGACCCTCAGATCAATTGATCCTCCACCGAGATCTCTTAGGTCAAACCTAACCCTAATTTTCTCTATGGTTTGCTTAAAGTTGTTTTCTCCTTTAGTTTTCTCATTTTCTCTTCTCATTTATTTGCAGGTCTAGGTATTCCCAACAATGGAGGTGATTCAACTTATTTTCCACATGATAAGGGTATTCGTACATATATGTGTGTATAAAGTTAATTATTAGGTTAATATATAAATAGATCTATAAATTGTATGTGTGTGTATTAGTAGGAAAAATTCCCAGTGATCGTAATGGAGGTTGAATGGCTCGTGGAAAGGGGAAACGATTGATCCTTATAGTTGGAGGCAAGTTCAAGCCCTTAGGGCTTACACACTAGCACAATCGTTTAACGACGACATGATGAGATATGAAGGGTTTTGGCCCTATGGACAAGGTCGAATCTTGTCTTCTATATGCACACCGTGGAAGTCAAGTGCTTAGGGTAGGGTGGGTCACGATAGGGGATGCAACCCCACACACACACACACACACACACACACACATAATACAACCTTTATTTTCAAAACTAATTTAAATTTATTTACTTATATATATATATATATATATATACACATATATATAATACAATCTGTATTTTCAGAACTGGCACACACACACACACACACACACACACACACACACACACACACACACACACACACACACACACACACACACACACACACACACATGCAAGATTATATATTTATATATGTAAATATACACATTTATCCTATTTAATCTATTTATATTAAACACCACCTTTGTTTATGAGATAAAATTTAATCTTGTTTTAAAACTAAATGTTTATTAATTTAACCATGAACATATACAAACTAGTATACATTGTTTCATATATATAAAATGATGACAGTAATAATATACTTTAAAATGGCTATAGAAATATAAACTCGTATAATTTATTAACAAAATAACACATAAAATGTGATTTTCTAATGCTATTAGTGAATTGTCCTGTTTCTTAGTTTCTTGCACAACGTTTAAATAAGACCCCAACGATACAATTCATTGTCACAATATATGAAATCAATATTGCCTTCAATATAGTACGAATAAATAAACATAAATTACACAACATTTTTACATTCATCAAGCATATTATTTTTCCATTGAGATAGGGCAACAAGCAAGAGATTTCAACGTCATTCCAAATACATTCGTTTTCCTTTCAAACACAAGTATATAGAGATGGATTTCTAGAGGCTTGGGGGAGAGAGGAAGGAGAGTTTGGTATGTCCATTTTCAACAAGATAGCAAATGCAACTTAAATCCATTTCATAAGCAAAACCTTATTCACACACTTTACTCCTTTAACCTTTGTCCAATATACCCAATAATACAAACAATTCCAACTGGATTACCATGAAGCATTACAACAAGCAATCACATGTGTACAATGCAATGTGAATGCCAGACGGTATAAGTTATTTATTTTAGAGGGATAGTTATTAATTTTTTTAGTTGATGTTGATAAGGGGTGTGATTGATTTTGGTTGTGTAGAAATATAGATGAACCACTTCATTTAAATAATGCAAACATGAGGTCTAATCTTTAAGACAAATCAAAATGGAAAAACGTGATATAATTTACAAAGCTTTGGATGGAAACAACTATACATTGCATGGTTCTTTCTCGGCATTTGAAAACTATAGGTATTTTTATATAGATATAATGAAGAAGATATTAAAAATATGTTGTTTTTGGTTTACATAGAGAAGCGTGTAATTGTAAAAAGGAACAATTGAACACGTATGTTGAAAAGTGTTTGCCTCGATTGGTATTCTCATTCTCCTCAATTTGTGGGGTGGTTCATATTTCAGTGCATCTTCCTTAGAATCATAAATCAAGCAGAAGCCTCGTGAATGCTCTCTAATTGTTCGGAATTTGGAGAGAAATATTGGGGATGTTGACAACATGCGGAGGTGATATTTGATCATTTCGGCTATTACTGTTTTAGGTGGTTTTGTTTTCCTGCAATGCAAAACATTAACAATACATTGAATACATTTAAACTCTTCCTCCCTTTGCAAATGAGGCGTAGATAATGTCAAGCTCGTTGTAGGGAGGGGAATTGTGTTTCTAGTCTGCATCATATTAAACTGGAGAGGGAAAATAAGTGTGTTAGTCCAAGAAGATATTCTTAAGTATGACATGAAGCTTTAAAAGCCTTTTCGATGATCAATCTAACAACCAACTCGGGACGCTTTGAAATGGCCTCATTAGGGAACAAGCCCCTCAACACGTAACAAATTCTGTCATTGACAAAGACACATGCCCCCACATGTCACTTCAGAAAAAAGATTGGAGCCAACTATAAATATAAATGAAAAAATAAAAAACAAATAACATAAAAGCACTCTACAATAAATTTTTAGTCCATATCAATAAATACTTCAATTAATATTAAAACTCACATGAAGTTCATTTAGAGACAACACTCTCTTCTTTACTACAGGAGAATGAGAATAAAAAATATCTTTCTAAAAAGAAAAAGAAGAAGTTAAAGAGTTGTCATAAACAATAAAAAGAGAAATCCATCCAAACCACTATATAGAGAGAGTTTCACATATGAGTGGGAGTAATAATAGAATCACCTATAAATCTTGAAATCTTCAACACAATCTCACGAGGAATCATGTTAAGATGGAATAGTTTTAACTAAATTAAGTTTCAACTGTTAAAACATTATGGATTGTGAAAGTTTAATATCTCTATTAAATTTCAACTAATTTTACTCTAGGCTTCAGTAAACTAGTTTTCTATCCCAAATCTTCAAAATTGAAAAGGCTAGTGTGAATTTCATAGCTAGTTATGTCCAAGTACATTAAAAAACAATGTTATTATTGTACAACAATAATTATGCATGCGAATAAATGAAAGACACAACAATTTATCATTTAAAAATGCAATAATGTGGTATTACAAGGGAAAAACCTAGTTCTATTTTACAACATCTTTAAATCTATGAAAAGTGTAATCAAGCATATATTTTGAAATTTGTTAAAAAGAACAATATATCAGCTACCGGAAAAAGAGAAACAGAAAGGAGAAAAAAGTAGCACAACTTCAATGTCAACTACTGCAAAGGAATCAAAATCTTCAGTGTCAAAAGATTCGAAATATATAGCAAAAGAAGAAGATGATGGGAAATCTTTAAGTGTAAAGAGTTCCAAAACTTCAATAGCAAAGGCCCTAAAATCTACCACGTCAAAAGATTCAAAATCTATAGTAGTAGTGGACTCAAAATCTTCCAGAGAAGAGAATCATAAATCTTTAACAGAAAAGGATTTATACAGGGAAAGAATCTTGCAAAGCTTTTATCAATGGGTTTTAGCAGCTCTGCCTCTAAGAGAACTACAAGTAGATTTGGAAAAAGGCTTGATGAGTAAGATCCCATTGCATCAACACCTACAAATTGAGTTTCATTCCACACACACACACACACACACACACACACACACACACACACACACACACACACACACACACACTATATATATATATGATGTTATTTTCATATAAGGATGTTTGAGATTTTGATTTGATAGTTTAGTTAACATTGACAAGATTTATGACTGTATGTAGATTTTGTACCAATCTAGCATCCCTCAAAATTTTGGAATTGGGAAGAATAATCATCTTCTCAGTTGCATCTGAAAGAAGCAAAGCAGAAAATAGGGCAACAACTTGTGTAGTTTTTGGATTTAACTTACCATGACCATCATAAGATGTTTATGGTTTTTGACCATTTATCAGATGCAAAATCAAGACTCTAAAGAAAGAAAAAAACTATGATATAACAAACCACATTGAGTTTAGTGGCTTCCAAGCGTGTGGTACTAGGATCATATGTTAACAGATTTGATTTTTCTATATATTGTTACAGAGAAAGATTCATCCAAAGGTATTGGTCAACAGCGCCAAGAAAAATTTTACATGGCTGTAGATTGATCATCGTGCAGGTATAGCCTTTGGTTCTGGCTTTATATTTTCTTGAGTTTGTGGATTGATGTGGAATAAAGTGTTGGGTTTTTCATGAACTGGACTAAGTTAGAAATTAATTCATGTTTCTCACAATATTCCGATGCTTGATTCTTCCAACTGTTTCCATCTTAGTTTCAAATTCACGCAATCTTTGTGGGTAGTGACTGTACAACCTCTTTATAACAATTGGCTTACAATTCTTTAAAACACATTTATAAACAGTGCTTGTAGCACCATACCCAATTATATATTTCTATAATCCCCAAACAAATTGTTGTAGGAAAGGTTTCTGATTTTATAATGGAACCGTTTAAATCAACATAACAAACCCAATGTAAATTACTATCTAATGTAAGTGGTTGTTTACCCTCTCCAAGCCATGTAGGAGGTGAAGTTGTCTTATACCGCACTTGGGATGGCTGAGTCAGTTCAAGTATAACCCTAATCGATGTAGTCTAGCAATACCCTCGGCGTTTGCTAAAGGTCATCCATCCGTAGTATAGTTTCATTTCTTTAAAATCTCACATAGGAACCCATTTTTACACTAGGAGCCTTCAGTACATTTCACTTAGTTCTAGGAAGAGGAATATCTTTGCACTTCTCTAACAGTTTTTCACCTCGAGCCTCTTAGTCCCTGTATAGTCTTGAGAGGGGATCCCATGTTATCCCAATCACAGGTATGAACATCTTGTTCACATTGATGTGCCATTCGGAGCAATGCTGTGATTTGGTGGCAACAATAATCGCTTTTTCACAGATGGATGGGAGGGCTAAAAGCATGTGCAGTTAAATAAATAGCCTTATTACTCCAAACAATTTGTGTTACATGATTTAAGAGGGTAGATGCTCTAGCCAAAAACAAGACGTTCAAACTTGAAACCATCCATATTAGGCGTTAACCCCTGCAATAGTAGTCCATGACGAATTTACAAATGTAATAGAACGCTTCCCAATCTGAACTATGTTATACTGAAAAAAAGCAATGGTGGAGATTCGAAGATTTGTAGTCGAGTGATACATAACCAATTTTTTTCATATTAAATTAGTAACAATCAGCTACTACAATAGATTTATAGCAGTTATAATGGTTTGCTGTTGTAAATAGTTAGAGCATACTTAGATAATATGAATTTTCAATTGACATTTAAAATAATAAAACTTCTAAATCACGGAGTAATCAAAATTAAGATTAAAAATAAAAACTATCCCACGATGAGATTGTAGAACGCCTAACTAAAGACTTACTAAACTTGTATGCATTTATTGAAGTTATAAAAACCCAGGGTTTAGGATTTTAAAATAGTGCTCTCGACTCTGCGAACCAATGCAATCTACGAGGCATACATCAGGGTTTGTTGCAAATCTTGTATTTTAATTTGTATATCTAACTAGGAAAATGCATGTATTTGCAGAGGAAAACCTCTTAAAATAGACAAAGAAAAAATTATCAAAAAACCCATCAATTCTTTAAAAAAACAAGCAAATTCTTCAACAATAAAGTAAGAGTAATCAGGGTTTGATAAAGAGAACTGCAAGAGGTTTTCTTTGTTGGATTGGAAGGGCAATTATGAGGTTGTCTAGAACATTCCTACAATAGAAAATCCCACAAGAAATGAAAATGTCAACCCCTAGTCAAAAGGATTTAAAAAAATGCGGACAATATTTCACGAAACAAGCGCATTTAAGTACCAGTAATGCAAAATATCATTTGGTTTCTCCACGAAAACAAAGCAAACCTGCTAACTATAGCGGATAAAACCATCAACCTAAAACGGAGCCGACAAAGAGCGAAAACGCCCAAACGGCCGTCAAATTTAACATAGTCACCAAAACGACCGGAAGGGCCTTTCCCATAGGGGGGCGCCTTTAGCGTAATAAGATTTCCATTCCTTTTAAAGAAATGAAGGAAGAGTAATAGGAGAGAGACTTGATCTTACATTTATACAACTATTGAATTCTCATTTCATTTCCAATGAAGAGATCAACTTAACAATATGAACATTTTCATACAACAATGTAAAACCCATTGTTCACTTCCATTTCAATGGTGAGATCTACTTAACAATAACGATTTTTTTCATATAACAATGTAAAAACTATACAATCACTTATAGTGTACCAAGAGATGGAGCACACTTGGCTTCAAAAATATTTACTTAAACATTAACAAGATTTTGCCACAATATCAAAACGGTCTTCCACAAATAAGAATGCAATAACATTCACTTCCACAAAATTTACAAGTATGCAATAAGAAGAATATAACATATAATCCTTCTACTCGTAAAATACAAGTGTCAAACTTCCTCCACTTCAAGCTTTTCTATCTTTCACTCCATACCAAACCATACCTAAGGGGAGGTAAAGTTCAAACCCATACAATGGGGGTAAATCCCATCCTCATTGTACCAAAAAGTCTCCATGACCAACAAGTCTTAAAACACAAAAAACATCGAAACACACGCATACAACATCCAAAATTTACACCAACTAAAACAAGACAAAGTGTTTGATTTGACACAACAGAGAAATGGAAATGGTTATTTATCTAAAGCACAACAAATGCACTATCAAGCCAAACTATACTTGCAAAGGGGAAAATGTAAGTCTCTTATATCCACTTATAATCTTCACTAAGAAATGAAAAATAACCCTTGATTCCTCCACAAAAAAAAATCTAGATCCAACTCCATATGCCTCCCAAAACCCACAACCACTTATGATCTCCACAAGGATTAATCTCACAGTTCTTTGGTTCCTCCATTAGTTTTATTCATGTTTTGTTTTTTTTTTTTCGTTTTGTCAACATTTATCGTATCAAATGATAAACAAATTTTTCCAACACACAACATGCTTTTAGCCCCACATTGGATGCTTAGTAACACAACATAATAGCCCCACATTGGATGCTTAGTAACACAAACATAATTGAAAGTCATAGTAAAATCACAATATTCATCAAAATAGGGATAGAGAATAACTATTTTACAAGGGAAAAATCACAAAAAGAGTAACTCACCATGTTCTCAACTTGTCCTACTAAATTCTCAATCTCTAACCACTCCATAAACAATTTCAAATCAATCCGAAAATCAAGAGCACTTCCTTAAGACAAAGGTACGTCTTCCATAACAAAGGATTCGGTCAGTAGAACGGGATGGAGGAGGTGCATTGCTGTGGATTCGCCCTGTTCATTGGATCGATCTTGCCTTCACTAATGCAGGGAGCTCCTAGGACGGCTGCACAAACCATTTTCAAACTCCAGCTGGGGATGCTCTTGTGAATATGTCGGGCAATGGCTCTCTCAAACCCTTGCAGGAAGGCTCTTCTTGTGGTGGGCTGGAACAGGGTACTTTAACTGTTATTCCACCATTAGATAGAGAGAATAAACGTGGATCCTCCTTCAAAGACGTTCTAAAGGGAAAGGAATCCTCCATGAAACCTACAGACCTTACCCCGTGTATTACATTTGGGGAAGATGTTATTTCATCTGAGATTTACTACAAAGAACATGCTTTGATTTGTAGATTCGGGGGACTGTGGCCCAACCTTCCTATGCTCTTCACGCATGGATCTCTCAGCATTGAACTCCAACTTTAACTGGTAAGATAGACTTACATCTGTGTGCTAAGGGAATTTTCATTGTGACTTTCTCTTCAATAGCTGATAAAGAAAACATTGCTTCCAAACTCTGGACTGGTCAATCTAAATATTTGGTCATGAAACCCTAGTTCCCATCCTTTAACCCGCACACAGAATCTTTCTCATGGAAACCTGTTTGGATCAGGCTACCCCACTTACCTATCCAATTATGGAGTCATGACTGTCTGACAGCCATTGGCAACACCTTGGGAATTACACTCTTTATAGATTCTCAAACCACTAATTACACCCATACTACCTATGCCCGGATCCTGGTGGAACTTGACACTGATAAAAATCTTCCTGCTACTATAGATCTTAGAGTGCAAAATAGAACTTGGTCACAAACTCTTGATTATGAAGGTCTACCTTTCCGATGTAGAAGATGTTTTGGCTTAGGACACACCTCTACTGCTTGTGGGATGGAAAAACGTCAACATGAAAAGCGAAATTGGTGGAAAGATGCACTCCCAGAGCACCTAATTTTTGATGCTAAAAAGGATCTTGAATCAAAAGTAGAAATAGTGGCTGAATCCAAATCTGCCCTGGAAACCCCTCTATCCGAAAATCAAACTGTTAGTAACATGAATAATGCTCAAGTTGTTGAGGGCAACATGGAAAATAATAAGTTTGTGGCTATCCCAATTGGGACAAATGCGACTAAGGATAATACCCCTCCTTTGACTTCTCCTCCAACAGTGGAGACTCCATCAAGCTGGGTTACGGTTAGCAAAAAGAAAAAAAAAATCACCCTGAAAGAGGGCTATTCGTCTGGATGATTTTCTTTGTTTGTGTTCGGCCAGAGTACATTGTTATCATTTTTGTGGCCGGATTACAACATGTTTTCTTTCCAATGGTGTTGGTGTACCATTGCTGGTTGTTCGCTGTTCAACAGTTGTTTATTTGCTGCTAAAGTTGATGGTTGTTGTTTCTTCTTTGCAGATGGCATTCTACAGTTGGCCCTTATTGTTATATCTGGATGTTGATCCCTTTCTTTGTGCTTATTATTTCTATTCTGGCTTCTGAGCCTTGTTGTACAAGGGTATAGTCCCTTTCAAAAAACTATTTGCCAATAATTAAAAAAAAACAAAGAATCAAATTTGATTAAATATACAAGTTGTTTAAATAGGCAAGAGCCCAAATGGAGCATTCCACAATATTATGCTAAGTGACAAAATTAAAAATATCAAGATAACACATCCCCCAACAAGAGCATTAATGTCCTTATATGCCCACAAACTAAAATTCAAATCTTCACAAAATCAACTATCAACCATAAATTTCACTTACATGAATTTGACAATGAAAATCCAAAATATTTTTAAAACAAGGAAAAAAATAAATTAAAACAAGCTCACATCGAGATTACTCAACTTACAAGCAACCCAAGATATCAAATCTCAAAATAAAAATTGAGGGAAAATTTCAAGGCAATAAATGAGATACTTTTTTATTTCTCTAAGTAGCCAAAAAAACCCTAAAAATGTACACGTACACTATGGGTAGGTGTAACGGGAGACTTCGAAATATGAGACGAGTCATACACTTCCCAAAAGTGACCCCGAAACCAATTCCTACCATCAAAAATAAGTCAAAACCACCCAAAAATAGAATTTTTTTTTAACTTTTAACCCAACTTAAAAATTAATTTAAAAAAAAATCAAATTAATCAAACTAACCAAATCAAAAGGTTTAAAATTAAAAGAACAATTTTCAACAAGGAACAAATGTAACATTAGAATTTCTAGGGTCAGTTCACATATTTTCAACACCTAGCTATTTTCAAGATTGAATGATCTATGTTGGTTGGGGAGCTTCATGAGTATTAGCCCCCTTTCATCCTCTTTGATACTTTTTCTATTTATTTTTCTGTGTGTAACTCACAAGAACATGTTCACCACCTACACACTTCAACACACACACCATATCCGTTCAAAATCACTTCCAACTTAAAATCTTACCATGCACAATACAGTCAAACATTCATTCATGTGAATCCACATACACTCACTTCATAATAAATTTTAGAATTTCCAAAACATCAAATAGATTTATCATAATTCTCATTTCCATTACAACATTACAACAATTTTATTTAGTAATGTTTCATATTTAACCACTTAATTTCTTATGAAATTAATCAATTGCACTGTTTAAATCACATGCCCAGAATTTATTTATCATTTCATCACATTTTCACACTCATGTTTTTGATGACCTCTAGATTAGTTTGAATTCCTCCAATCTTTCAAAATCACCGCTCTAATTTCACTTTACTTTACAACACTTAAATATTAAAATGTCAACCAAATCCAAACTATACTTATACTCTTATCACCAGTTATTGCTAGGGTCTACTTAATCTTGCAATAGTTATTCATAGTTTTTACGATCATCCCTAATTCCCCGAGTTGGTCCATTATTTGCTTCTAACACACTAGTCACATATGTATACATATAGATATAATAAAATTTCAATAAAGGTATACATCTCAAAATGCATTTTACCCATACACAGTGTAGCTACAAGTGCACGTGAATTTTTTCTTGGGAATCATTGAGTGTACTACCATTTACAACCTTCTCGCTCTTGGATGAAATATGGATACACTAAAACACTCAACTTGATTGGTTTCCATTCTCTTGTGCGCTTTAGATCCTCTATGCTTTTCTCTTAACGTTCATTTATTAAATGTGTTCAATTATATATGTTACTCTTGTGACATGATATGCTTTCTTTTTTAATATTCATTTCTTAAATGCATTCCCTAGTATTCTCTCCCTTCATTATCGTGAGAGTGCCTTAGAAGTAAGCAAACCTAATAAAGAAGAGTGTAAAAAATGAAAAAATGAAAAACAAATTAAATTGTAAGATGAAGACGATACCAAGAAAGTTAGCTGATAACCACCTCCGTTGGCCAAGCAAACACTATAGTCGAACTACACAAAAAAATAGCATTCCTAGCTTCTTGAGGTAGAGCACCTAGAGATTTTGTTCAGAATCACGTCAAAGAATCCAACCAAGGAGCAAGTTAATTTCAGATTTATTTTGTCGACAAAACCCAAATATCATTAGTTGGATTCAACCTCACAAGATGTAAGTGATCACGAAAATAAAGACACGTACAAAACCATACCAAGTATATTATGCTCTTCTAGCAAAGATGTGATTTTTCATATTTGTTAGGATCTTATGCTCGTATCTGTGCATCTTGTCAATACAATAAAAAAAATCGACATAATTATATATTTGAAAGGAATAACACGTTAACAGAAGAGAACCGTTCCAAGCAAACATGATACATCTCATTTAATTAATAGCTCCAGCTTTCACTGCTTAAAGTATACAAGTAGAAAGGAACTCACAAATTTAAACGCAATGTCACTTTCTATTGCATGCCCTCACATGATTCCGCACAAAATCATTTAATCAGCAAACTGATTTGAGCATACCTTCTAAAGACTCGACATTTAATTGGTAAAAAATTACCTTATTCTCCCACGAACATTATCTCAATGAAAAAACATAACTTCATATAACATTGGCAACCTACGACAATCATGATACAAACACAATTTTACTGAAAAAATCATAAATAACTTCGAAATATAAAGAAGGGGAGGCAGACTTTCAAGACAGGAATGGTACTCCTCTGCCAACATATATCTAGCAACAAAAAAATAATCATATTAAAAAAGACTGCTAATTACTCATGCAGAATATCTATAGACACGATTCCTCTCAAATTGGCATTTCTCATTTCAAAGGTATTATCGGGGGAAAAAAAAACTCAAAAAAAACCTTTGCACCGCCAAGATAGTGTGAGTCCTCTTTGAGGCTTCATTGTCCTATAGTTCCCTTTGAGGAATGTTGGGCCAATTAGGAATCTGCGGATTTCTGCCATCTTCAAGTTGATTTCCAGCTGCAAAAATTGGATGTGCAGGCCTATTTTCATTTTCTTGCTGTACAGGAGGATCATACATGAAAGGTTCCAATGCAGCTGGCATCTGAAATCCTAAATCAAAAGGGAAATTCATGTTAGGTGCATGAAACTGTACGTGATTGAATTGAGGGTTAAGCCATTCAGGGAAGGGAAGAGGATTTGGTGGATGCCAATGTAAATTTCGCCCTGGAGGAATTGCTTGTGGCTGCAGCCCAAATGGTGTACGACTTTCTGTAGATTCTCTTTGTTTTTTGATTGGAGGTCCAATATTCCGATTAAGCAATTTTGATTCCTTTCCTGCGAATTCCTTCAATGCATTTTCCCCTTGCCTTCACAGCTACATCATCTTCCACCTCCTAAACAAAATAGTAAGCAATAGAGCATTATCTGAGAAAGAGAGCAAAAGTATGCATAGTTCCAAAACAAATACCAAGCACATTCAAATAAAATCTAAAAATTGTACCTTCTCCCACAAACCACACTTCTTACATCTTTGGCATGGTTTTCCTGGCTCTCGAGCATGCTAATTATCACCATAAAAAGAGATTACAACTAGACAAATAATTTGTGAAACATATATAACCATGTCAAAATAGACTTAGACCAAAAAATATAATATCTCAAAAGAAGGGCTGCAAAACTGAAGTCAATGTAGAAATGTAATGATCAACTATATCAGTAT
Source organism: Taxus chinensis (assembly GCA_019776745.2). Taxonomy (NCBI): domain Eukaryota; kingdom Viridiplantae; phylum Streptophyta; class Pinopsida; order Cupressales; family Taxaceae; genus Taxus; species Taxus chinensis. The sequence goes on along the minus strand of CM034147.1, from coordinate 657,142,710 downwards.
CATATCTGAAAAAAATAAAGGAGAAAACAGCTTAAGGCAATTGTGACAACCAAGCAGATTAACCATATTATAATACGATAATTTTATCCAAAAAAAACTTTTGCATGTTGACAAAAAGCAGAAAGTGCATTTGCAAGGGGCTTTAAATTATATGTTGATTGAAGGTGGCAAGTTAACAACTTAAAAACAAATATTTCAAGACCTGCAGAATCAACAGCATAGTCAGGTAGCATATCAAATATGTTATCGTATTCTTCAAAGGTGTTACCATTCCCCATTAAAAGTTTACAAATGACTACTAGCAACATTTGTATGCTTCAATTGTATATGGATGTGTATCACACTCATACATTCATTTGTAAAAGGAATGGTTTGACTGGAATACAAGGTTCTAGTCTATAGACGTTTTATTCAGAGGTGTACTACAAATGCCTCTTTACTATACTGTCGAGAGTACACACGAAGAGGTGAAGAATTGTTCTAAGTTTTCGAGTATTTAGTTTTGCATTCTCATTAAACAAAACACACTTAAGCTCTATTTAAATAATATTTATTTAATCAGTGGGAAGAATCAGGCCTGCAAATTTTCTATCTACAAATGACTAACAGAAAATTTTGTTTTCTTCAATTGTACCTAGACCTGCACCACATTTGTAAAAGGGATGGTTTGACTGGAATACAGGGTTATAGATGTTTTATCCATAGGTGAATTACAAATTCCTCTCTTCACTATACTCTAGAGAGTACACACGCAGAGGTGAAGAATTGTCCTAAGTTTTCAAGTATTTGGTTCCGAATTTTCATATAACAAAGCACACTTAAGCTCTTTTTAAATAATATTTATTTAATCAGTGTGAAGAATCAGGCCTGCAACTTTTCTATCTACTATGTTGATGCCTTCTAGAATGCCTTATCAACAGCTTATTTCCTTGGGACTATCCAGGCTGTCAATGTGACTGTCATGACTAGAAGATGCAGCAAGTGGATGAGAGTATGCCTAAGGCCATATCTACCAGGACTTTTTCCATTATTTTTATATAGCTTGTACCTGTTCCAATAATTTCCATTATTATTTGCTTGAACTTACTTTCGTAAAGTGGATATAGCGAATAGAGCTTACTTAAACAGCATCCTGATGAAAGAACATACCTGACAAAAATGTGTATAATCCTTTTGAATGGTTTGTCGGCATATATAACACATTGTAATTCCACATCGACATGTCACCTATAAAGAGCAAAATTCATGTTATAGCAGACGGGAATAAGCTAAACCAGCTCTGAAAACCAAATGCACACAGACTTGAGAGAATGTTTTTCCTAGCCTTACTTGCTACACACCTTATTGCAGCCATCTGTCTTAACTAGCTCTGCCTTGCAAGTATTACACACTCTTATCACAGCTTTTGTCATCACCTATCTCACACAGAGAATTCTGCCTAAGTGAGAATAAATTGCTCTAAACCTATATCCCTTTGGAGATCAGACGACAAGACAACAAAATGTACATTAAGGCACACTAAATACATTACACTACATTATCAATACAGACAAAAAATACTACGACAGAGACTGCTAAGAGCAGACTATGCCATGCAAAAAGAAAAATATTTGAAGTGAAAACATATTTCATGGGACATATGCCTGACAAAACTCAACATGCTTAACCTGTATGCAGTTTACATGGTTACCTCTTCAATTTTCCTGCGTAGAGCAGTTTCGGATTTCTGCATATGCAATATTTCCAAATCGATTAGAAGTATCTATAGTTTTTAGAACAGTAATCTTAAGAAAATGACAAGTCTTACATTACTGTATCTTATTCCTCTACAAGAGTGATTTCTCTTTACTCTTAAATAGACAGTTTGTAAATATGTATTCAATTTATTTGTAGGCTAGGAAAATGAACCCAAGAAAAATCTCTAACAAGTTCTAGTTTTAGACCGTACGAGTATATGACATTTGTAAAATTCAAAAATGTTGATAAAAAGCTCTTTTTCATACTTTCAATCATATTAAATATAGATTAAGGTAGTTTTTTAGGTCACCACCAAGCCAGTAACCAATTTAGTTTCTAAGACCCCCCTCCACCTTTGATGAAGCTTACAAGGGGATTGTTTTTCCATTTATCTTAAGGCTTATTGTTTAGACTTGTACATCTGTAAATTTTGATCCTTTGACCAAGCTTGTGATAAGTCGAGCCTTGCCAACCCATCCAAGCCTGAGGTACTATATGTGTGTGTGTATACATATTAAATATAGATAGAGAAAGAGATTATTCGATTGCATTCCCATACCATTAGATATAAGAAAATATTTCAAACAAACATAAAAAAATTTGTTCTGTACCTTCTCTACCTCTTCACAACGCAAGGGTATATGACTCGGCTCCTTGCATTGGATACAAGATGCCTAAAAAGCATGCAGTAAAGGAAACACGAGAAGGGTTGTAAGTCAAAAGAAATATAGTAAATTGCACCTATTTTGTTCAATAATAAGAGATTATGTTTTGAGTCTTGACAACAGCAGGGATAGATGGATCCCAGAAAACAATGTTGAGGACATTATGTTCAACAATCAAGCAAAAACAGATGTTGGCCACCAAGTGCAATGAAAAATACTAAAATAAGAAACAATTTTTTAAAAAAGATTTTCAATGTAGCTAGCAATAAATAAGTGAAAAACAAGATACCTACCTTTGAACACTTACTGTTTGGACATTCCAAAACACGTACACCCTCATCTACCTCACAAGGAAAATTGCAAAAAGGGCAATACACCTGCAATATAGTACATTCAGAATGATCAAAATGTCATTTCTTTCTGAAGACATCCATTAAAGTTGAAACAAAAACCTGTGAGAATCTCCTCAAATTTAACAAGAAAAACTAAAAGATGTTTGTTGCACAAAAATCTTTAAGAATCTCCTCAAATGTAAGAATAAAAATTACACTAATCAGCAACCACTAATATTAATATTGAAATTGATGATTTTCTATGTCAACGTAGTAAGATCCTCTCTACTTTAACTTCATAAAAGGTGGACAGACAACAAAACTGGTGGTCCTATAAAATCCCTAATTTTTAAGACAGAGATCATTACATAGTAGAATCATTATTTCTTATGTAAGTTGACACAAAAACCTGTGAGAGACTCTTAAAATGTAAGAACAAAAAACTACATTGATCAGCAACCACCAATAATATCATAATTGACGATTTTCTATATCAATTTCAACATGGTCAGATCTATGTCAACATAGTAAGATCCTGTCTCAACTTTTAACTTCATAAAAGGTGGACAGACAACAAAACTTAAGGTCCTATAAATCCCTAATTTTTAAGAGAGACCATTACATAGCAGGACCATTATTTCTTATGTAGCGGCAACAGATGAGACATAAAGACAGTCATCTATTATTGAATCAGATGAATGTAGCCATTTGATGCACCCATGAGGACTTTTTGATCAATTCTATATATTTCGTAATATGATAAATTAGGAAACTCTTATCGCCCAATAACAAATACAAACATCATCATTTGCATTTAGCCATACACTTTATGGCTGGTCTGATGAAAATATGATTACTTTATACATCTGTTTACGTGTATTAGTGACTAACACAAAAAAACTAAGTTGAATGGAACTTTACAAAATTTAGGTGTCTGATATTTACATTTACCAATTGTGAAAGATGGTTGCTTGGTATCAAAAACATTTCTATTGTCCAAGATGAATGGCAAAATGAGCGAAAATTTGTGAAGTTACTCTAGCATAAATCTTCCATCCTGATCATCTAGCCACTAATTGTAAACGGGAAAAATCCTTTCCTATATAAAACATTCAGACTGAAGACTGGGATTCAGATGCATATTCAGATTTGCGGTTATTGATTGATTCAGAGGTCTTGAAACAAATCCTCACGATCTAGTTAAAAAGCTAGGTCTAAGCAATTGTGGTAAATTGGTGCATTCATAAAGAAAGCAACTCAAGTTCAGATCCCCCACATAACAATAAGCAAACCCACAACTCAGACAGGCATGTGCATATAATAACACATCCAGGACTAGGGGCCAGTTCATCCCTATATCTGGCCTGGGCCTTGGGATGTTCTCAGTTACCCTCAAGTTTCAACCAAAAATAAAGCTACCATTTATCTAATTATACTGAGTATGCCTTCACTAATTGACACTTCCAAGAGAAGCTTAAGTTCATTTCCCATACTCCATTACCCAATTGCCCAGTCTCGAAGTTGTTTCGGTAAGCGATATACTATTTATAATTTACTATTTATAATTAAAAGGGTACCCGCACTCAAAGCTTAAGTACGGGTTTATAATAATAGCTTAAATAATAGATCCAAGAGACCACAAACAAAAACTGCAGATCAACATGGTTCACAAAACATTCCTCATTGAAAGAAACAAAGAAGTCAAAAATCCTTCTCTAAGAGTAACAAGTGCTTGCTTGTTAAATTCTTGCAACCATATTAAGGAGTTACAACCGTATAGTATTCATCAAAATAGATATCAATTATTATATATCACTGATATAAGAAATCTAACTCCCAGAAATAAACACATCAATTTATAATTTGGTTATGGGAAAGAACATACAACAAAAAAAAAAGTGTATTTAGGAACTCCAATCATTGTAAACTTTTAGCTAGCTTTTCTAGAATGATTGTTTCTCTAGTTAATAATTCATCTCACCACAATAAGCAAACTTTTAAATGCTTGTTAATCAGCGCTAATGCTCAGATGGTCAATTGTCTTTACATTGGCATAGATATCTCAAATACATCTATCTAAAATACACCGAGAGATATCAACCTTGAGGCACCTATCTACCTATGCTAGTGTAATATAAGTATACCAAGAAATTATTAAAAACACAAATATATTATAATAAATATATCCATATAAAATACAACAAGACATCAATTTCAAGGTTCTTAGCTTAGGTTTTTCACATGCCATATTAATCAATAACTCCATTAAATTATCTATTGATTTCCCATTGATTTGTGGCAAAATGGAATCAATTTGGCTGCATCATTGTGTCGTTCTCGAATAAATCTATTCAAGAAAAAAGGGACCAAACATAACTATATGGCCAAGATATTACTATTTTTTGATTAACTTCTCCAAGAAAAAAGGAAGAAAGAACATTTAAGTGACAGTCCGATGGAAGTCAAATTAACGGATGAATTGTCACATGATGGTCAAATGGGTGTCAAATTTAATATTGAGAATAAAAGTGAACAACTCACTCTATTACAGCCCTGGCTGTCATTGTAGGAATGCCTCATGGCGTAATGATTCAGAATAAAGATTAACCCAATCTGACCAACAACAGTACAGTACAGCACCAGGAACAACCAATAATACCAATGGCTTAGCTAGCATAAATGCCAGGCACGGAAGGAAGACATACAAAGCCCTACAGAGCATTTCTTGTATGAGTTGTTTGAGAGGCACAAGGCAGTGATACACAGGATAATTCCTTATATAGTTCAGGAATCTCCATCTGAACCGACCAAAAGGCAGAAACTACGAGCTAAGAAATCTACAAAAGGCACGCAGTTGCTTTTTGGATGCAGCTCATACCCTTATCAGGGCTGTGTGAATTTCTGACAAGCTTTTTAGCCCAAGTTGACATGTCAGATTCACAGGGGTAGTCATTTGACACAGGCTACGGCGCCTGTTACCTTTTAAATACAGATAAGCTCAAAGCTTTGCATTAAATGACTATTGGATCAAATTCAAAACAAACACCAACAATTGAAATCTTCAAAATATCTCCAAATGGTTTATCCTTTCAGATACAGCATAAACACGAAAGACAAAAGCAATAAAGCAAACCAGGCAGGATCCATTGCAGAGAGCACATGGTTTTGCACAAAGCAATAAGGAAGAAAACAAACCAGACAACACAATGAAGAGAGCATGCAGTTTTACACTAACAATATAAGGAATAATACCACTCACCAGGCCTTCAAGTCTGGCCCGTTCAATATCAGCTTGAGCTTGGCGTTGTTCATATCTTTCAATAACATCAACTGGAAGAGCTCTTCGAACCTGGGTGATGAAAATTCCATCCAGTTCAATAACTGTGTACGCTCACATTCTGCCATTGAATTATCATTGGCACATTTGCTTGTAGTGTAGGCATACAAACCTCTGACATAGGGATTGATTCATTGCATCCATTAGTATCCATGCAAGGTAAAGAATGACGGGCTTGGAGACCTCCAAATGTAGACTCTTCTACTTGTCTCCGTAAACATTGAAAACAAAAGAGATGCCCATCTGTACACTGTTAGAGATTCAATCTGTGAACTTTCTTGTCAGGAAAGGAAGCAAAATATGTCATTAATAAGCATGCCTAAAATAATATTAACCTAAGACGTTTAGATTATGGTGACTTAGCATAAAACACTCTCCACAATCACTTAGTAAACCAAAAAGTGTTCATCAATTTGAGCACTGCAGAGACATTCATCTGAAAAGAATATCATCTGCATAATATCAACATAGAGAAATTTGGTATAGTCAGTTTTAGCGGTGTGGTCTCTACGTTGTGATTTTTCCTGCAAGTTTGGTTAGCTTGACTAATTTTCTTTAGGTTTAACTTTACTGCAGCTTCCATCCTGCTTTGCAGTATATATTTGCAGCTCGTTTGGATTTGGCATTTGATTACTGTACAGCCTGTTGGGTCATTTGTTCCTTCTATTTTTAAATTTTCACCAAGAAAATATTCGTATTTCATTACTCGAAGGGAAAATAAAAAACATGCATTACAAAATGTATATCCTAAATTAAAAAATGTGCATTTAAGTTTCAACATATCATTAACAGTTACAGTTTGAATAGCAATGCTATCTTTCTCCCCTGACTAACTTAAACTGCACTTCAGGCATGATTCAAATAGTTCAAGAGACTAGAATTGAATTATTAACATATGATGATATTTGAAATATCAATCTTCAAATCGCCAATATATGTCGTACACAAACGATTTGAACAAATAGAAGCGAAGTACTTGAATGGTAAAAGAATAATTTTAAAAGAGAATACCATCAAATTAAATTTCAAGATATCATTATCAGTTACAGTTTGAATAACAATGCTATCTTTCTCCCCTGATTAACTTACAATGCACTTACGGCATAATTCAAAGAGTTCAAGAGACTAGAATTAAGTTATTATCGTATTATGATATTTATGATATCAATCTTTAAATCACTAATATATGTAGTACACAAACAATTTGAAAAGATAGAAGCAGAGTACTTGAACGGTAAAAGAACAATTTTAAAACAGAATACTATCAAAAAATCATTAAAAGTGCCTGCATATCCTGTCCTAAATGGAATATCTGTGTGTGTGTGTGTGTGTGCGTGCATGTGTGTGCATGTATGCACTGACAGTCGAACCCACATATAACATGATTACTGATCAAACAGCATACCTGTACCATATGTTCGAATGGAAATTCCATACAGCAACACCCACATTCAATATCCTCAGCTACAGAAAGGCATTCCTCATTCGCACTTCTCGCTTCCACTTCACTAGATCCATCTGGATCCTTTAAGGGACCTCCCTGCAGTTTCTCAGCTGATTGCTCTTGCAGTTCAGCCCATTCATGCTCAAAGTTTAGGCAAATGATGTTTGGTTTTATTTTCTTCAGCCTTGGTGTTTTCATGAATCGTAAACCACTCTTAGGAATCCATTTTGTGTGTAATAGATCAATACTTGTACTAGCATCTGCCAAAGAACGTAAAACACATCACAAGCTGGACTCGGAATCAGGCTAAAATGAGAGGAATCCATGGAGTTGCATTACAACAAGAAAATATTGCAAACTAATCCAATAGAGAAATAAAAGATATCTTAAAATAAACCACAAAAACCTTTTTGGGCTTTTCGCTTTCCAGTATCCCGCAAATCTCTACAAGCCTGTTCGACAGATTTGTAAGTATGGGCAAACCTTCTTTCATGGGCTTTGAAAGCTTGTTTTAGATCTGTCATCCTCACAAGAGGAAAATCTTCTGACAACCTATAAAGGGACCAATCTTCATAAAGATTCACTGTCCCTGCAGGCTCAATGACTTGAAGTTCAAAGTTTTCCTCTTCTGATTTATGAGATGGACCAACTCCACTTGGGTCAATCTCAACTCTTAAACTAGTGTTTACAACTTGAACCGGTACATTTGATACTGTGGAACTAACTTCAGCTCGCCCTTCATCCGATGCATGTTTAGGCACACCATGTCGAAGAAAATGATCAATAGCAGATTGCAATGCTTTTTCCTGTGGAATCTGTCCCCGTGTTTTCAAAAGCTGAAATAATGCCTGATCTGGAGAAAGCTGGGGGAAGATGGCAAGAAGCCTAGCTATCATCCCATCCATGTCAGGCATTTCTCCTTGAACTTCACTTAATGTTTTATTTTCTGGCAATCCAATTTGGAAATTATTGATCTCACCTCTCAAGTAAGAACTTTCTGCTTGATAATTCCTTCTTCCAACTCCTGTATTCCTTACTTCAGTGGTTCCTTCATCATCTGAATCCAAAAGAACAATTCTGCCATTAGCTGAACTGGAGGAGGAGTCTGAACTGGAGGAGTCACGTACAAAGTGTGCCATTTTTTGTTGAGGAACAAAGACCTATTGTCATTCAAGGTACCTTGGCTCTGTAAAAACACATGGTATTAGAATTAAAGCAAAGACAACTATACTCAAACATAAAGCAACGAAAATTATACTTTTAAAAAACAAAAGAAAAGTAAATTGATCTCCAGTAAATTATCAATATTCACAAAGTTTTGGAAGGAAGAGCAAATGGGGCAAACAAAAGGAAAGAGGAGCGAGTTGAAGAAAGGAACTCGACATAGAGTGTGGAAGAGCATAATCCTTTGGTTTTTTTAAGGAGAAAGCAGTAGGTTAGCAGCCGTACAGGAAGAGGCTTAAGGGATAGAGAAGAAGAAATTTGCAATGGGGAGGATCAGTAAGTGGGTTGGGAAAGGAGGCAAAAAAGAGATTGGAAGAATGGACATCATCAGCAAGGGTATTTGTGTTAGCAGAAGAAAACGAAGAAAGAAAATAGGAAGAGCAAATTTGCACTGCTGGAATGGATGCAGGCAGAGTGTTTATTCTATAGAAGGTGGTTACATTTTCTTTTTCAGTTATGGCAGGTACAACTGTACAACTGCTCTAAAACCAAACAGTACATTAAATATTCAACACCCCCTCTTAATGACTAAACCGGAAACAATGCCAAGTTTGTCTCGAAATTTTACAAATGTCTTAAAGCCCATATGTTTAGTCATTAGATCTATAGACTGTGCCATAGGTTGTACTTTGAAATTAGCAGTCCATTGTTGTGTTGCAGTTTTGAAATGGATAAGAACCGCAAAACAAGAATTTGGTCGTGTGAACAGAGGATATGGCAAGTGGTCCACTGATTCTTCGTCACGTGAGTCATTGACTAGTGATGAATCATCAATGGCTGAGAGTGTCAGCCCCATCTCCAAGGTGCTGGAATTAGAAACTCAGAGAGGTGGATTGAAAAATCTGTTCTAGGCTTGTGTAGCCTGCTGGAGTCTATACAGAGACTAAATTAGCCTACAATCTAAGTCACCTAAATCATGCCCTTGCAACACCGTGTAGTGCTTATCAAACCTTTTCTGGAAAGCATGGGGAAGTGTTTTCCAATCAAAGTGAGTTGCGAACGAGAGAAATGTGACCATCTGTGTAGTGGAAGGGAGAACCAACTCCGCAATAGTAGAAGAAACAAACATATCCGTCTCAGCAGTGGGAGAAATAACCATCTTTGTAGTAGTAGGAGTGAGAACCAACTCCTCCGTCTGATCTATTTGCTCATTTATCCCCCTCTATTGGGAAAGGTCTTTCACAACACAATGACCAAACTGTTCACGCTCTACTGTCCTCCGAGCATGTACCTATGAGTGAGTGGCTTTTCACCATGCACCTTTAGTGCATCTAGAATAGTGGAGTCTCCATCCACAACAAATTGTTCTTCAGAATGAGGAAATCCATCCTCCCAAGGCATGTCAGCCTCCCATACATCCTATAAGGTGGAGCTATCCTCCACAAGTGCATTCATGTTGATTGTAACAGGATCAACAAGCCGATATTGGCCACTTTTCCCAATACCAAGGGCAACCATCTGTCTCTGTTTCATATCAGAAACAACGCACTTCTTCCCACATAAATCCACATAAATGTTAGGATTTTTTGTTAATTGACGAATAGATAGAAGATTCTTTTGTAAAGAAGGTACATATCTAACATTCCGTACCAACAATGTATGAGCATTATTTAACACAATGCATATATCCCCTATCCCTTCTACTGCAAGTGATTATCCATCAACTAGTACTACTAATTCAAAATCTATATTTGCATTAAATGAAACATATCAATCCCTACGACATGAAAAGTGTGCAAATGCGCCAGAGTCAATGATCCAACAACTAGTACCATTGTCATGCGAGCATGATGACGTAAGACAATAGAGTATGCCCGTTCTTCTGCAACTACTGCCACATGTTCTTCATCACATGGCTTTTTGTTCTATTGCGAAAGATCATACTTCCGCTTTTGACAATCCTTCTTAAAGTGCCCTACCTTGTGACAGTAACAGCATGTGACCCTATACCGAGTGGAGGACTCACCAGAATGACATTTCCACTTTCCTTTTAACTGTGTGACAAGCTTGCTATCTGATTGGTCACAACTAGATTTTTCCTGAATTTGTCTCCGCTCCTTTTACAAGTAGGAACTCAACTTGTCAAACGTGAGAGTTTGACTTTTAGCCATTAAATGGAGTGCCTCCACAAATGACTCATATAAAGAAGGTAAGTTGTTCAAAATCAGAGCCACCATATCATCGTCGTCCACCTTTTTGTTAATGGAAGATAACTAGTCTCAGAGGTCTTTCATCCAAAGTAGGTGCTCAGACAACAATCCGTCGTCTTGTAACTTGCTGGAAAAGAGCATATTTTTCAAGTATAAAACCCAACTCTTTTCTGACGTCTAATATTTATCCCTCAGGCTGGTCCACAACGTGCAAAGTCAACATATAATATAGTTGAAGAAAAGAGAATTTGAACTTTCAAGAGTTTCCTTCTTGACTGCACTACACTCTTACTAGTTCTGCCCACATCAAAAGCTTATAGTTTAAAAGAATTTACTAGGCTTCTTGAGAAGGTAAGGGATAGTTTCAGGTACCCTTTATGACCTTGGTGTTTCAAGCAAAATCTTATTTCTCAAATCCAAATGTAACCCTTCATTTCACTACCTTGTTCTTGTGCAACTAGGTCTTCTATCTAGTAGCCCTACTATCCTTGGTTTTCTAGGTCTAGTTTTTGAATCAGGGAGATTCTATACAAACCCAAACACTTTTTGGATACCTTGTTCCCCCTTTAAGCTTCACACAAAGTTTTATCCCCAAACTCCCTGTTTAGACCTTTCAAGTTACCAACTCTTGCTCGCAATTAGGCCTCTCATAGCTAAAACAAGGTTCCCAGAAGAGAAATCAAGGTTTCATACGTGTTGGAAGTATAGAATCAACTTGAAAACCTTAAAATCTGGTTGTTCTTTCCCTGCAGTCTCCACAAAACTAGATTGGGTTGTTGAAAAGTTCATTAAGTTTTCCAAATCCAAAATTTTCCCTAAACCCTAACTAGGGTTTTCCTATAGGCCTGAGAGAGATAGAAATGCAAATTTCAATGCGATATTAAACTTCAAGACCTGAAATATTGTGGAAAGTTCTGTACCATCCTCGTGCACCTACAGAAATGAGTTTTAACCTTGAAAACTTTACTGTAAAGGTGCAAAATAAAAAGAACACAGTCGCACAAAGTTAGATTAGTTTCTTACAGAGTCATATGTTATGAGTTTGTTTCTTTTCCTTCCTCCTTAATAACAAAAGTGGAGTCTAAACATGTGGACACAAATCTACAGAGTATTCATATCCTCCATGCTCAGCTATCAAACTTGTTATGCTTGAAATTCTGACCTTTCTTTTATTAAATACATGCAATTCCTATTATAGTCTTGGACAGACTTTCACTTTTCATCTTCCTCATTCATTTTCTATTTCTTCTATAACCTAGAACATCTCTCTCCTTCAGTCTCTCCATTTGAATATATCAATCATAACTACTTTTTCTTAGCTATGGATTTAACTAGACCCTGCAAGACTTCTTAGCTCAAGTTATATGCTTTAGTCAAATACTAAAAAACAGAGTTTCCAAACAAAAACACCTATAAGTTAGCTTTTTGACCCTCAAGAAGGAGCTTACACATTGTACATGCACTCCCAAATCACCCTAGACTCCTATTAGGACACAAGCAAAGCCAAGATTGACAAAAAGCAGAAATTCCCTCCTTAAGAAATTCAAATTGGACTTTTGGAGGGAAAACACATACAAGTCAAAATTTGAAACTTGAAGGCCTCCAAAGACTTCAACTCACTTCTATAAGCCTACTTTGAACCTCCTAAGGAGTTAATGCACACAATTTTGTTGATATTCCTTGTCTTGGTGGATGCTCCTGCATCAGATGTATAAATGTAAATTTGGCAAAGCCCATTCTACAGGCAGTAAGACTGTGCTCTTCTTCAAAAATTTGGAAGCCAGATTTGTGTTGGGGAATTTGGCAACTACTATGCAATAAACTAAATACAGAAAGAGAAAACAAGTAGAGATCTAAGTAAATAAATGATACACACAGAGGGGAGAAAATATTTATCCCAGGGAAACCCTTTTGCATAAAAACATCCAGCAAAATAACCTTGCTTTATTGCATTCATTTGAATCATCTTACAAATACAAGAACAAGACGTCAAGGCACTATAACATAATTACATACAAGACTTACATGCACACTCAACCGTGTCTTCAGTATGCAACTTTCTAGCACTAACCCGCACTGTCAACTAACATCTTTTTCAACATTCTCCGATAGAAAATATACACTTATATCACCAGGCACCACCTTAAAACAGAACTTCCTTGGGCAGGAAGGAAATTGTAAAAAATAATAATAAAGCGTAAAAACAAGGCATAAATCTGAGTCATTGATTTTTCCAAAAGACTCATAGTTAACCAACTGACAAGTGTCAATTTTGGGGCCTCTAGACAAAGTTGACGCGTGAAAAGTATGAGACATTCCAACAATTTAGATAATGAATGTCGTCCTTGAAATTGTTATAAATGCAGAAGGATTGGCCATAAAGTTGGTAGTTGTCCTCTAGCTCAGATTAAAAAAGATCTCTTGTCGGTACAGACTTCCCCTCCAAAGAAGATGGTGTGGAAATGGAGAGCTAAAGTGACAACCTAGGAAAAACAAGGGGCTTTCAGATGGAGAACACGAAGAAGGAAGACAGGAAGAACCTCAAAAACCGGTTTTAAGCGGGTGCCCAAATATCACTCTGTAGACAGGAATGAGGAAATATCAAAAGAAGGACTAGAAGATCTAATCAATGAAGCAATGAAGCCGGGATTCAAGGAGGCGGCTAAAAATAACTTAGGATTAGACAAAATTGGGGAGATCAAATCCCTTTTACATCAACAACATGGAAATGATGACAATAAGAAAAACAGATTTCATAATCCCCAGGGGCAAGTTAATTTAAAAGATAAGAAGGCCCTATGTGGAACTAGGGCACCTTAATTGTAACTCAATAAAAACATATAGTGGTATCAAGGAACACCCTATTGTAATTATGAAAGCTCAAAGGAGTTAAGTTTGTGACCTCACTTGTGGTAAGATCCCAACGTAACATTGGGTCTCGAGGTATAAGAGGAAGGAAAGATAACATCTCAAAAGATTCAAAAAGAGGCTCAAGCCACCTTGGAATGTGAGAATCAAAATACCTAAGAGACTTTTACTGTTGGTAGAAGGGAGAAACCATACACCAAGAAGCCATAAAACTCTCGAGTTATAATGTCTAGATTATTAAACTCCTTTAACAAGAGCCACTGAGTCAAGCAGTTATTAAAAGTAGTTAAACCAGATATACTTGTATTGCAAGAAACTAAGGTAGATAGGTGATGAGTTAATGATAGGGGGTCAATTGAATGACATCCTTGTCCTTGCAACCATTAATGTTATAACCTCAACAATATACATTCACGAAGACAAATTTGAGACTAGAGAACAAAAACACCCACTTTATTTACTTTTCATGGGGAATTACAAAGAATCAGACCAAACACACTTTTACAGTATAGGAAGAAGAAAAACACCCCTCAATGGATGAAAATCAACTCTCTTTATTTGTACCCCTTGAAGGACCACCCCACTCCCCTAAGAAGTTTTCTCTTACACCATCATACCTTCTCTTAACCCTTCACCTACCTTCTATTTGCTTGGAGTGACTATTGAAATCCACTTTGATTTGGAAAACACTCAAAATGAGACTTGAAATGTTTTGGGCCATTATTGGGCTTGTGCAACTGTCATGGGCAAAATTGTTGGTTTTGCCATGAGACGGAGAACTCTTTATCTCAATGGTTGAAATTGTCCTCTCTCTCAATCACAGGGGCCTATTGAAGTGTTATTGTTGATTGAACATTATAGCGCATGAACACGCTGGTACATCTTTTTGGATGATGTAAGATTGCTTGTGGACCCAGATGCTCCTGCATCATATACCCCAATAGTTTTCGAGCATAGTGCTCACAAACTTGGGCTGGATTGTAGAACCACCCTTTTGACCTGAAGGGTAAGGCGGCCTGAAGGGTAAGGTTTTTGTGCTCCCTTTTACCTTGCTAGGTACTTCCTTTGTTTCCAGCCACCCAATAGGCCATGGACCATCCTCCTTCACCAAATGTTTCCCACATTTTTTTTTCAACCCCGACTGACTTTGGACTGAACAGCTCTACCTAAAATCAAAATCTCTTTCTTCTCCTCAACTGCAACACCATCTTGTACTTGATCACATGTGACTGTCATGCTTGGGCATCCAAGGATCGCTCTTTTACTCACCTCCTTTTGGGCAGAAGCACTCTTTGCCTCCTTCATAATTGATTTGTTGTACTCTCCTTTCTCCTCTTCTAGCAAAACATGTTTGTTAGTACACATGATAAGATAACTTTTATGCTTATGCTTGTCGTCTTTCTCCTTCAAAGGAATTAGAGTATACCTTTGTCCACCCTTCTTAACATTCATGGTACTGGCCTTTCCATCATACAACATTTCACTAACAAATTGCCATGGCCTCCCCAACAAAACATGGCATTCATCCATAGGCAAGACATCACACAAAACCTTGTCCATGTATCTACTGCCTTGTATATCAGCTACACAACATTCCCATAGAGTGATATCATGACCCTCTATTAACCAAAACACCCTATATGGCTTTAGGTGTAGTGTGCATACCAAATTCAGCTTAACTACCAGTTCGGTGGACATTAAATTGTTTGTGCTTCCACCATCAACCACAACATTGCACCACTTACCTTTTGTTATGCATTTTTGTCTGAAAAAATGTGTCTTCTTTGGCATGCTTTTTTCTTCCCTTCAACCTTCAAAACCCTCTTCATTCCTAGCAAAGTTTCTCCTTGTTCAAGTTCCTCAATATGTTTTGGTGACGCCACGGATTTCGCATCTGTTTGTAAAACTAGTGCACTACCTTCATTTCTTCGTCTTTCATCATAGTGTGTCAAGGTACTCATAAACACAATGACCAACTTCTCCACATCTAGAGCATGTTCTACTGAATAATCTTCCTCTTCCCCTTCCATAGATACCCTTCCACTTTCCAAGGTGTCTCCACTACTTGTTTGCTGATTTGGCACTTGATAAGTGCTAGAACCTTCGTCATCCCATTGTTGATTATTTTCACAAGATGGCTGGCCTCTACTACTGCTGAACTTCCCTCTTCCTTTTGATGCACTTTGTTGTCTTCTTGTCAACTTTTCCTCCGCCCTTAAAGCATATCGGTATGCCTCTTCCGCCATATACAACCTTGCCATGATGATTTCATCTTGAATATTTAAGTGCAGCCCACTTATGTATCTTGCCACCTTTTCTTGTTCCATCTCATTGTGACCAGCTCAGATTGTGATTTTGTAGATGTTCGTGTTGTCCTTTCGACTTAGCTCCTCTTGCCTCAACTTTTATAGCTTCTTTAGCAAATATAGTTGGTAGTCTGTAGGTAGGAACTTTCCTCTCAACTTGGCAACCATCCTTTCCCAAAGGGTTATCTTTTTCTTTCCCCTCATGTTCCTCTCAATTTCACATGCCCCTTAAGCTTGGTCTAAAGCTACCTTCACCTTTCTCAAGTCAACCACTTCATCAAATTCGAGATACTCTTCCATCTCAATGAGCCAATCAATCAACTCTTCAGGATTCAAAGTTCCTTATAAGCATGTAACCTTCATCAAGGTCCCTCTTCCAATCTTTGAGATAACTCTAATGAGCCTATCTTCTCCTGCATCTAAATGCTTGTGGTTGGGGTAGGTCATCTACTCCCTTCATCTTTAGCATCATTCATCATCCCTTGGGACAAATCTCCTTCTTCTATCATCTTCAACAGCAAATAGTCTAGCCTGCATAACTCTCAACATCTATGCAATCTCATCTAGTATTCTTGCCATATTGGCATCCACTGGTCTACCTCTACCTGCCATTCTTATTGGAGGCATCTCAACCTAAACCTACAGCTGCAATCTCTTGTTTGCAATCCTACGTATGTGTCATTCCCCAAAAATTAGATTCAAACCACTCTGATACCATATGATGTAGCAAGGGTAGGAATAGAATAACAACCTTGCCCTTACAAGCATCAACCTCATAGATTCAACAATAGACATTCACACAGAGATATTGAAACTAGAGAACAAAAACACCCACTTTATTTACATTTTTATGGCGAATTACAAAGAGTCGAACCACACACTCAATCTTTTCTTAGAAGAAGAAAAACACCCACAACCCCTCAATGGACTGAACTCAACTCTTTGTTTCTCTGTGCCACTCGAACAAGCATCCCACTCTTAGAAGTCATCTTACTCCAACCTACCTTCTCTAAACCCTTCCCTTATCTTTTATATGCGTGGAGTATTGGAATCCGCTTTGAGCTTGAAAATTGCTCAAAAAAGACAATCAAGCATTTCTAGGTTGTTATCGGGCTTAAGTAATTGCCTTGAGTGAAACCGTCAACTTTTGCAAAACGACAATTGCGTAACCGCCGCATCAATTTCGCAACTGCTGATTTACTTAGACCTCGACCAGAGTTTTACCATGAGAAAGAGAAATATCTCTCTCAATGGATGAAACAGCTCTCTAAGTCCCAAGGGCCTGCTGAAGTGCCATTGACCTCCATGGATGCTTGTGAGTCGCCTTCATACAGTGGATTGTGTTAATGGATCTTTTTGGCTAATGCATGATGCTTGTGGACCCGAATGCTCCTAGATCAATAAGCAGCAATTTGAAGTAATTGTCGAAGACGGGTGGAAGAACTCTTGGTAGAGGAGGAAGCTAGAGGCAGTGCTGGGGGTGGGTTGTTCTATGGAATTCAAAGGTATGGTTATCTCCCAATCCTCTCGTGGAATAGGTATTTTCTTTGAGGATTATAAGGGTGATACAAATTGTTCCTTTCAAACGTACACTAACAAGTGGCAATAGAATAAAAAGAGATTGTTGGAAAAACCTTTAAAGACTCAAAAGGGCTCGTGATGGTCTCAAATGGGTAGTAGGAAGAGATTTCAATGTCATCTTAAATGCAAGGGAGAAGGGGAGGGCAATTCAATTCTACCACCTAGCTCACTTGATTTCAATGATTTTGTGTGAAATGCACCTTCATTGATGCGATACCCAAATCTGATCCCTTCATATGGACCAACAAAAGAGAGGGATATCAAATAATCACAGAGAGATTGGATAGGTTCCTGGTACAAAATGGGGAGTGGAATGCATTAAGTTTTTGCTCAAACATGTATCACGTCCCTCAATAAACAATTGGCCAAACGTAGTAGAGGTGGAAATAGATAAGAATCCAAATGGGATCCCATTTAAAATGGAACTTATGTGGTTTCAAGATCCTAATTTTGAAGGAAATATGAAAAAATGGTGGACAACTGAGGAAAGAGGCTTCAAAAGTTTCATATTGACAAAGAAACTTAAGAATGCATGGAGGAGGTATGCAAGTGAAATAAAGAGAACTTTGGTAATTTATTCCAGAAGAAAGATCCTCCATCAAAAGAGAAAAGCTTGGTGCAAACAGAACAATTGAATCAAGAGTGAGAAACAAGCTGCTCGAAAAAGAGAAAAAACTAATGATGAATTTCAAGCAAATTCTAAGAATGAAGATCCATTGGAAGAAACAAGGGTAAACTAATGAAAGACAAGTTACAGGAATACCATAAACTTTCACAAGTCCAAAGTGGTTTGAAGAAATATCAACAGAATTAAGAAGATTAAGATCACTTCAAAAAGAATGGTGAAAAGGAAGGAAATAAGGAACACAAGTATGGCATTCTTCCAAGACCAATATGTGCCAAGGTTGCATGCCCTGCATTTTTGGGTCATCCCCAGGAGGGGACGTTTCGAGGACAGGTAACAAACATCCCCTAGCAATCACTGAATCTGTCTTTGCAAGAAACGTCCCCAAGACCTCAAAAATTGTAGGGTACGACAGGGAATGGCTAGTTGTTGCCAGAACAGCTAGGGGACGTCTAGATGTCCCTTGATTGTACCAAGGATGGCTGGTCATGCCCTACATCCCAATAGCTTTAAAACACTTTTTTTTAAAACTCAAAAATGAATGTCCCTTTAAAACACTTTTAAAAAAAAACTCAAAAATGAATGTCCCCATTGGGCTAGCTAATTCAAAGGTGAAAAACAACTATGAATTGCGGATCATTTCCACTCGAATATATTCTCCACAAAGGCATATTTAATCTTCCAAAGGTTCCATATAAGAAGCATGACACTATTAACACTAAACAGTAATTTTTGCATTCCCATGTGCAGGTACAGTTTTGGAAATGCTTCTTGCCTGATCTAGAAAATATTCTTCGAGAAATGGAATGGGATTCTTGAATTAGAAGTTGTTCAAATATTACATTATAAATTTTAAAAAGTATTTTACATAGCAATTATATGAATATTTGGAGCGCATGAGAGATCCATTCTTGTCACTGGAGCTCATGAAGTGCCTTCGTGATCAAATCCACTCACAAAAGCGTCTTCCTGATGATATCTATGCTAATAGATGCTCACTTTTATGATTCTGATATGCACTGTTGTAGAAGCAACTGCAAGTTTTGTAAATACATTGAAAACTCTGATAACTCTATGGTTAGTAAAAGCCTGGGTTGCTCAATCTGGTTACAAGTAGGATTAGACAGTTTCCAATTTTAAGAGTTTGCTACTATGAAGACTTTTATGTTATAAAAAAGAAACTATATGAATATGATTTAACTATTTCATGCGGGAGGGCCGCCCTGACGAAGGAGGGTGAGGGGTGAGCGCAGCGAACCACTCGCCATAAAGATCTATAGGGCCATATCTATATAGATGGGGGCAGTGAGGGGGCCCCAATCTCTCTATTCTATTATAGGTCGAGGTCAGGGTCGAGGTCGGGGTCGAGGTCGAGAACCATGCACTTAGCCAGTCCCAAAAGGCTGGAATGACAGACTGAAGGAGAGTTGTGGGGATTTCAGCACCCTTTTTCATCTGAAATTATAATAAATACTTTGTCTCTGCTTGGAATTGTACCCAAAGGTCTAATGGTTATAATTATTCAGCCTATGCTACATTTTAAATCTTTAAAAATAGGCATATTCTCTTTCAGACAAGTGTCCGTAGAAACATTCCTTATCAATATGATAAATGCCTTATCAATGTTATCATATGAATATTTGAAATTTCCTATATTTTTAAATTTTCCCTTAATTTTTAATAGCTGACCCATACCATCCCCATCCTAGAAACTTGGCAGAGGAACATAGTCCAAGACTCGTTTGACTGTTGAGGCAAGGGATGAGAGTGTGGTTCAAGAGGAACTGCTCGTTAATATCACAAAACTCATATCAAACGATGATGATAAGGCTTTATTGAAGCCAATAACAGAGGCAGAAACCATGCTAGTAGTGTTTGCCTTTGGTGTGGACAAGGCATCTGCCTTGGGTAGGTTCCAGGAAGGTTATTCCAAAAAATATATATATTTTGCCATCAAGGATGTTTGGGAGGCTAGGGAAGAATATCAAAGGGAGGAGGACTAATTTTGAAAGAGTGGAACTCGACTTTTCTTGCCCTTATCCCAAAAAAAGAGGATGTAAAGTTCTTTGATGCCTTCCAACCAATAGCCCTCTATAACACCATGTATAAAATTGTGACAAGGGTCTTAGCTCTCAGATTGAAAAAATTCTTGGAGATGATAAGCTCGGAGGACAACAGTGGATTTTTGATGGGAAAATATTTTTGGATGGGATCATCAAAGCCCATGAGATTATTCATTCTATGGCCAACAAAAAAAACATGTATGATCATAAAATTTGGTATAGGTAAGGCTTTTGATAGATTGCGTTGGGATTTCTTGCTAAAAGTGCTAGGGAGAATTCGGTTTCTCTTAGGAATCTAGGAGAATTCGGTTTCTCTTAGGAATGGAACAAGTTAATCAATAGCTGCATATCTACTGCTATGTACTTATTCAATACTCATAAATAAAGCATCAGACAGTTACTTTCCGACCTCTAGAGGTCTTAGACAAGGGGACCCTATTTCACCCTACCTTTTTATCATTTTGGCTCAAACTCTTGGAAGAATGATAAATAAAATAATTATAGAAGGGAAAATAAAAGGTCTCCAAGTGTCCTCAAGGATAGATCCATTGTCCCATCTACAATTTGTTGACATTATAGTTCTAATGGGTATCCCTACAATTGAGGAGGCTCAAATGTTGAGAGACATCCAGGAATAAATATGAGGCCGCTGCAGGACAGAAGATCAATTAAAACAAATAAAAAAATTACTTCATAAATGTGAGAGGAATAGGATCAGCAAAGGAGGATCCAGATAATTCTCGGTTTGGCATTGGTGAATTACCAGGCTCTTATTTAAGTATGCCTCTAGTAAAAAGAAAGGCAGGACAAGAAGTATTGAAACTAGCGTTGGTTAGAATTCTGAAAAAATTGTCCATATTGAAAGGGAAGTGACTAACTTTGGCCGTAGAGCCCAATTGGCCAAATCCTTGTTGTAGGCCATGCAAACCTACAAAATGTCTCCATTCAAAATCCCAAGTCCAGTTGCTAAAGCAATAAAGTTTGCAGACATTTTTTTGTGAAATGGCCCAAAAAATAGGAATAAAATCAATTTCGTGGCTTGAAAGATTTGCTTACCAGAGGAAATGGGAGGCCTAGGATTTTGGGACTGTAAGGAGATGAATTGAGCCTTAGGGTGTAAGCTCATTTGGCATATATACGAGGAAGGAGATAGATTATGGAGCAGGACTGTACAGGCAAGATATTTTGGACAGCTTAGATAAGACAAGGTTGTTTACACAAGTATTGCCTAGAGGATCGGCAACACGGAATTTTGTGAAAGGGTGTACGGATATGTTCAGGAACAAAATTAGATGGAAAGTGTGTGATGGGAGCCAAGCAGACTTTTTGGCAGGATACCTGGCTCAGATATCCCACTATGCCTGGATGAAGACATGGCCGGTTTAATGGAGTTTGCTAAAAGTCAATGGTGTTTCTGGGTCATGATTACATTGAAGTAATCGAGGATAGAAAAGCATGGAGTGTTTGAAATTGGCCCTTAGGAAAGAAGATGAAGAACAAAAAAATTAAGTCGCCTCCTTGCATGCTATCCACTGCCATCTCATAGAAAAGAAGAAAGACTGGTGTACGATGGGGCTAAAAGTGGTATGATCTCAGCAAGGGAAGCATATAATGAGACTCTCAATGAAGCTCGTCACAAGCTACGATAAACTGATCAAGAGATACTTTTATGGACCATCTATTTGTTTTCTATATGGAGAAGAAGAAAGTGACAATCATATATTCATTCATTGCCCCTTTATCTAGAATTTATGAAGCATAGTAAGGAAAAAATGGGAGCTCAACTTTGTGTACCTAAAGTCAGTCAAGGAATTGACTGAGCAATGAAATCTAACAATTAGAAGCTCACACCTAAAATTGATTTGGCAGATCATCAGCCATTACAATTTAGAATATTTGGATTCAGCGGAATAGAAAAACATCACCCACCATCCCAAGTATGTGGAAGAATTGACACTTTCATTTCAAAATTAGGAAGAGTCTGATTGCGAACAGAATAAGGGATAGACAGTTAAGGGTTGGGAAGTTGATGAATAAAAGTGGGTGGTGTGTGCAGGCATCCTCGTCCTACAAGCTATATTAAGCTTAATTTTGATGGTGCAATGAAAGGGAAGCCAAAAACTGCAGCGGGTGGTTGTGTGCTTGGGGATGACTGGTCTTAATTTTTTCCATGGAAATTGGAATGGGCATAAACAATTAAGCAAAAGACATGGCCATGCTTAAAGGTATTCAATCAACATGAATCCAGGGTTGGAATAAGTTAATTATGAAAGGTGACTCTAAGACACAAATAAACACAATGAAAGAGAGTAAGATTTTGTCTTGGAGAATAAAGTTCTAGTAGATGAGGCAAAATGACGTGTCAAAAAAACTTGTTACTTTTTATTCACACAAAACGAGAAGGAAATCAGGTGATAGACAGGACTGCTAAAAGAGAGGTCAACTTAATGGTTGTTGTGGGTATCCTGGACCAATTTTGGGAGAAGGATTGTATGAAGAAATTGAATTGCTAAGGATGAAGAAGGATTTTTTCTAAGGTTCCCTTAAAATTAGCCCTTCTAGTGATCCTTAATTTCCTTGGAAAGCAATGCCTTACTCCCCCTCATTTTTATATGATTGACTTAATTATGAGTTGATATGGGCCTTACGCAAATCTAGAGTGAGTTGACAAGTAATGTCATGGTGTGAGTTTTAGACACCTTATGCATTAATGATTGAAGCATGGGAGTGAAGTGATAAATTAGAGTTGAGCCTTGTGAAATATCATTGTTATGGCACTACAAGGCATTGGCTGCGGTGGAGAGAGAGAGAGAGAGAGAGAGAGAGAGAGAGAGAGGAAAAGGAATGCATCTAATTTATGCTGCTTTGATCAAGGTAACACAATAACCCTCCCTGTGAATTTGGCTATGATTTCACTACTGCGTGCAAGGTGTGAAGGGTGCATTGTCGAGTCTGTGCATTCTTCCCATGCATGTGTTTGAGTTGTATGCATAAAAATAGGGTCATTTTTTAGTGCATATTTGCAGGTAATGATGAAGTTTGAAAGATGTCCTCCCAATGGTGATAAAGTGTTTCCCCCATGCTTGTGAGAGTTAAGTTGTCATTTGCCATGATATGGGGCTACTACCATCATGGAATGTTGAATGTCGTTTTGTATCTTTACCCTCCTTTGAGTGGGCTCATGGAATGTTTAATGTCATTTTGCATCTTTGCCCTCCTCTAAGTGGTCCCATGGAATGTTGAATGTCGTTTTGCATCTTTACCCTCCTCTAAGTGGTCTAGTCTATCAGGCTATGGTCATTCTCCATATTGCGTTTGAAAGACTAACGAAATGTTGACAAGATATTGAGAGGACCATGGTTGTGTGTTACTCTCACACAATTTGCTTGTTTTTATTTGTGTGGTCAATTATTCTAGGACCATGGAAAAAGGAGAGTGCAAGGCCAACTCTACCTTTTCTTGTAGGCGTTCAAGGTGGGTTTTAAAAGATGTCATTGTGTAGGAATTAGTATGATAAATTTTAAAATATGTCCTTCACAAAGTGGCAATGATGAGAGTTAAGTTGTCGTTTGCCCTGTTGTGGGGCTACTGCCATCATGGAATGTTGTATGTCATTTTGCATATTTACCCTCCTCTCTATGGGTTTGGTTCATTGGGTTCTGGTCATTCTCCAAATTGGGTTCAAAATACTAAGGAAATGTCGACATGATATATTGAGAGCATCCTAGGTGTGTGTTAATCTCACGTAATTTGGTTGCTTTTGTGTGTATTCTCATTGATTCTAAGAGTGTGGAAAAAGGAAAGGGAAATGTATACACCTAAAATAATCCCCCTTACCAATTATCCCTTCATCACATCCAGCCTTATAACATCCCACATACCCCTTCATCGTGATTAATTTCTCTAATCAATCATCTAATTACATCCTCTCATATTTTACAAATTTAAAATTCTTAACTACCTACCTCCACCTACCATCCTAGCCTCTCCTACAAATCATCTTGGTAATCCCTCATTAACTATCATAATCATCTCTAGAAGTTATTAACCTAATCCTAGAGTTCCTCACCACCTTTTCTAGAGTTCTCCATCTCTAGAACCTTCATCTTCTACCACCTTTCGTGGATTTAAAATTTGCTAAAATCCCACCCATCTCTAGAACTATCCTCATCCAAATCAATTCCAACCATTAATCTAAATCCATCATGGCTTCATCCTAACCATTCATTCCTCCATATGGCTTCTATAAATTGAGCCACATCCTCCATGCAAACCAAGAATGAATGGGAGGAGAAGCACACCAAGCTATTGCCCCATTGATCATCAGTCAAACCATCATCCTTTATCAATCAATCATCAAGCTTCCAAGGGGAGGTGATGCCAAAATCCATGCACAAACTCCATTTTGAAGCAACCAACATCAATCAATCATCTTGAGCAAATCCAACACTTCACAAGGGAGTTGTCTTTTGGTAAGTAAACGTATATTTTTATCCCTTGCCTGCTCAATTGGAGGTTTGCATTTGAGTTAGAGTAGAGAGATTTGATATTGCATTCATGGTTTACTAGTTTATGCTCTAATTTTCTTGCAACACACGAAAGGCCAACCCTACCTCTTACAATAAGCGCTTGAGACTAGTTTCAAAAAGTGCCTTTGTGTTGGATTCAAGGAAGCTTTCAAGGGATGGAAGAATCAAGTGGGTGAAGCTTGTCCAAATGCAAAGAATTCGATATCCGAGAATTTGGTTGTTGGACTACGTTACAATTGGAAGGGAATTAAATGAGGAAGACATTGTCTTTGGTGCATGAGCTAGTTTAGAAGATACTGCAGTATCTGGGTACCACTCATGTAAGACAAAATTCTTATGTTGTGGTGCATGATATGGCCTCTACCACCTTGATTGGTATTGCAAACATTTCCTACCAAGTTAACATAATGTAATAGTTTTTGAGGCCATCAAAAAGATTAACCATGAGTAAACTAGATTTGGGTTGAATGATACATGTTTCAGGATTCAACGCCTGCATTCTTGCATCAACTCCTTGGCTACAACTTTCATTGTTCCCTTACCTCCCCCCTCTGTATTTGAAATCTCTGGCTCCAAGGACAAAGAAGTTGGCCCCATGCATACTATCATCATAGATTAGAAATGTAGGATACGGTTAAGACCAGACCGGGTTAATCTCTCTTTGTGAAAGTTGGACCTAGTTTTAGACATTGGCTACCATTTTCATAATTGGGTAGAAAGTGATAAGAATTTCCGTGTTTAATGTATAATCTTTTTGGTTTGTCCAGCCTATCAATTGACTCTTCGAGGACTTCTGATGGTTTGCAATCAGTGGAAAGACACTTTAAAGATATGTTATTTATGTGCATATGTGTGCACGCATGCTCAATAATTTTACAGCTATGCTGATATGAGTTGGTCTTTCATGTGGCTCAAGTAGAATTCAATCCAGTACCCACTGCACTCTATTTGAATCCCCAAGACACGTGAAAGATAATATGAAGGATGAGATACTCAAGGAATGGCATGGGCACCACTTCACTATTTCTCTAATGGTTTCTTGACTAATGCTTTAGCTAAGGTAGTCTTTGGCATAAGGAGGCTGCAGTGTGATGCATAATTTGAATTTAGGCACTATGAAATTCTGTAAGCCTTTGTGAGCAAGTGTCAGGGTGTTTGGCGTGTCTTGCATAAGAATAGAATTTGCTTATCATGGACTGTATGGCCTTCTGAAAAGGAACTTGCTGAGAACAGGATTGCATCGTAGGGTGATACTTGTAAGCAGCATTTCGCTGCCATGTGGCTTGGTAGCTGCTGATTCGAAATAAAGTTGGATATAATTGAACTGTGGATCAGAAGCTTCGAGTTGAGATGAACATGTCAACTTCATTTTTTCTTGCTCAGCAAAAACTCAATGGTTTCTTTGTAGCCTAGATAGTATAATATTTGGACACTTGTATCTGTGTGGAAGATGGCGAAAACCTCTGTGCCCTCTTCACATCAAGGATGTTCTCATCTTTCAGCTTTTGCTTTTACTTGAATTATGGCATGTCTTCTAACTTTGAATTTAGGCACTATGAAATTCTGTAAGCATTTGTGAGCAAGTGTCAGGGTGTTTGGCATGTCTTGCATAAGAATAGAATTTGCTTATCATGGACTGTATGGCCTTCTGAAAAGGAACTTGCTGAGAACAGGATTGCATCGTAGGGTGATACTTGTAAGCAGCATTTCGCTGCCATGTGGCTTGGTAGCTGCTGATTCGAAATAAAGTTGGATATAATTGAACTGTGGGTCAGAAGCTTCGAATTGAGATGAATATGTCAACTTCATTTTTTCTTGCTCAGCAAAAACTCAATGGTTTCTTTGTAGCCTAGATAGTATAATATTTGGACACTTATATCTGTGTGGAAGATGGCCAAAATCTCTGTACCCTCTTCACATCAAGGATGTTCTCATCTTTTGGCTTTTGCTTTTACTTGAATAATGGCATGTCTTCTAACTTTGGAATTGTTGATATATTACTAATAATTTCCCACACTTTTATGCTATTTTACTGGGGGTATCTTTAGCAAAAAAACATCAAAGCAAGCACAGAAACAACAACATAGTTGACAACACGCATCACCTCCACTGAACTGCTGAACATCACTCATATCCCAAAAAACACTAGCACAGAACTGCTGAACTGCACTCATATCCCAAAAAACACCAAGGCATCACACCTCTGAAACGAGACAAAAGATTTGCTTGTGATGAAGCATCAAAGTTTATTTGACTTATTAAAAAGTATACAATAGTTGTCTAACATACCTGTATAGAACCAAAGAGGTTGGGAAATGCTTAAATTCACCTATGCCCAGCTTTGTATACTCTAATCATTGTAAAGGAAACGCTTAAATGAAATTCTTTATAAAGGCAGTGTACATTTATACAAGTTCATCGTTGATTGTTATGATCCGTATGGTTTGGATGGTTAACAATGAATCCTAAATCTAACTTATCAAAGGCATAACTATAACTACCACCGAACCCAACCACATCAGTTGGCACAGGCTCTCAGTCCAAATAGATTGATGCTTTTAAATATCGTCAGCTTGAAACAAAAACAGTGCTTATACAAACAAATGGATGGACTAAAAACAAGACAAAATGTCCACCACATAACATGCACTGAGCTATGTCTCTATCATGCATATATTACAAGTGCACATAAAAAGAGAGAGAAACTAATATATTAACCATGCTGACCGAGTTGAACAATTCTCTGCAGTTCCTTAAATATGAATTAAGCCACATATAAAACACCTCCTTAGACTCTTGTGAAAACAATTCTTCAAGACCCAATAGAGCTATCCTCTAGCATTCTATCAGAATAAATCAACATTAAACAGCTGTCTATCATGAGCAGACCACCCTAAACATTCTTAACCATTATTCAGAACTGTTTATCAAAATGGTTGCTGAAATCTAGTTCTTGTATTACTAAACTAACCAAGTTAGATGATAAATCTCATCCATGCAGAGCAAGGAAACCCAAAAGCCAGTTTGGCCAACTAAGACAAGCAGGCACAAACCCAAACGAAAAAGCCCAGCGCCAAAAAACCTCAAATAAAAACAGAGACCACAAAATCACATTCATTTCAGGAACTGGAATTGTAGAAAAAGGCAACAATCATGCTTTGTGAAGGGAAAAATCCCCCTAACATAAAGCAGATTAAGCTGACAAAAAAGCAGCCTGAGAAATCCAAACCCTACATGCATTAATAATCAAAAATACTAAAACCCCTCAGTAATGCACCTCCGTCTTAGTTCACTTATGTTAAAAAAAATCAGTCACTAAGATTAAAAAAAAATCTTTAAACAAAGCCAATTGCAAAAAACTCTAGTTACATTTAGTCCATTGACAAAAGCATTGCCAAAACCCTTAACTCAGCTAACTCCAGCTGAATCAGATATACTTCAAGACTATATTTCAAATGTTTTGGCCTAAAAATCAGTTTTCACTGAAAATAAACATTTGACTAGGCTAAACTTACTGATAAAAGTGTCGTCAAAAAATCTGGATAAACCGTTCACTCACCTTGATTCATCCACACTGGAAATATTTAATGTATATTTTAAGTTCAAAATTTTTTCAAAAACCCTCAACTCAGCTTCTTCATTCACCCAAAGCTGATATATCTCAAAGCTATATCTCAAATGGTTAATATCAATTTTCCCTAAAATTTAAATCTAATTATCTAGCTAGCATAAGCTTACTGACAAAAGTATTTCCAAAACCCAGGATAAAACCTTCACTCGGATTATTTCAGCTCAACCAGATATATTCTATTGCTATTTATTCTAAATATGTCAAAGTTAAGCTACAGTGAATTTACTAAATAGCAATCTTTATTGGCCTGAACCCAATATATTTCACGGCAATAAATTCCAACTTCTCTAGAAGTTTAAAGCTCAAGTCAAATTACACCAGAAATAAATATATAGTTTGCACCTATATTTGAAATTTCTCAAAACCAGATTTTCACTTAAAATAAACATATACGAATTTGAGTATATGTCAAAAACCATTCACAATACAGTGCATATCTTGAGAAGTCTGAGTTTATTTGTGCATTATATAATGAAAAAGTTCCATACTTCCTCAAAGTTTAAGTTCAAAATCAATTTCCGCTCAAAATAAACATATGCTCAATGCTCATTGAGTATACTTTAAAAATCACCTAACAAGACTGTGTGTATAATTTGATTTATACTTTTTTGAGATTATAAATAATGGCTAATTTCGAGATTTCGTTGACGTTGCTCAAAACCAATTTTCACTGAAAGTAACATTCACTCATTTTATATGCATCAAAAACCCTGAACAAGACAGGGCATGCCTCGAAAATCTAAGTTTATTTTAACATATATATTTCCGGCTTATATTCCTTTTTTTTTTTTAAGTTTTAACCTCAAACCCAAATTGCATTGAAAATAAAAATATAATCATTGAACATACGTCAAAAACGCTAAACAAAAAAGGCAAAACATAACTTGAAATTGTAAGATATAACAAATTTCATCAAAGCTCAAGCACAAAACTAACTTTTCACTCAAACAAATACGAAGTGAGTCTACGCCAAAAACCCTAAACAAGATAACGCATACCTCGAATTTAGGTCTGCTTGAATGTATACATTATGCCTATATTCCAAATTTCTTGAAGCTTAAGCTCAAAACCAGAATTCGCTGAAAATAAGCACATACAAAAACAGTATATGTTAAAATAAGCATACACTAAATCTGAAATATCAAAATAAACATATACTAAATGAATATATATCAGAACCCTTTAAAAAACAGGGCATACCTTAACATTAAAGGTAATGATTAGCACAGAAATGCAGAATTCTCCGTGGCCTTGGCACAAAAAGCTTCAAAGTGCGAGTGGGCCGCGAAAATGTGCGCCTTAAAAAAAACGATGGAATTTCAAAGAGCGTTTGCAAAGAGAATCAAAAGAAGTGCAGCCGGAGTCGATCTCGAGTCCTCCGCAAGATTTGGCCAAACTTAAATTATATGGCCTGCTTTTATCAAATCGGTTGGCCGGGGAAAAGAAATTTTAACGGCGAATTTGTGCACCAGGCGGAGGTTTCGGCGGGCGGGGCATATTTAAAGGCGACGAGGAGAAGGAACATGAAATTCTGTAATTTTTTTGAAAAAGCTTGAGCTGGCGAAGCTGAGTGGGGTTGGCTTTTGAGATGTTGCAAATTAAAAGAATTGATGACGGGATTGCGATAAAAGCGTGCATGACAGGTACGTGGGCGTCTTTGTGTATTGGAAAATTCAAGTATGGTCTACGCCGTGTTTGGGTAGGATCGACACGAGGGAGAAAATGGACAGACTTGTTTTTTACTTAGAACGAATAAAACATGTTTCTAAAAGCTCCTCCTCTCGTGGGCCATGTTTTTAATTAAGGTAGGATGTCATATGTTTGTTCGAGCTACTGTGTTTGATGAATGTTGTTGAAAATGGAAGAATTTTATGGCTTCTTATTAAAATCATGTAGACATTATTTATGACTATTCAATTGCTTTTTAAACATTTGTTCGCGCTAATCAACAAATCTATACAAATGTATACTACACTTTCAAATTAAAGTATTAAAATATTATTACCCGGAGTAAAATCTCCCTACTTTTGACTTCGATAATTTTTTCTAGGTCACAGGGTTAATTCCGATTTAAATGTAATGAAGTCAATTAGGGCATTGGCTCATTGCCTGACGATTAGTGTGGTGGACTCATCCTACGTTTCGGTGTCCCTGGTCATTAAGTCCCACCTATAGACTAGGGGTGCTTCATATCTCGATACCTCGATTATCAAA
Organism: Taxus chinensis; assembly: GCA_019776745.2. Taxonomy (NCBI): domain Eukaryota; kingdom Viridiplantae; phylum Streptophyta; class Pinopsida; order Cupressales; family Taxaceae; genus Taxus; species Taxus chinensis. The sequence goes on along the minus strand of CM034147.1, from coordinate 657,112,004 downwards.
AAATAAAAAAATAGTTGAGTTGGAGGCTTGTTTTAAGTGTTCCCTGTTATCCAATTTTTGCACCCCTTGCAAAATTAGACAACTTGAAAAAATTGGACTTGGGTAGTTGGTGGAGTTTCAATGAAGAAATGTGTGAAAACAAGTATTCTTCCATGTCTTGGGCACTTGAATGGTCTGAAGGCATCTATCTACTTTTCTCGGAGCTTAAAAGATCCATACTTAGCAAAAAAAATTGAGGGAAAATGGTAGAATTGGAGAAAATTGGCTTTGGAGGCACTCTACTATTCTTTGTCTAACCCCTCGACTCTCTACTTGGCCAAAACACTTCAAAAATTTAGAGAAAAATGAGAAATTTGGTCATTTTTCGTGTATTGCAGGTTTTGCAGGTCTGGGAGGAACAAGAGGAATTGTTCCTTAGTTCCTCTTATTCCCCGATTTGCCAATTTAGTCACACAACAAGGGATTTTGAGGGGATGTAGAGTATTGCGGATTTTTGGGTCATCGTCGGTACAAGTTCCCCAAGGCAGAGAGTTCCCTGCAAGGGTCTATCGGCCACAATGCAAAGGCGCGAGGAGTTGTCAGTGTTGTGCGGAGATACGGGCGGCAGGTGGAATGATGGAACAATTTCCGTCGGGTCGCAAGTTCTCTGCGGAGGTGATCGGCCCGCAAAGCGAAGGACATTGTGGAGTGCGAAGCTTTGGAGTGCAAAGAAAATGGGGTTGCAGGGAACACGTTCCCTGCAGAATGTTGTTCCCCGCACAGGTTGGTGAGCCAAATGACAAAGCAATGTGGCAGAGGCGGAGAATAAAGACACATGTGGAACACTTCCCTGCTCCTCTCAGTTCTCCGCACAAGCTAATTATCTGCATGCCAAAGGAAAAAATGAATTAATTGCGGACTATGGAAGTGCCTTGGGAACCCCGACCCCCTAGACATGCATGGCCATATCTCACTCCTCGATGCTCCAAATTTAACAAACTTTGACTTTTTGGAAACGTCTCTTCATGCTCTACATCATGAAATCCAAAAAATCTAAGTTATATGAGAGTAGGTGGGTGAAAAAGAGAAAAACCACTTCAAGCATTAAAGAAGCACACCTTCAGGTGGCTAAAAGATCAAGTTAATGAAGTATGGTCCTTTTTCTTTCTCCACAAGGCAAAGGACATTGGGGAATGGATTTGGCAGGTCACCCATACTCTTTTCCAGTGAATTAATGCATGTTGTTGGTGGGTGGGAGCAAAATTTCGAGTTCTTCTTTTCCCTCTCTTTTCCCATCTTCTATATATTGTAAAAACATCTCATTTGAGAGGGGGGAATATTCTGGGATGTAAGGAAACTCTGTCAAAATGGTTTCTCAATATCATTGAGTTATAAGCCTTCACTTGGGCCTGAGAAGTGTCTGTGTGCCTATTTTCTTCACATGCAATGGATTGTGCATATTTTGAAAGCAATAAAATCTATGTTTTGTGGTGTTTCTCTCAACCCTAGCATTTATTTTATTGTATTTCCTTGCCTCTTCATTCTTGTTGTTGTATTTTGTGCATGTATTTCTCATTCGTCAGGTTCATATTGTTGTGTTTCATGGAGAACATATGGTGAATAAAGCCTTGGGTTTGTGTCGCATTTGTCCGGCCTCTCCCTACTGCATTTTCCTTCTCCCTTCTCCCTCAGCAGGATATTTCCACACCCTTTTCTTGGAACTATCACCTCTGTTAGTGTAATATTTCCCATTTTTATGCATCTTTCTCTTCCCCCAATCCCTTGGAATCATAGAGTAGAATTAAATAGTTGCATTTCCTTCCTTATGAGTAGTTTAACATTAGGATTAGGTAGAGGAATCAACCTTTTATGGAGGTATGTCTCACAGTGCAAGTCCCACAACTTGGAGACGGTCCCATGTTGCCTCAAAATCATGGGTTGTCTATGACTCAGGGTATGGTGCAATTTTGAGCTCCAACATTACCCTATATTCTTATGTAATCTACAGTCAACAAACAAACATAGTTGGGGGCTTGTTTAATCAGGACCCTACATTCTTATGCAATCTACAGTCACCAAACAAACACAGTTTTAACAAATTGATTGTGTATATCCTACAAGATCATTGCAATCCATAATACCATATTTCTTTCAGGAATTTTGTTCAATAGTTTACATGTGTTGTGCATGCTTCCACATTTTGCATATATATCTACCAGGGCCCCTGCAATTAAAACATTAACAAAATTACAAACTTAATAATGCTTTGGCAAATGTTCATACCCTATTTCAAAGCTCCAAATTTGGCATGAGGTGGAAGTATGTTAGCAAAGGAGAACTGCTCAGGTTGTACACCTGCAAGTTGTATTTGGTGAAACAATGGCAACGCTCTGTGAGGATTCCCGTGTAATATATTGGTTGTGATCAAATCTACCTCTCTAGTTGGCCCCCATCATGCAACTTCTAGATGCACGACCCTATCACTAGTCTTACCCATCTTCACTTCCTCTATTACAATGTTTCCACATTTGGTTCTCACATCCATGCCCGACTACACCTTTCACATCTTCACCTCCTCTATTGCACTATTCTTGCCTCTAGCAATCCCATCTTTTCCCCACTTGCACCTACTTGTGAAATGTGATGTCAAATAGCCATTTATGTAACAACCACCCCATAACAAGCTACAAAAAAAACACATCTTGATTTTAAAAAATATATAATGATAAAATGAAATTTATAATCCCCCTTTCGAGTTAGGAAGGTGTCGGTGAAATAATTTGTTGCAGTGCAAATTTGATTTAATCTAAATTTAATTAAGTCTTTATTTCAAAGTAACTACTGTAATAATTGATATACAAGTGATAAAATATAGTAAATGGACAAGCAACAAACATGCAAAGATATGAAACCTTAAGCAAATGAGAGGGAAAAGGTGACTTATTTGATTTTGTGTGACCTGTAGGTGATCTGAAGTAGGAAACTATTGGAATATACTTGCAAGAGTGTCGTCAAGGTTTACTGGAGATCCTATAACTCAAAAATGTGTAGGACATAAGTGGCCATGGGAGGACAGGAGTGCCCAAGCACTAGTGACTAATTTGGGACCTAGTGTCCACTTAGATACTCATGTTATGACCTTTTCTGGGTTGGAAGAGCTTCGTTGTTGATCTTATTTTATCACTCTGGTTTCGCTCCAATGTCGTCGGTTGTACCTGTAACCTACAAAATAGATAGCTAGTTACACATGACCACAAACCACATCAAACCTAATAAAGAATATGTAGAATGGGGAGTCAGATTGACCCTGATGGTCACCCAAAGAGTGATCTTACAACTGAGTGCTACACTACATCTCAGACTCCATGTAGTTCTATGTGTATGTGTGTGTAATGATGCCCTTGTGCAAGTTACACTATGATATCGGGCTAGATTTATAATGCTATGAGTATGAAAATGTGTGCAGATGGTATAAAATGAAATTCCACTCCTATGTTGTTTTTGCAAAGTGATGCAACCATTGTGCCTTATATGGATGTGAGCTACATGAATTCCTTGTAATGCACTTTGTGCCTTTGGATGTAAGATTAGGTAATAGTAGATGATGTGTAATGTTTGGCCCCTGAATTTAGAGAAGTAACTAAGTATGTGTGTGTGTGTGTGTGTGTATATATATATACATATATATATATATATATATATATATATATATATATATATATGATCCCCTTATTTGAATTTTATAATTGATGACTGAAAGGATGACCCAAAGTGTCAAAAGATGACCAAAGAAGTAAAATAGACCCAAAATGAGTAAGCAAACGGATATAGAAGGATCAAGTGCGCCCATAAGAGATAAGAGCACTTAGATGCTTCTGTTCTAATTGGGTCGCTAGTGTTTGAGGCCATAACAGATAAATCATTTTAAGTCTCTGAGTAGAGGCTATAAGATGGGTAAGACCAATAAAAGTGAAGATAGGAGATAAAGAAAAAAGTCCCAAAAGGAGTTGTCAACCACTAGTTTTCTTGTTTAGGAATCATGTATACATTAGCATGCTTTATGACCTAGAAATGTACCCAAGTGCATAGATTTTGTGTCCACGTCTTCCCCCACTTTATGTTGTTGAGTGAGTACTCAATAGAATAAAGTAGATAGAATATGTGTACCCTTTAATCATTGTAGAAAAGAGTGTAGTCGATAACATGCCAAGTGGACAAGTGAAGCGTGAATCGATCATGATGTGAAGCGTGGAGACTAGGAAAGGGAAATAGACCCTAAGGAGTGAAGTGTATGCATATTAGTGTGTTGTCAGATATTGTTCTTGTTAATGTGAGTTGCTTCTTGTAGCATATTAAGGATGTACTGCAAAATTAGAAGAGTGAGAAAGTAGTCAAATTTCATGTATGTGAAAAATCAGAGTAATATGTGTATAAGTAGTGTGAAAACTATGTAAAAGTACAAGGAAAGATGTGCACCTAATGATGTAACAGAGTGTGAAGGATAGAAAATTGTCATGTTTTCTTTGGAAAGGTTGTTGATGGTGAGGTTTTTAGGAGATCTCACGCCAAGAGTGAGTTTTTTGGGCAATCTCACGCAAAGAGCTAGTTTTTTGGGTGATCTCACACCGAGAGTGAGTTTTAGGGTGATCTCATTCTAAGAGAATTTTTTTTGGGTGATGTCAGGCACAAGAGCAGAGTTGTTTGGCCAATCTCATGCCAAGAGAATATTTTTGGGGGGAGATGTCTAGTTTTTTTCTCCTTCCATGATGCTTCCCAATAAGCATCCACTGCAAATGGTATGTCCTTGATTTTTAACATGTTTTTCTTGTTGTTCCATTTGTAAATGATTGTAACTGATTGAAAGCATTATGTAACTTGGAGGCAAGTGCATGCTACTAGAGAATTATGTAATATAAAATGCTGGAGACTGTTGGTTGAATTGAGAAATTGACATTTTCTGCCCCTAGGATGCAAGCACCCAGGAGGGGACACAAATTCCCACTACTAATATCCAGGAATGGGCGCTAGTGCCTACTCTGATGTTTTAGGTTCAAGTTTTATTTTAGGCCCATTTTATGATTGTGTGTGTGTGTTGATTCTATGTACTGTGATATTATCCATATGCTAGAGCTTTGAGCTATTATAAAGGGTGATTTGTTCACCCAATAAATACCCCCCCTTGTTTGGGGTGCATGTGATGAGTGTAGGAGAATGTTTTCTAAATGAGAGTACCAGAAGTTGACTTGCATATCATAGAGTGGATACTTGCAGGGGGTAGGGGATGTGCATGGTAGAAACCAAGGCACATGTGAACAAAATGGACTAATAAACTAGTGTTAGTGTAAAATTATCCATCTTGCAATAAAAGACAATGTAACAAGCAACTAGGAATTGTAGACACAAAATTATGCACTTTACACATAATTTTGCCCAGTCTTATACTACTATTTAGAAGGTTCTCAAGTGTACAAAGTACTAATTAATCCCACCTTTTGGCCATATTTATTTTATATTTTATTTCAAAGTTCCCATGTATTTTCCAGCACTTATCTTCCCATTTCACAACTACCCTGAACATTCTATCCCTAAATCAGGGTGCCCAGCCTGTACTGGGGTGCCTCGGTCCCACTCTGGGTGCCCCAATCTATGCAAATACCCTTTCACTCCTTTTGGGTCATTTCTAGTTGTTGGTCATCTTTATCTTTTTCTCAATCGGCCTTTATCAAGATTAATTATGAAATTAAGCTTGAGAGCCCTATAAATATAAAGTTATAAGACCATAATGAGGGTCCTAGGTCATAACATTACACACTACTATCACTCCATCTAGGGTTGCATCCATTGCATCACTTGCATCCACATAGTGCCATGCATCAAGGCTAGGAGATCTACATCACACACACTTCATAGGGGGAGGGATTCTATTTCTATTCCATGCACACATGTTATTTACATTTTCTATAGTTATTATTGCTCACTACTTCACAAAGTGTGATTGGCACGAGAGCACCTAGGGCACAACATGCACACACAAATCACTAGAACTACATCCAGGTCTGAAATGTAGTGTAACACTCAGTGATAAGTCCACTAGCTTGGCAAGCTGAGGTCAGTCTAACCCATTCATATGCATATTTTATTTTTCTAGGGTTTGATACTTCTCTTTGCATTGCAGGTCATTTTCCATAGCTCATCCAACAGATCCAACACAACAAACAGGGAAGGTTTAAAACCAACTTGCAACCATACCAGTTGCAGGTTTTGAGCATTTACAGTGTTTAGAGTGCCCAGATTGTAGACCAGGGCACCCCGGGGTTCCCCAAGTACACTTCCCAGGTGCCCCAATCACTTCAGACACTTCAAGATCTATCCTTTGTAGGGTCCCTGAGTGTTCGTCTGCACTTCCAGATTTTATTCTCAGACCTGCAACAACCTACGACAGTCACTGCTAATCATCTAAGATATTTCTCTCCCTTCTCTTGCACATTTAGGGTTTTATTTTCACTTAGAATAATTTACTTACATTTATTTCATACTATTTTAGTACATTTATTACATTGTTTTAGTCCTCCTAATTAGATTAACTAAGATTACTATTTCCTTACACTTTAGTTTCAATTTTAGTTAATCATTTTGGTGAACCTGACGTCTCCTTTCTACCACCTTCTACGGTTTTGTCTTCCCATCATTTTCCACCATGTCATCTCCTTCCCAGGTCATGGCCCCATCTCTGTATCCTACCTATACACCTACTAAGATCACTAATGTAGTTACTACTACCATCGACTTCATGCACATGTGTACCCAACACCCCCCTCACTTTGTCACGCCTTCACCTGACCCATCCATCAATGTTGTTACTACCCACTTGCACTCGCATTACTCTACCCATTGATCCACCCATTTTGCTATCTCCATCGGTCACACCTGCCGCTCCATCAACTACTTCCAAAGGTTATGATATTATTGACTAGCTCAAGAATACACCCACTAAAATATCACTTTACGACCTCTTGTCGCAATGCACCAGATTGTCGAACCACACTCGAGGCTACCCTTCATGTTATTCATGTCAAACGTGACCACTCTACTGAAGATTTTTCCCATCTCATTCAGTCTCTTTGTAGTTTACCTCATTCTATCTCCTTTACAGATGACGACATATCACCCACCACCAAAAATAACCCTTGTGCCCCATTGCTCATTACCATTATCATTAGCACTACTTGTATCAAGTGTGTCCTTATTGATAATGGGTCCACCATTAACCTTTTTTCCCATTATCTCTTACAAAAATTAGGTATCAATGATAGTCTCATCTCCCGTAACTCCACTCTCATCCATGGTTATGACTCTTCCACTCACACATGTCTTGGCACTATATCCCTCCATATTCACATTGGACCTAAAATAATTCTTACTGAATTCTACGTCCTCAATGCTTCTTTTCAATTCAATATCCTCTTAGGAAGACCTTGGATCCATGCCATGCAAGTTGTACCCTCCACCGTACATCAATGTGTCAAATTCCTTCATGATGGTTATGAACATATTGTTACCGCTGACCCAGAACCATTCAAATATTGTCGCATTGATCCTTGTCACTTCTATGCCTGTCCCACCACCTCAGCCCATTCCGTATGTTAACCTGGATAAATATGATGTTGGTCAATCTAGTGTACCCACCTCCAATATTCCTACCATTCCTTCTCCTACTATATCTACTCACCCTTCGGCCATTATTTTTCCCACTGTATTTGTCCCTACTAGTGCACCTACCTCCACTTCCCCTAACATCATTTCTCCTGTCATCTCCACTCACACCTCGACTATTATTTCACCCACTATATTTGTCCCTGCTAGTACTCCACCTCCACCACCCTCTCCTCCTAACCCCACCTCCGAATTTCCTCAATAGCACTACCCAAAAAAATGATGCACACATTGACATTTCCACCAAGTCTAATGACGAGGTTGATGTTATAGAACTCACTGATGAATCATTACAAAGCTTGATTTTACTCCTCTCGGCATGGAAAATTATTATTTTGAAGAAACATTTATCGTCGATGGCCCAGGTGAGTACCGATTCAAAAACCCTCCATCCACTAATGTCATGGTCCTATATAAGGGCTCTATTAATAGTGTCGATGCAGTTTCATCTTCCTCTCCACCAGAAGTAGTTTCACAACCCCCTTTCACCTGCACTTTATATATCAATAGACATTTTGGGAACACATTCCTCTTGATCTTGCTAGCTCTGATACTATCTGTACACATGATTTCTTACCCAGGTTTGGCATGATGCTTAATGACATCTTGTCACCCCTCCATTCACCCCATATTTATTATGGTTACTTCCATATTACAACAGCTTATGGCTTACGGGTTTTTCACTTGACAATATTTGTTGCACAAGTTTCCCATGGGTTTCCATTTACACTTGGATGATCTTGGCTTGATTATATTGGTGGCACACTCGACCCACTTCATTCCTCACTCTCCTTCCCTATGCCTTTTGGCACTATCTCCATTTCTAATGATTCTTCTCCTACATATGTACCTAACATTTCACGTTGGTGTGCTCATGGTTGTCCACCAATTTACTTTTACAGATGAATAATATGTGATGAATGCTTATCTCCTTCGTCGTAATGCATCTTTATATGATCTACCTCATTCTATCGCCTACCAAGTTTCCAACATAGCTCCCACCAGTTTCGATCAAGACAACGATGATTTGCTTGATGGCGTTTCATAGTCACCTTTTTCACATTATCACTCAGGGGGGCATAAAAACTACACACCCCCCCATCCTCATCCTAGCATAATTTCATTTCCCTTTCCTTTGATCCCTTACATATAGGCATATTTATCACACATTATCACACCCTCATTACCCGATGATGCACTCTTGTGCTTTGGTTCACACTCAATTGTTGAGGGATTACCATTACACTGAACCCCACACACCATAATAGGTCTTACACATTTACATTATATCATCATAGTCTACATCCTACATTATCTATCTACATCTTATCATCTTATCATCATCTCACTACACTACACTAGTCATCATTATTATGAGTCTAGTTTTACATTTCATCCATACATTCTATATTTACACTAGGTCACATTATCCATGGGTCTAGCTTTTGCATATCATTCACTACATATTCTATCTACACCTATATCATTTTATCTTACATCGTACATTACATAGTGCATCTATCCATCATCTACATTCTACACACTACACTAGATTCCATTACACATGGGTCTAGTTTTACCTATCATCATTACATATTCCTATTTTCTATTACACAATTATCCATTCACTTACATTCACATTACACATTCTACATTGCATCCTACACTCATTCGATTTACATACCCTACTTCCTTATTGGTCTACCATTGTTTTCTATTTATATATCTAATCACCACCCTATGATGCACTCTAGTTCCTCAGTCCATACTCGATTGCCAAGGGTTTACCAATCAAATGGACCTTACCTACATGTGACATGTCATCATACCACATCATCAATTGACCAATGCTCTAGGCTATATCATCACCCACACTCATCATCACATCTATAGTGGTATACACCTTAGGTTAAATCACCACTCTTTTCACAATTCAAATGGACCTTACATTATTACATTCTCATCATACCATTATATCAACTCTATTATCATGTAGTGACTAATTCCTTCAAAATTATTCCATTACATTATCACACTTTTCTTCACATCATGTAGTGGTATACACCTTAGGTTAAATCACCACTCTTTTCATCAATTTCTCATTATCCTCTTACATCCTATCATCACATATTCTATTATCCTATCCTACGTCATTATATTACATCATCATTTATCCTACTCATCACTTAGTGGTATACGCTTTAGGCTAAATCACCACCTCATTCTTATTCATCACGTAGTGGTCCACACTTAGTGCTAAACCACCACCTTCTGTTATCCACCATCATACTCATATACGCTCCATCCAACTTCATCACCCATCTCGTAGTGACATACACTATAGGCTAAATCGTCACCTTCTTCTTCCATCATGTAGTGATATACACTTAGGGCTAAATCATCACTCACACCTCCCACATGTCATGGTATACACTTAGGCTATAGGGTCCACACACACCTTTCTATAGATGTCATTCCCATCCATTCATCTTATAGTGATATATGCTTAGGGATAAATCATCACTCTTCCATTCAACAAGTCATGGTATACACTTAGGCTATAGGGTCCATGCACATCTTTCCATATCATCTCACCCCATACACTCATCCTATAGTGATATATGCTTAGGGATAAATCATCACTCCTCTATTCAACCAAGTCATGGTATACACTTTGGCTATAGGGTTCACACACATCTCTCCACACATGTCACATTTCATCACCACTACACATACACACTCATCACAATGCATGCTAGACACAACCAACACTACTCGACCATTTCCCGATGACACTCTCATTTATGGTTCATTCTTGACTGTTGAGGGGGAAAACAAAATGAACCTCACTACATACACTTCCATACACTCAAGGGGGCATTTCTCCTATCATTCCATCTTGCATTCCATTCCATCCATCCACATACATATTGCATTGTCTTGGTAGCATTTACTCTTGCTTACTAGTGTTTTACATGATCACTTTACTACACATGTTAGATTACTTTCTTCTATGTCATTATCATACACACATGTGTTCATGCCTTTTTCTAGTGTGATCGTAGATACATGACATTTACACGCGACATGGATGCTCACCTTCTACCCTTACTATACTGGTCGCTGGGGCATCCACATTCATCTCATACAGGTGTTATTGTTTCATTTTGTACTTAGCATCTTATACTACTTGTTCATACACACTTTGACATATTGGTTATCACTCTAACATGCTAATGGGTGTTCCATGTGCAACACTTGTTTTGCAGGATTACATGTTTCCATGACTACCTCTTTGTTTCTACTTGTCTTCTTTGTTTTCTATTGTATGTGGGATTTTCCCTTTGCTTGTGTGCACACTTGTCTATTGTTTGCAGCCATGATGGCCTTGCATGTCTTGTGACATCATGAGTGATGTCCCATGTTTGTAACCCACTTTGTGTGGTCTTCTTGTTGTTTCTTGCATGTTTACACTACTATGCTTGGTAGTTTTTCTACATTGTCTACGTATTTTACACTTATTACATGCATGTGTTTTTGGACTAACACTTGTATTGGCTAGCCATCCCCTTTTGTGTGTGCCTTGGTATCTACCAAGTGTTTTCCCTTTCCCCCTTAGGGAAGAGTTATACAGGTCAGAGTGTGGTTGGTCCTCTTTTGGGGCCACATTCTCCTTCCAGGGTCATCGCATGCACCCCCAAAGAGGGGGGCATCATTGAGGGTTTTCTACTAACACAGTGTATTTACACTAGTTCAGACACAACGAGTGAGTTCAGACCAGTCTACGAACTCCATACACAACGGCCTTAATAGGACATGGTGTCCTTCAAAATTCTACGGAGTGGTTATAGGCTCAGGGTTACAGTGGGTGTGCCTCTCTACACTTCTCCATCCAGTGGCATCGGATCACCCAAAAAACTAGGACAATACAAAGATCTCTTCAAAAAATTTCAGCAGAAGCAGTTAGAGTTGGAGGACACAGAGCATTTCCTCCCTACACTTCTTCAGCCAGGGTGGCGTGAGATCACCCAAAAAACTTGCAACAGTACATGATATCCTTCTACACCCTTTTTCTCGACATGGATCAGGTGCACATGTTCCATTTACACTTTTTCTAGCATATTTTACATTTACGTACTTTACACATGCTGTATTTTACACATCATTTTTACATACATACATATTTGACTACTTGATCATTTTCTCCTTGCAGGTCCACCGTATGAGAAACAAGCAGTCAAATTGGGGGCAACAACAATAACAACATATGATGAACAATGACAACACAAAACACCATGATACTTTCCATACTAACCATGTAGGTACATTACACACCACAACAACTACACACACGTTCCACCCTAGGTTCACTCTCATCACTTTTTATGTGCATTTTTCATCTTTAGAATCCACACTCCTCCACATTTTTGTTTTTGTCATTCCACGCTTGAGTCTAGTCCATCAACATGTCTTCTTCTACACTCTACATGGATATCAGGTACACATCTCTATCTACTTTATGTTACCGAGATTTCCACTCACCAACATAAAGTGGGGGAAAAATGTAGACACAAAATTATGCACTTTACACATAATTTGGCCCGGTCTTATACTACTATTTAGAAGGTTCTCAAGTGTACAAAGTACTAATTAATCCCACCTTTTGGCCATCTTTATTTTATATTTTATTTCATAGTTCCCATGTATTTTCCATACACTTATCCACCCATTTCACAACTACCCCGACATTCTAGCCCTAAATCAGGGTGCCCCAGCCTGTATTAGGGTGCACCCTGATCCCACTTTGGGTGCCCCGATCTATGCAAATCCCCTTTCACTCCTTTTTGGGTCATTTCTAGTTGTTGGTCATCTTTATCTTTTTCTCAGTTGGCCTTGTCGGGATTAATTATGAAATTAAGCTTGAGATCCCTATAAATATAAAGTTATAAGACCATAATGAGGGTCCTAGGTCATAACATTACACACTACTATCACTCCATCTAGGGCTACATCCATTGCATCACTTGCATCCACATAGTTCCATGCATCAAGGCTAGGAGATCTACATCACACACACTTCATAGGGGGAGGGATTCTATTCTATTCCATGCACACATGCTATTTACATTTTCTATAGTTACTATTGCTCACTACTTCACAAAGTGTGACTGACACGAGAGAACCTAGGGCACGACATGCACACACACACACACACACACACACACAGAACTACATCTGGTCTGAAATGTAGTGCAACACTCAGTGATAAGTCCACTAGCTTGGCGGTTGAGGTCAGTCTGACCCATTCATTTACATCTTTTATTTTTCTAGGGTTTGATACTTCTTTTTACATTGCAGGTCATTTTCCAGCTCATCCAACAGATCCAGCATGACAAACAAGGAAGGTTCATGGAACCAACTTGTGACCATACCAGTTACAGGTTTTGAGCATTTACAGTGATTCAAAGCACCCAGATTACATACCACTCCCTAGGGCACCCCAGTCACTTCAGATCCTTCTATCTATCCTTTCACAGGGTCCCTGAGTGTTATTTCTACACTTCCAGATTTTATTCTTAGACCTGTGACAACCTCACTACCAATCAGCTAATCTATTTCTCTCCCTTCTCTTACACATTTAGGGTTTGATTTTACTTAGAATAATTTATTTACATTTACTTCATATTGTTATTTACTCCATTTATACAATTTTTTAGTCCTCCTAATTAGATTAACTAGGATTAATATTTCCTATACCCCTATTTAGATCCATTATTTTGGTTAATCAGGAAGATAATATGGACTGCGCAAGAAATGGGTATTCATATATGGGACATACGCTCACAATGTCACAAGACAATTAGGGCTGAAGCGGCTAAAATCAGGAATAATGATAGAATGGGGAGTCAAAGTGCACATCCCGATGGTCACCTGATGGAAAAAAATTATAACCGAGCAGGTGCACTACATTTTATAATCCGTGTATTTCTTGACACCAAAATGTAGTGTCGTAGAACCCTTATAGCCCCGTTAGGGATGTAAATTGTGCAAACCTGTACAAATTCATAGCGGGGTTGTAGCTAGAATGTAGCATGATGTAATTAGTGTGTGTGGATTAATATAATAGAATTCCCCTTTTTATGCTATGTATACATCACCTTTTCACCTTGATCATGAATGCGATTCTGAACATGTTCCGTTAAAGTAAGCTTTAGTTCCTACTTGGAATGCAATCTTAGGTGATGACTTAGTCTAATACTTAAATCAGTTTGGTCCTATGATTTCTCTAACAACATAACTACTGTATTTATAGTGGAAAATCCCATGTTTAGAATCTTGTAATTGAAAACAAGAAGGCATGAACCATAAGTGACCAAAAGATTGCCTAAAAGATCTTTCATTTTGAGACCCAAACCTAGGATTTCTCAGTAAGGTAAGAAAGGGTCAGTTAGCATCTAGAAGGGATATGAGCAACCTGGACATTCCATTATCTTGGATGGGCACTTTGAGTGTCTAGAGCCATAGAAGATCTGCATAAGTAAAGTTGAATCAAGTGGGTCTGCAGGGTGTCCAGTAAGACCATAAGTAGACCCAGCTAAAAACCCAAGAAATATTTTTGGAGTCTCAAATGATAGTTTTGGGATTCACTATTTTTCTTTCTTAGGAATCACTGTAAATGATAACATATTTGGGCTTTTAAGACCTAAAAACCCTGTACACTTCAAGTGCATGATTTTGTGTCTAAATTTCCAAGCACGAGATTTATCGTTGTTGAGTAGAATTCTCGATAACTCTAAATTAGTTCAGAATACATGTGTTAGCATTCATTATTTCATGTAGATGTTGTAGTCGATAACGTACAGAGTGGATCAAGTGAAGTGTGGATTTGACTAAGACAAGGAAAGTGATTTCCTTCTCACCTCCCTGAAGCCCTATGCCATTTAACCTCTGAGAACATATGCTCATGTGCTTGTAACTTGCTGAATTCAGGATGATTCTAAGTTGTCCTCTCTAGAAGGATAAACCTGTAAAAGAAGACCAAAATCTCAGAGTAGTCACATTTAGTCTCTTTCTATGAAAAATCTAAGCAAAGTGTGTAAAAATATGACAAAAATCGTGTAATCCCCAGTACCGTCATCGCTCACAAGGACAAGTGTACCCAAGCCTGATTAGTCGACCAAAACCCAGTCCCAAAATCATAGAAAATCCTTGTCTTATTTCATTAGAGACCTTGCTTGAAGGATTTTTTTTTGGGTAATCTCATGCCAAGAGGGAGTTTTTTGGGCAATCCTCATGAAGTAATGAGCATGTGCTTGGGGGAGAGAGGTCTAGTTTTACTCTCCTTCCATGACTTTATCCAGCAACTGATACCGCTCACCCTTGACAGACATTAGTACATACCTACATTTACGTTGGTCGATTGTAACTTGTAATCTAGTCCTATAACAGTGATTTAATTGATGTTCACCCAATTGACCCAGGACCACCCTAAACCTGCATCCTGACCTGTTCTAATTGGACCTTGGCTACCTAGCCCAACCTGAAACATAACCTAGAACTCAATTTGATCTACTTTTGTAAACTTTGGTGATATTCGACTAAATATGACTATATGTGCCCCATAGACATTGAGCACCCAGGGGAGGACATCAGACTTATTACCAATAGTACCATTGTATTGATGCTGGGTGTCAATTCTATGCTATATATTTAATAGACCCAAGTCAAGTTGACTAACCTATTCTAGTGAAGTATCACACTTCCCGTTGATCTAGCTATACTATATTGATATGTCCACTGTAGCTTAGAGCTGTTGTAGGGGGTGATTTTTTCACCTAATGTATGCCCGTGTTTTGCATTTGTAGGTACTTCATCCTAGACGATAGTAGGAGAATGTGGTCTCAAAGGATCAGGACTTGGATGCTGGAAATCATGAACGTGGATATTCTACATGGGGTCCACCTTCATGTCACATGGTATTAACCAAGGCACCTTTACCTTATCTGTTTTTCTCATACGTATGTAACTTATTGGTGAAACAGGTTGTATAGATCATGAAAGAAAAGGGCTACACGTGAATTTATCGTTAGTATGTTAGAAAGATAAATAGTATTTCAAAGTGTGCATAAATCAATGAAAAGTAAGTGGTAGTAACAAAAAGTAATGAATAATGTAACAATAAAACTTGTAATGTGTCGAGTGTGAGAGTAACAAAGGTATATGCCCCTAGGAGCCATAGTGGGACTAGTAAAGATCAATGTTGAGCATCATGCATCATTTAATAATTTGTAAGAGATCTGCATTCACCACAAGATACCATGTGAAGGTGTATGTGTGTATAGAAAGAGATAATGACATACTAGGAATCCGACTATCATAGTAAGCAAAATGTAACATGTAAGTAGTATAAGATAACAAGAGTAATCGTAACCAAGATATGAAAATGTTGCATTAGTGTGATGGTGTGGTGTGATATGCAAGATGTGTAGGTGGTTGGAGCAACATTTCCCCCCAGTGGATGTGTGTGAGATGAAGTTCATTTAGAATTGTTCCCTCAAAATTCAATATTTAACCATAGAAAAAGAGTGCGTCATCGGTTAATGATGGTATAATATGAATACTAGAGATGTGGTAATGCGTGGAAAGATAGACATGAAGCATAGAGCATGATTAGCCAAGGTGTGACAAGTGAGGTTGATGGAGGAATTACACCCTCAACAGTCAAACATGAACCATTAAACAAGAGTGTAACATCAAGCGATGAAGGTAAAATATGTGATTGAATGAAGATGTTAGGAAAGATGTATCATAAAGCATGAAGTGTGAGGTGTAGTAGATAAGATTTGAGTAGATGAAATATATAGCCAAGAGTGATGGGGGAAGAGTGTGATGACCCCCAAGTGTGCATATCATGAGCTACTGGAAAATAGATGTGATCATTGTGAGAACGAATAGTTAAGAGTATGTATAGTGTATAATATGTGTATCATGAATAACAGGATCCATAAGTAAGCATGAGGAGCAAAGTGTGTATATATAGATGTAGCAATGTGTGCTTATAGTGTAGATAAGAGAAAATGTTGTTAGAAATATTGACGTTAATTGTAAAGCAAGAGATGTGTATATGATGTAGACACAAAATCACCCACTTTGGGTAATTATCTTGTCTTGATTACATACTACTATTCATATGATTCCTAAGTAAGAAAAGTACTGATTAACCCATGTCTTTGGCCACCTTTATTTGCTTTTTGTTGCCACTTTTGGTCTTACACCCTTATTTTCTTAGTCTGCATTTTTATACTTCAACTCTTATCATCTGAGACACCGATGCCCCAGCTAGGACGCTAGCACCAAGCCCCCTTGACCCCTTTGTACATTGTTCACACTTTTTGGGTACTTTCTAGCCATTTGAGCATCTTATATTTTTTGCAGTCAGCCTTTTCAGGGTTAACTATGAAATTCAAGCAAAGGAATCATATAAATATAAAGTTATGAGATCATAATAAAGGACCAAGCACTAAGCATTAGCTATCACCAGTTAAGGTTGCATCCATCAAGTATATAAGAGATTCATTGCATCCATCTAGCACCATCAAAATGGACACAAGGGATGATTATTCTACATACACTTTATAGGGGGAAGTTCATTCTATTCCATGCACACACCTATTACATTTATTTATATCTAGCTTACTTAACTTGTTATCTAGTGTGACACGCATAAGAGCCACTTAGGGCACAATTCCACACACACACACACACACACAAAACTACATTGGGTCTAAGATGTAGTGTAACAATTAGTCATAAGATCACCATTGTGACAACTGAGGATAATCCATCCCCTCATTCTGCATCTTTCTTTTTTAGGGGTTGATGTCTTTTTGAGGTTTTTTGCAAGTTCATATTTCATTGCAGGTTTCTAGTGACCTCGACGATCATTATGCGACCTTAGAGCGACCAAAGGTGACTATACAACAAAACATCTTGCAACCACTCAGGAGATTTCTTGAGATTTTTCGTAGATCAGGTACCCAGAAATAGGCCTAGGGCACCCACGGGTGCCCATGTCCCTCTCCAGGTGCCCCAGTTCAGCCTATCTCTCCAGGTATGCATTTTTCTCAATCTCTATGTGACATTCCTTTTGCTCTATTCACTTGGTCAACACTTTGGTACACTCCATATTTTATTGTGAACCATCTAAGTACCTCTTTCTCCTCCTTGCAATTAGGGTTTTATAATTTATTTCTTAACTTGGCTGTAATTTATGTACTTAATTGCATATTTATTTTACTACTACAATAAAATCAGATTCGGCTCATAAATCCACATTTAGCTTAATCATTTTGGTAAACCCAACCGATCAAACCCTTTTCTTCTGAGTATGTCTTCACCTTCTCAAGTCATGAATCAATCGTCTTATCCTTCTTTCACACCCACTAAGGTTTCAGGAATGGTTACTACCACTGCTGATTTCATGCAAGTTCGTGCTCAACATCCTCCTCACTTTATTACGCCTCGAGATTACCCTTCTATCAATGTCATAACTACTCACCACACTCATCCTCCTAGGGCTCCACCCATGTCTATTCCACAACCTATCACTTCTTCGGCTCCTCCTACTGCTTCTAAGGGCTATGATATCATTGAACAACTTAAGAATATGCCAACCAAAATCTCCCTCTATGACTTATTGTGTAGTGCACCTGAGTTTCGGAAAACTTTAGAGGTCACCCCCCCCCCCCCTCTATTCTATTAATATAGAAAGTGATAAATCTTCAATAACCTTCACACACCTCATTTAGTCTCTCAAAATTTTCCGTGTGCTATATCATTCACTAATGAGGCCATATCGTCATTTGCTAATAATAATCCATGTGCAAATTTACTTATCACCATTATTATTGGCACCACTTGCATTAAAAGTGTACTTATTGATAATAGATCTCCCATCAACCTATGTGCTCATTCCCTTCTCAAACAATTGGACATCAACGATAATCTAATTTCTAAGAATTATACTCTTATTCTGGGATATGATTCAACTACTCACACATGCCTAGGAGCTATTTCATTACATATTCAACTTAGGCCTAAGACTATCCTCACAGACTTCTTTGTTATAAATGCTTCATTTCAATTCAATCTATTACTAGGTAGAATTTGGATTCATGTAATGCAATCAGTTCCATCCACTGTACATCAATGCATCAAATTATTACATGATGGATACAAACCATACTATTACTGTAGATCCTGAACCATTCAAATTCTATCAATTTGATCCTATTACTAATCTTCCTATTCCTTCTTCACAGACTATTCCATGCAATAGTATTGATACATATGACATTGGTTAATATGGCACTTCACAGTCTTCTTTCGCTGCTCCAATAATTTTGGCTATTTCTACTCATACTACTGCAATCATCTCACCCACAGTATTTGCTCCACTAAACATTACTACTCCGCCTATTGAGGCTCCTCTCGCCCTTACATCTAATATACCTCCTAGCAATATTCTCGACACAACTATACAACATGACAATGCTGACATAGATAATTATGAAGATTATGATGACGAAGTTGATACTATTGACCTTACAGATGAAATAGTGGGCAAACTTAATTTCACTCCTATCGATATAGATGACTCCTATTTCAATGAAACTTTCGTGGCCAATGGTATTAGTGAATAAGAATTCAAGACCCCTCCTACTAATGTTATGGTACTTGGGTCTATCCATACGTTGGACATTGTTTCACCCTCCCTTGAGTAGTCTGCAATTGCACCACCTCCTTTCACATGCATGCTCTTAATCAACAATTCTTATTAGCATCATATCCTAGTGGATCGTAGTTATTCCAATACTATTTACACATATAACGGCTTAACTAGGATTATATTGACACTTAATTATATTCTATTGCAACCTCACTCACCACATCTCTATCATGGATATTTTCACATTATGGTCACCTATGGTCTTCATATTTTTCATCTAATAGTCTTCATCGCACGCACCCCTCATACTTCTCCACTAATACTTGGGCAGTCTTAGCTTGACTATATTGGGTGCACTTTAGACTCTAGTCACACTTATATCACTTTTCCCATGCCATTCGACAAGGTTTTTATTAGTAGTGATTCATCTCCTGAATATTCTCAAAATATTACTAGTTGGTATGCACATGGATGTCGGTCAACACCTTTTCACTGATAAAGAATATGCAATGACAATTTACACCTTGCGCTGCAACGTCTCTTTATATAATCCCCCCTCATACTATTGCCTATCAAGTTTCCAACACCACTCCAATCAGCTTCAACCCAGGTAATGATGATCTTATAGACAGTGACACTTGATCCCACCTATCACCACATACTTGGGGGGTACCTCACTTATCTCTTCCCCCCTAACATCAATGAGCATCTTATCTTCTCACCACTTCACATCTATACTTTCACATAAGACATATGCATCTTGAAAAACTCCAGTTATCACCATTACCTGATGATGCACTCTTTTGCTACGGTTCATACTTGACTGTTGAGGGCATACTATACACATGAACCTCACAAACTGCACATATCTACATTTGAATTTATATACTACATACTTCACCATCGTGCATCATAGACTTAGGAAATATTCTCTCACAACATTTACTGTACATGTTGTGTCTCATTCATTATACAACATATCACACTGCATCTATTTTACATCTACTTCTACATGTTGTGGTCACTACCCTATGACACACTCTATTTACATAGTCCATACTCGACTATTGAGGGTCTACATCTCAAATGGACCTCATCACTCTCACACATTTAATCAAATCTTTCATTCACTCACGTGTTTGCACTCTACACTTTGCCCTTTATCGATCACATCTTTCTATCCCACACATTCAAACCATTTCCCGATGACGTAATCTCATTTAGGGTTCATTCTTTAGTGCTAAGGGGGGCATAAATAATGAACCTTCATTGCATACATACACATCTAATGGGGGGCACACTGCCCCTATCATTCACAATGCATTCCATTTCGTCTCATCCACAACATACTGCATATCTTAGTTGCATTTACTCTTGTTTAATGATGCTTTTACATGTTCACTTTCTTACACATGCTAGATAGATATCTTATATGTCATCATATTTATCGTGCAAACATGCGTGTTCACTTGCTTTCTAGTTGTGATCGTAGAATCTACAAATCTATAACATGCAACATGGATATTTAGCGCAATACCTATTTCCAATCCCATAGAGGCTCCTGAGGGCATCCACTTTTGTACATTATAGGTGTTATGATTTCATTTTGTTTTATAGCACACTAATTTATCAAATTATGCACGCTTTGACATACTTTTTATCTTTATAACATGCTAATGGGTGCTTCATATACAACATTTGTTATGCAGGGCTATCTGCTTCCATGGTTGTATGTTACATTATTTTCCATTGATTGTTCTTTGTATGCTCTTCTTTGTGGGCTTTGCCCTTTGTCTTGTGTGCACACTATCTGCTTGCAACCACTTTGATCTTGATTGTCTTGTGACATCATGAGTGGTGTCTCATGTTTGCAAGCTATTTTTCATGGTCTATATTGTCTGCTTGCATGTTATTTCCTTACATCTTAGATTACACATTGTCTTCTTGTTTTCTAGCTTACATCTTACATGCATGTTTGCTTGTACTAACACTTATCTCCTAGCCACTTTTTTTGTGTGTGCCTTGGTTTCTACAAAGCATGTTCCCTCCCCCCTATAGGGCATAGTTTCATCACAGTGGCCATTCCTCTTTTGAGACGCATACTCCTTCAGCGATGTCACATACACCCCAAACAAGGGGGGAATCATTTGGGTGAATGTGAGATAGGGTTAGGAGAAAACTTAAAAGAAACATAAAACTAACTAAGGTGATGTGCCTGAATAGATTTAAAAGGGACGGAGAGATATCTAAGGGGATCCTTTAAAATAGTTTGAAGAGCATTATAACATGATCTACCTATTTCTATAAAAACACTCTAGATTAATCAAAGTTTATGAAGACAAAACACACGACAAACGTAAATAATAGATAAGTTAAACCCAAGGGCGTATAACATGATAGATTTTATAAATTATCTAGAACTACTCAGCAAAAAAGAAAGATATCAGAACATGTAAGCCAATGGTGCACAGAACAAGAACTCAATTTATGGAGAAAATAATATATAAGGTCGGAATGGCACAAATTACAATTTCCTTGTATAAATGAGTCTTGCTAAGGCTTAGCTATTTACAAAACTGAACCTTGAAACTCTTTTACAACCTCTGTCTATTTTTCTTTTTCCCAAAATCTCCCTCCTCTTCCTAGATTGACATCCTTTTATAGATGTTCATGGCTCTTGCTTCAACGTCTGAAATCAGAGCTTCTACTGGTAGCATTCAATGATTTCCCCTTTCTGGGTCAATATCTCAACTACTTGTTGAGATATTTGTGATTTGCATTTAATTCTCCCAACTTTCACTTCTGGAGTCGGTGATAATCCTTTCCCGCCACATGTAGAGAATGGATGCTTTCTTGAGAGTCCTTTCTAGAACTTGATTCTCCAATCTGCCTGAGAGACACATGGTGGGCATGTACTAGTTTGGGGAGGACCCCTCTTTTTCTTTACTGGGAAGAGACTCGGGCAACATGTGGAGGCCCATTGCATTTTGCTATGTTTTTGACTTTTTAACCTGTTGGGGTAATCGTTATCGGCCCGAGACACGTGGATGGTGCAACACAAGATTGAGAGCTTTTCTTCTTTCATTATACCCTGATTGCGCCAACAAGACACGTGGACACCTTCCACATTCAACTTCATACTTAGCCAATTTTTGAGCTAAGTGAACAAAAGAAACAAGGGCCGAGGTGACAAAAAATGGTGATCAAAATAGTTTATGCAAAAAAGAACTCTACAGTTATGGTGACTCACCTAGGGACTCTATGTCAGTCATGGAAGAACCTGACGATCCTTCTGTTCTCAAAAATCAAAATGTGGCCCAAAAAATGCCACTCAGAGCTGTTGTAAGGAAACCTGATATCCAAGCCATTCTATCTCTATTGGATAGGTCCTCCTCTGCAAGGCCTGAAAGGCTTGATCAAGCTCGATTATCTCCTTATGCGAGAAATTTTGGAGGTTCCGCACTACTACATGTAAGCGGAACTCCAACTGCACAATGGGGTTTAAAATGGCTTCCACCTCGGCCAACACTAGAGCTCTCTTTAAATACTAAAAGACAGTCTTATCTTGGCATTTGACAACTAGGAGCTGTTGAATTTGGTCCTTTGTGAGGACTGTAGAATCATCTGGGAAGGGAAGGGAGAAGGGAAGCCTAACTGAACTAGTTCGTCAATGCTCTGCTTCCTCTCTTTGATTCCCTGGTGGAGCTGTGTCAAGAGATTCTGGAATTTGATGGAAGCCTTGTTGCAGCTCAGAATCTCATTGATTTTCACAGTGATCAGTTGTCTGTCTGTAATCCCTGCCCCCTGAAGGGTAGAGTCTGAAGCATTATAAAGCTTTCTGAATCAAGAGTTTTGATTTAGGGACCTTGGCAGAACACCACACTAGTGATGGTGGAGGCTACAGTTCCCACATTGGAGCACAATCCTATGCATCAGATATAAATCTGAGTGTGGGGACTAAATCCATTGCCTTAGTGGAAATCTGGTCACAGTAGGAAGCATATAGCTCATGCACTAATGTTACAATTCCCCCCTTCTGGGATTGTTGTCCCAATTTGAGGGTCAAGTCCTTGACCACGTCCTTAGATGATTTAAGATTTTTTTGGAGGTTGTCCCTTTCCACCTTGACAACACACAACTTGGCTTGGATTGTGCCACCTCTTCCTGAGAAGCCGCAAGGGCCTCCTGTGATGGGGCTCCCCTCAACTCCTTACGGAGCTGGTCTATTTCTCTACCTTTGGCCTTGATTTCAACCATATGGCCAGCCATAGTGGCCTCTACCCTTTAAAGGTTGGTTTGCGCCTTTTTCAGCTGATTTTGAGCTTTAGGTAGTCTGTAGTGACTATTGTCACGTTTCATTCATCAATTTGACCTTATCTTGAGGCCAGAACTCAGAAAGGTTGACTGTAACAACACTAATGGAATAATCGTCAGGCTGCATCTATTCAGCAAGTTTGGCTGCTTGGGGAACCAAGTTGGGTGATTGTTAAGGAGCTCAGTTGATGGTCATACAATGACCACATCTACTTCATTGCTCCTATTTCCATTTCTTTCTTCTTCTATTTTTCCCTTCTCTGATCGAGGGAAACCTTGGAGGACTCAGCTTGTCTCAAAAAATTGAAGGAAGAAGGGACCATTCCTCCTGTGAATGGGAACCCAGGTGACAGACCATATGGAATAATAACTTTTGATTGAGGCATTGAAGTTACTAGGGCTGAGGAAGGGGACATTACCACATGTGCGGGGAAAAGGTTGGGATGGTGGAAAAATATGGTGGAAAAAGGGGAGCGCCAGGTGGAGGGAGAGTTTGAGACAGGGGTGACAGACAAGGGGATACTTCCAGAAGGGGAAAGTGGAGGTGGAAGAGGAGTGGGTTGAGGATCCTTGAGAGGTGGGAGGGGTGGAGGGGAAACCAGAGCCATGATTGAATTTAACTTCTTGTGTGTTGGGCTTGAGGTTGATTCCTCCATGCAGTGACCTCACCTGAAGGGATAATCGTAGGTTGTGGTGTTGGAGACTAGACTGGAAGATTTTGCTTGGGGAATGGAAGGTGGAGGTGGAACATGAAATTTTTATTGTTGGGGACCAAAGGATTCTATAGTCAATTTTGTGGAATGCCCCAGAATGATCATGACTGTATCCTCACTCTCTGTATTGGACGCATGATCCATGTCCTAGAATTCTTCCCACTGTTCATCACTGGAGATGGCCTCAAAATTTTGGGTGGTCTTTCCAATCTCTTGCCTATATTTCCAATAGGCTTCAATATTTTCTGTGCTCCAGTCCCTCTTTTTTAGGGCCACTCGGAGTCCCTTAGTCATGGTGAGGGTGGGGTCATACTTGTATTTTCCCTGGTGGAATGCCTCCCAGACTGGGGTCGGAATGTCTTTAAGCTCAACAAATATGTCAAGGAAACTCTATCTTGGGGGCTCCGCCTTGCTTCAAAAATTCCCTTGGCACATGAGTGCAAGAGTCAAAGACTTTGTTAAGGACCAGAGTTCACAGCCATTTTTCCATCTGGGTCATACCTCCAAGAGTCTTGAATCAAAGCAAACCCGTAAGAAGCTAATTCTTTGTAAGGCTATGCTCCACCTTCCTTTTCAGTATAGTAATTCCTCCCTTTCTCAAGGGGAGGTCAAAAAGTGTCTTCTTCTTCCAGCCTTGAGCCGAATTTGATGTCTAGGAGCACCAATTACCTGGTTATTTCGAGGCCAACCACCCGCTCCGTGAGGACCCTAGGGAGCATGAAAGATTCCTCCTTGAAACCATGCAGACAAATCATAGAATGTCCCTTTGGTGAAGAAGTAATCATAGGGGTGCAGGGGGTCTGATGAGGATAGATTGCACTGAGTCATTCATCATGTTGTTGATCCCTTCTGGATCAATCTCGAGTAAAAGGGGCTCCATAAAAGAATTGAAGAATTCATATATGTCTGAATGATCGAGGATAGTATATGGGTCCATGCGGATACTGGAATGACCTTTTGAGGGTCCACCTCCATATATCCCATATATTCAAAGCCATAAATTGACTGAAATATTTAGCATTTTGGTAGAGGATGAGATGGAACAAATAGGATGAATACCTGAATGTTAAAGTGACCGAGAATTGGTCAAGCTGCTCGTAAATAGATCTTGTGATGACTTCGGTGAAAATCAAAATGATATGTCTGTTCCTTGGTGACAGACCTCATCCAAAACAGGGTTAGCCATCTACCAATCCTCCACACCTCTATTAGAATCCTACCCAAAAATGAATGCTAGCATGGAACAGGCATCCTGAGAATCCGCTAGAAGTGATTTCAATGGAATGGGAAACCCCGCGGTCCCTGAACCACCTATGTCCACTTGTCTCATCTCCCTATTAAGGAACGAGGCTTTATTTTGGCATTGTTCCTAGACACTTTGGAGTTTGGAATATCATAGAAACTAGCCATCTAGTCATGAGTCAGGGCCAACATGTCCCTGATGGCTTGTGGTGTGATCACCACTGTTAAATTTCTACCCTGGATGGTATGGGCTCTGGCATCGAAATAGTCTGCACACATCTGTATGAGTTCTGGGAAGGGGTGCACAAAAGGCACCATGTATTGAGTGAGTGTTGTGCTCCAGATTCTAGAGCCAAAAGATTCATAATTTCTAGGTTGAGAAACCTGGCAAAAGTTACCTCCCTCAAAGCTTTAGGCTTCTTGTTGAGGACTGGGTCAAAGACATTGTCAGTGGGGTCAGAGATCACAGTAGGGTCACTGAATTGAGACCCTCCATCTGGAAACTTCAATCTTGGTTGTAGAGGTCAGGGGGAATTGGTCATCCCACGTAATATTTTACTGATGGTGTAGAACTAGAGGCTTGTCATGGCGTCTTTTTGAGTGGTGGGAAAGGCTAGAATTCTTTTAACTCTGATGCTTGGTAACTGATTTGGAAACTCTAGCATTTGGAATGGACCTCGTTAGATGCTCCCAATATCTTAAATATCCATTCTCACTTGAAGAGTAATGGCTCACGTGTAAATAGGGTCACTTCACATAACGAATCCTTTCTAATTAATGAACTCAAGCACCGAACTCTGAGTATTTCAAGGGATTTTGTGTCAATTCAAATATTTTCCTCTCGAGTGTCAAGGAAGTTGTTGGATCATTAATTTAGGGGAAAACAGGGAGGTACACTCCCTCCAAAACTTCAAAAGGGGCTAGGGGCCTCCATGAAGGACACGTGTCTGAGACACTTATCAAAGAGACAAGACAAAAAAAAGTAAATAACAGAAATAAAACTATACATATGATATAAATTTGACGAAGGGACTTACAAGAATGGTTTTAAATGCATTTCGTTTACCGGGATGGCTAAGGAATCACCTTCCATAGTTTTGAGCTCAAACGAGTTGTGTTACTTGCATGCACTAATCCTGAAGGGTCCTATCCATAGGGGGTCAAATTTTCCATGATTCCCAGGCTTGACAGCTCTTGCATCCCATTTCAAGACTGTAGTTCTGACCTGGAAGTTTGGTTCTGTCATCTTTCGATCGAACCAAGTCTTGACTACCTGTTGGCGGCTAATCATGGCCTCATGAGAAGACTCTCATTTCTCCTGGAGCTCTACTAGCTCAGTGAGTCTCACTTGCATCACCCCATTCTCATCTATCTTAGCTTGTTTTAATAATTGTAATGTGGGGATCTCCAGGGAAATTGGCATTACGACGATTTTCCCATAAACTATCTCATATGGTGAAGATTTCAGGATCTACTTCAGGTGATCTGATCATCCCATAAGGTTTTCTTGATATGCTCATGCCATAATTTCTTATGCTCATGCCCCATTCTCTTTATGAGTCTAATTAAGTTTTTATTGGTAGATTCTGCCAAACCATTTCCCTGTGGGTAATAATTGGAAGACGTTTTTAGGTAGATCTCATGCTTTACCAAAAAGTTAGATACTTTGGCTCCCACAAAGGCTTTAGCATTATCTAATATGATAGTGCATGGGGGGGGGGGGGTGGGGCGGGGGTGAAGCATGTAGTTATATCTTGTAGGAGTCCCCATAGGATTACATTCTCAGTGGCCTCTTTTAGGGGGACTGCTTCCACCCAATGGGTGAAGTAGTCGGTTGCTGTGAGGATCCATTTGTGGTCGGTGCCACTCGAAGTTGGATTAACCATTCTGATGAAGTCAAACCCCACTGAGTGAAGGGTTCCTCAACTAGGATGGGGTTGAGAGGCAATGTGTCATGTTTCCCTGGAGGCCAGTGTAAACTTGGCATACCTTACACCTGTTTACCTCTGCCTGACTGTCAGTGAACAAACTTGGCCAAAAATATCCTACTTGCAGGATCTTTATGGCTATGGTCTGGGCCGAAAAAGTGGCCTCCAGAGCTCCTGTGATGTAATTCATGTAAGACTCTTTTAGCTTCCCCATTTTCTAGGCATCTTAGTAGGATTCCATTAAAATTCCTCTTAAAAAGGAAACTGTCAATTATGACAAAATTGGTCCCTTGTTTCCTATAATATCTCCTCTTTTTCAAGGGGAGATGACTAGGATACTTCCCAGTCTACATAAAGTGGATCCTGTCTAAGACCTAGCCCTCTGAATCACTTTCCTGAAGATACATTATCTCTTCGGGTTTGTCATCAATCAGGGGAATAGCTTCTTATGTCAAATATTGACACAGGCCCCTACCTCTCACAAGTTTCATGGGTTTTACCTCAATATCATACTCAAGGATCTTAGTGATCCAATTGGATCTTTTCTCAGTTATCTCACCCTCCATTATATATTCCCTGATGCTGGAATGAGCTACCATGACCTGGATCCTATTATGAGTGACGAGGTGCCAGAATTTCTTCAGACCCTTGACTATGGCATAAGCTTGTCTCTCCACAAAATTGTACCTTGTTTCGTAGTCATGGAGGGTCTTTGAAAAGAAGGCGATCAGATGTTCCTCCCCCTATAACTCTCCTTTCTACATCAGTACAAATGCTATGCTATGGCTTACCCCCGTATACATACATAATAAAATATTTTGAGAAGTCTGGATTGTGCAAGCACCGAGGCAGATGCAACAACCTCTTTTATTGTCTTGAAGGCTAGATGACTTCAATGGTCCACTTAAAACTAAGGTCTGTTTTTCATCATGAGAGTGATCAGGTGGATCATCCCAGACAAATTCTGAAATGAATTTGCTGACAAAGTTTATCTTTCCTAGGAAAGACTGGATGACTTTTTTATTGACTAGCAAGGGGAGCTCCATAATGGCCCTAATTCTTTCGGGGTCAATGGAGATTCCTTCCTTTGACACAATATGTCCCAAGAGTTTTCCTTGGGGCACTCTAAAGACACATTTCTTCAGATTCAGAGAGATTCCAAATTCTTGGCATTTTTTGAATACAACCTCTAAGGCATCGAAATGCTCCTCTCATATTTTGGTGAACACCGTGAGATCATCAAGGTATATAAGGATCACCTTGTTTATCAATGCTCCAAACATGGAATCCATGGCCCTTTGAAAGGTAGCCCCTATGTTAGTGAGTCCAAAAGGCATTTTTGCATAAGCAAAATTTCCCCATTTGGTTGTGAAGGTAGTCTTATGTTGATCCCCTTTCTACAAGCCATATTTGATTATAGCCCAAAAAATCATCCAGTAGAGAAAACATCTCAGAGCTTGCGAACATTTGTAATATTTGTTCCATAGAGGGTAGAGGGTAGTGATCCTTTAGGGAGGCCCTATTTAGATATCTGAAATCCATGCAGAGCTAAATTTTTTGCATTCTTCTTTCTCACTGGGACTAGATTAGAGACCCATGTCGTGTGCTTAATAGGAAATATTATGCGAGCCTCTAGTAGTTTTCTTAATTCTTCAGCCATGAGGGATTCTATTTTTGGGTTCACAGATTTGTTGTTTTTTGATACACAGGATTAGTCCCTTCTTCAAGGTCGATGGTGTGCTGAATGATGTCTTTGTTGTAACCATGCAGATCATCATACGTCCAAGCCATCACCTTATCATACTTATGACACAAAGCCACAAGTCTCTCTCTTTCCTTTTGAGTCACTGAATTCCCTAACTTTTAGTCATCTCTCCTTAGTTATTTCTAATTTCAACATTGTCCTCTTTTATTGTCCACAAACTTCCTTTGGTCGGAACTAGCATCATCCGAGTCAAAAATAATCTTTAGGGTAATTAACCCTTTTGAAAGTTTATTTGTTTTCAAATGGATAATCTGATCTCCATATGCATCCTCAATCTTGGGTTGAATTTTATTCATAAATTGATCAGAATATGCTGAAGAAATTATATAATCTATCAGTCGCTATCAAATACCTACCAATGGTCGAGGTTGTCAGGAATAGAAGGATGGATGATCAGTTTTATGGTGTTTTTGTTTTCTATCAAATCCGGAACTGGATTGAATTGAGACCCTAGTCAAGGCCATCCTATCGAGCCTCCGTATTTTGATTCTAGGGAATTACCTTGAATATTGAAGGCTTCAAAATCATCTATGATATCCCATACCCGATGCTGATAGGATCTCATCATAGGATTATTTGTGGCGGATATTATTCCTTACTTGTGTCACCACCAATTCTGAGTCGCCAAACACTCTCAACTATGTTTGATGTCTTCCTTTTGGGATGTGTATAAGCCATTCACTAAGGCCTTATATTCTACCTCATTATCTAGTACAAGAGAATTGGAAACAAAATGACTGGAGTATCTTTCTTCCATTTAGGGCATATCAGGCACACTTCAGCCTCCTGATTCAGTCTTACTTTTGGCCCCGTCGAAATGTAGGTTCCATATTTGTGAATCTCTGAGGGGGATTCCCCTTTCTTTTTCATCATGTCCTTTTAACATCTTAGGGATCATGTAGAATCTTTGTTGAAAATAACATAAGTGCCCAAACCAGTGGAATCAAAGTTCCCAAAAGGATCACCGGGTGGGAGGTTAGATAAATGATTGTCACTTTTGGGTTCCCCGTCCTCCGTGCATATAATTATTCTTCCCTGGTGATCATAACATGGGAAGATTCGAAACTCAGAAAGCCACTTGGTTCGTTGTATCCTCCCTAGAGAGGGGTTCTGACAAGACCTTCATTTTAGACCCGTATTTGGTTCGCATAGAATCAAATGATACCAATCTAGAGACATATAGCCTTCAATTTTAATTGTAAAATCATGAGAGAGGAAAATTCTAAAGATTAACGAGGATGTCGAACTACCATGATATCCTAACAAATGGATTATATTCAGGAAGGAATAGAGTTCTAATGGGAATCCATTGATATCTCCAATGGTTTGGATGGACTTCCCATCTAGTTGCATGACCTCCTTTCTTTAGGGGTTCATATTTAATTCCCAAGGCATCTGCTAATCACCATGGGCATGACTATAGTGATTGTGTCTAGAGTCTATCATGGAATTATGTAATAATTTATTTCCTATGATAAGAGTCATAAAGAAGGAGTTAGGCCTTGGTTTACTAGCCTCTCCATTTTGATTCAATAGTACTTCCTCCATTGAGACTAGAGAGACTTTTACCTATTCCTTATCCTTGCCGAAGGTGGTTAGATCATCATTTAGTTTGAGCACTTCTTGGAGCAACTCCTTCTACTTTGGAATGCTCATAAGATCCCACAAGGATGTGTTAGCTAGCACTTTCTTAAGTTGTTGGACTATGTTGATTGTTCTAGGTGGAAATGATTTAGATGATAACTGGTATTTCATCCCTTCTCTGGTGGTATGTTGATTATGAACAGTTCGTCTTGGAGTTTCCTTCATGGTGATCGATGATGACATGGTTATGATAGTTGAAGGATCCCTTTGCATCTTTCCAGTCATATTCGAGATCAAAGCATCTGCTTCTATGATTATTTTCTTAAAGCGAGTATTGTAGTTAAATTGAATATGATTTGAAACAGATGCTTCATTTGTAAACATAGATTCCTCTCCTTCTATCTAAGAGAAAAGAGCATGTTCCGGTGTGATTTCCACTTCCTGTTCTAGGGACATCCCTTGAATTTGTGCTATGAAAGCAACATTTTGGACTCCCATGGACTAATGAGGTCTAGACATACTTGAATCATAGCCTTCTCTTGATCATTGTTCGGTCACCTTTTGTTGCAAATTCCCTTGGGGGAAATCCCTCAGTATGTGAGGTTTATTTCAAGTGAAGCACCATGCGTTGGGTACCATCTCTCTCCCTCTATTGGGTGGAATAGTTTGGAGTGGCATTGGTATGTGAACTAACTGGTTAGATGGCTGCGTAGTCCGTGATCTTTGGGAATTCTGATATTGAGAGGAATAGGCAGGTCTGCTACCTTGATAATTTTGATAATTTTGTCGTGGATACGAGGCCTAATTCCTTTTGAGATTTACTATCTCGTTAGAATTTTTTTTCATTTCCTCCATTTTGAGAGAAGAAGATGAGGACGCGGCAGTAGGAGCCATATGAGCAGATGGTTAGTTATACAAGGATGTAGGGGATTGAGAAGGGCTTGGTACTTGCACTTGTGGAAGGGGGGCTACCTCAGAGTATACTGGAAAAAGGGTCCTAAAAGGGAGTTTCTCAGCGTCTATTAAATTGTTCTCAGCTTGGAAAACAATGTTATAGGATTGTGGTAAGGAATCCCCTCCTAATGATTGACTCATTACCAAAACATATGAATTTAGAGCTTTCAAATAAAAGACAATAGCCATACCTGTGGGTGGCCTTGCTAGGACTAGAATCCTTTTCCAAGTTTTATGGAACCTGGTATTAAAATATGTCATTAGATCTTTTGGGCCCTTCTTGATGTTAATAAGTTGTTGCAAGAGCGATGATTTATCTCCCTTCTCGCTGAATCTTGCCACTAACACCTCTCCTAACTAATCCCAAGTGCCGATAGTGTTAAGAGTTAAGGATCAGTACCAATCCAGGGCCTTTCCTTTGAAGGAGGTGGATAAAGATAGTAAGGTGACATATTGATCCCTTATATAATGTACCAAGCATATTTTTGCTACATCTTGGAGGTGTTCCTCGAGAGTTTTGAAGTCTTCTCCACTGAATTTGGGAAACACTTTCAACGTGTTAGTTGGATTAGGATTCCACACCACCAGGGGTGTAGGTAGAATGAGTGGGCTTCCTTGATCCCAGGAGACAAATTTCCTCGAAGGCTAAGGTTGAATATGAGCTATAAAGATAAGTCTGGGAGTTCTAGTTGACTGTGTGAAGGGCCTACCTGGCGGAGGTGTTGAAAGAGTCTGGTTTTGAGGAGACTCAGATCTATGGATATGTCTACCTCTTCTGTTACGAGGTGGAGATAGCTGTAATTATTCAAACACACCTTCCTCCCTTGTTCTCACCCTCGTTTGCATCTATTTTTCAATTTTAGAACAGAACAACAAAACACTGCTAGGATTAGTAGATTTTTGATAACGAAATATCAGGATGTGTAGATGCTCTCCCACCGGGCGTGCCAGGAAAATTGTTGACTGTCATCTTTGTAGATGAACCATCAGAGCCATCATATACCTTAGGTGAGTGGGATGTGCATCCTAAGGTAACCTCCAAATTTTAAAGAAGTTGGCTCTTCTCTATGGCATGAGATAGGGTTAGGAGAAAACTTAAAAGAAACGTAAAACTAACTAAGGCAATGCACTTGAATAGATTTAAAAGGGACAAAGAGATATCTAAAGGGATCCTTTAAAATAGTTTGAAGAACATTATAGTATGATCTACCTATTTATGTAAAAACACCCTCGATTAATCAAAGTCTGTGAAGAAGAAACACACAAAAAATGTAAATAATAGATAAGTTAAACCCAAGGGTGTATAACACAATAGATTTTATAAATTATCTAGATCTACTTAGTAAAAAGAAAGATTCAGAACATGTAAGCCAATGGTGCACAAAACAAGAACTTAATTTATGGAGAAAATAATATACAAGGCCAAAATGGCTCAGATTATAATTTCCTTGTATAAATGAGTCTTAATAAGGCTTAGCTATTTACAAAACTAAACCCTAAAACTCTCTTACAACCTCTGTCTATTTTTCTTTTTGTCCCTGATTAATTCTCCTTTCCAACGTATTTTTATAGATGTTTGTGGTTCTTGCTTCAATGTTTGAAATTGGAGCTTCTACTGGCAACATTCAATGATTTCCCTTTTCTGGGTTAATATATCAACTACTTGTTGAGATATTATGTTTAATTCACCCAACTGTTGCTTCTAGAGTCAGTGATAAGCCTTTCCTTCCACGCAGAGAATGGACGCTTTCTTGAGAGTCCTTTCTGGAACTTGATTCTCCAATCTGCACCTGAGAGACATGTGGTGGGCGCGCTAGTTTGGGGAGGACCCATTTTTTCTTTACTAGGAAGAGTGCTCGGGAAACATGTGGAGTCCCCATTGCATTTTGCTATGTTTTTGACTTTTTAACCTATCGGG
This sequence comes from Taxus chinensis, assembly GCA_019776745.2. Lineage (NCBI taxonomy): Eukaryota > Viridiplantae > Streptophyta > Pinopsida > Cupressales > Taxaceae > Taxus > Taxus chinensis. Next base: position 657,078,166 of record CM034147.1, on the reverse strand, counting down.
GTAATCGTTATCGAACCCGAGACATGTTAACGACGCGATGCAAGATTGAGAGCCTTTTCTTCTTTCATTATACCATGATTGTTCCAACAAGACACGTGGACACCTTCTGCATTCAAATTCATACTTAGCCAATTTTTGAGCTGATCGAACAAAAGAAACAAGGGACGAGGCGAGAAAAAAATGGTGATCAAAAGAGTTTATGCAAAAAGAACTCTATAGTGTCCTACATTGCGAGAAGAATTTAAAGGTTGGAGGATGATACCAAATTTTTCTCCCTACACTTCTTCCATGACTTGGCATGAGATTTCCCCAAAAACTTACGGTCAAAACAACTGGCATGATAATGCCCAAAAAACTCAGTTTTTTACAACATCTTTAGGATCCTTTCTACACCATTTTTCTCATCATGGATTAGGCGCACATGTTCCTTTTTCACATTTTCAACATTTTTACATACTTTTTACACATATACATGTGTATTTGACTACTTATTCATTCTTCTCTTTTGTAGGTTTGTTCGTATGGGAAGTGGTAGTGATTATCATAAACATTTTCACAACATCAACAATCAACATCGACATCAACAATAGGTACATCGCGAAATCTACACGTGCATTTCTGCCCTAGGTTCATTTTCATGATCACATTTTTCACTTTCTCCTCCTTAACATCCATGCTTCACACTTTTTATCACTCCACGCTTTTTCTAGTCTATTGGAATGCTTTCATAATCGATCTACATGGTTATCAGGTACACATATCTATCTACTTTATGTTGTCGATATTTCCCTCACCAACATAAAGTGGGGGAAAATGTAGACAAAATCATGCACTTTGGATTATTATCTAGTACTGATTACATACTAGTATTCATATGATTCCTAAGTAAGAAAAATATTGATTAACCCATGTCTTTGGCCACCTTTCTTTGCTTTCTATTACCACTTTTTGTCTTACACCCTTACTTGATTAGTCTACATTTTTTATACTCTAACTTTTATCATCCTGGACACCAGCGCCCAACCATGATGCCAACACCAGGCGCCCTCATCCCCTTTGGGTGCCCCTGACACCTTTGTACTTTGTTCACACTTTTTGGGTACTTTCTATCCGTTTGAGCATCTTAGATTTTTAGTCTTCAACCTTTTCACGGTTAATTACAAACTTCAAGCAAAGGAATCATATAAATATAAATTTATGTGATCATAAAAAGGGACCAAGGACTAAGCATTAGCTACCACCACCTAAGGTTATATCAATCAAGCATCTAAGAGCTCCATTGCATCCATCTAGTGCCATCACAAGGGACACAAGGGTTTTTTATTTTGCATACACTTCATAGGAGGGAAGTTGATTCTATTCCATGCACACATCTATTACATTTCTTTAGATCTAGCTTACTTTATCGCTATTAAGTGTGACACACACAAGAGCCACCTAGGGCACGATTCTGCACACACGCACATAGAACTACATTGGGTATGAGATGTAGAGTGGCTCTTAGTCATAAGACCGTTGTGACAACCAAGGATAGTTCGATCCCTCATTCTACATCTTTATTTTTAGTGTTTGATATCTCTTTTAGGGTTTTCCAGGTTCATATCTCATCGCATGTTTCCAGCGGCCTTGGCGATAATTATGCAACATCTAAGTGACCAAAGGTGAATAACACCAAACAACTTGTGACCACTCAGAAGAGGTTTCCTGAGCTTTTCTGGAGACCTAGATTCCCAAAAATAGGCCTATTGTTCCCACGGGTGCCCTTGTCCCTCTCCAGGCACCCTAGCCCATCATATCTCTACTGGTCTGCATTTTTCTGGGTATTTGTGTGACGCTTCTTCTACTCTATTCACCTAGTCAACACTTTGGTACACTCTAGATTTTATTACAAACCAGCTAAGTACCTCTTTCTCCTCCATGTAATAATGGTTTTATAATTTATTACTTAGTTTCTTTGGTGTAATTATTATACTTAATTGCATATTTATTTTACTGCTATAATAACATCAAATTAGGCTCATAAATCCACATTTAGCTTAATCATATGAGTAGTATGGATAGAAAAATACGTATTAGAACACCCGATAATGATGGGTGGGAGTTCAATGTCCCCCAAACATGTGAGTGATGGATATCTATATGATGATAGGAGAGAGACCATGCCACGAAAGCGGATGTGGCAATGTGTTAGGAGTATTGATATTGGTGTTGGGAGGATCAGATTCACCAAAGTAAGTTGTAACATTGAGAATAAATGGAAATTTATTTTTATGATGGTGAGTATGTGAAGTAGTATAAACCTCAGGAGGAGATGTGGTGGGAATAAAATGAGTAAGAGGAGGGATATATTCAATGCCGAGTTTGGTGGATTGTGAGGGAATAAAACAAGGTTCTTTGACAACCTTTACATCTTTACCTAATCAGGTGTCAGTGAAACCGTAATGAAGCATATATACATGTGTGAAGGGTTAAAGGGACCACATGCATGGCATGGATCCAAGGCCATCCAAGGAGAATATTATAATTAATATTATTAGGCATTATTTGGAATAGAATGGGTATAGTGCATGACCCAACAGTAATGGGAAGTGTGATTGTACCTAATAGCTTTTTAGGAATATTATCAAAGTATCAAATACAAATAGATGAGGGTGTTAAGGATGCTTTGGAAATTCCAAGTTTCTAAAGGAATGGTAGATTACAAATGTTAAGGTTGGAGCCATTATCAACTAAATCTTGTTTAACCCCTGTGTTATTAATTTGAACTTGGATACAAAGGGGCGAATCACTATCTAAAAATATTTGAGAAAAAATTCAGGAGATGTAAAAGTAATATGTTATTCGTTAAAAGAGAGTGTTGTAGTATGTCTATAGTAAACATATTCAAGAGAGGTGTTATGATGAAGGTAAGTATTAGATAGTCTTCTAGAGTGTTGAAATGGACAAGGAAGAATCCTTTATTAAGAAGAGATATTTCTTAGGAAACATCGGTCTTTTCTTAAAGAGGTGGTCTCTATGATTTGATCTAGACAAGGAAAACATTAATGTTATGCCCATGTGGGGTAATATTCTAGGATTACCTCTTTAGTTTTGGGAAGAAGAGTTTTTGACAAGTATAACAAAGTCTCTAGGTTTTGTAGTGGATTTTAATGGAGCAACCAAAGCCAGAATAAGACTAACCTATGCTAGAATCTGTGTGAATTTAGATCTAGAAAGAGATCTACCCAACATCATTACTGTGCATTCAAATATGGGTAGTTGGAAATAGACTCTCGAATATGAGACATCTATTGCTATATGTAAAAAATGTAACAAATTGGGCCATAGTGTTAAAGATTGCCCAAAGAATATCAATGCTGACAGCACAAGGGAAAAAAAAAAGAATGAAATGGTAAGAGAAACCATCAGAGGTAAAGGCTAAAAAATAAGGCACAAACAAAGACAATGGACAAGAAACTATAAAAAAACCTAAAGAATTTGTGGAAAACCCCTTTGCATGCCTTGAAATCTAGGAAACAAAATTCATGGAGGAAGGGGAGTATTTCGAGCAAACATATATAAATGAGCTCCATATACCATTTATAGAGATAGAAGAAGAGGATGAAATATAAAATAAATATTAAGAGTCATTAGAAATGGATCATGAAGAATCAAGAGAAACATCAAAGAAGAGACAAGAAGTAATACATCAAAAATAGGAAAAAGGAATAGTAACAAAAGCCAAGGATTGGAAACAGTTCTAGATGAACAAAACAACCTAGGGAAAGAACCAAATCAAAAGAAGAGTGAGGAAATAAATACCATAGTGACCCCCATTAAAGGGAAAAACAAGAACCTAGAAGCCTCATCCTCTAAAACCCCCAAAGATGATGTAGGGGGACAGACAACTAGAGGAAAGTTGTCTAACAAAGAAGAGAAAAAAAGAACCACATAAATGGAAATTACAACAGGAAAGAAAAAAACTTTGGACTCAAAGGTCCCAAAAAAACTCATAAGATTAACATAAGAGGCCTCAATGGAAAAGGTAGAAAGTAAGTACAATCTTATGTTATTGTAATTTGTTTGGTTTTTGCTGGTTCTGGACTGTTTTATGACTGGTTTTGGGTTGATTTTATGTTGTATATTCCAGTTACTTTTGATGCGCATTTTATTATTGACTCATGAAATGTATATGGTCATATATGGATTGTAGATTCTTTTTGTAATAGGGTAGGGACCCTGCCAAAACCCTCCTTTTACCAATTATAAAAAAGGTAAGTATTAGATAAAAAAGATTGTATTTTGTGCTCACATTCAGGATTGGATTGTAAGAAAGTGGGGAGAGAGACACTCATGTTGGTAAAAATGGAAGGATCCAAGGGTATCTAAGGTTACAAGAAAGATGGAGGTAATACGCCAAATAAGGATCCGAGTGTCCGATCATGAGTTGGGGTTCACCAAATGATTTAATGTAACTTGAATTAATCTTTATTTCAGAGTAACTAATGTAATGATTAATATACAAGTGATAAAATACAACAAATGGACAAGTAACAAACATGCACAAATATGAAACCCTAAGAAAATGAGAGGGAAAATGTGAATTATCTGATTCTATGTGACCCTTTGGACTAGGAAACTGTTGGAACAAACTAACAAGAGTGTCATCAAGGATCACTAAAGATCCTGGAACTTAGAAATGTGCAGGAAAAAAGTGCCCATAGGAGGAAAGGAGCTCTTAGGTGCTAGTGATTGATTTGGGTGCTAGTGTCCACTTAGATACTAATGTTATGGCATTTTCTAGGTTGGAAGAGATTTTTTGTTGATCCTATTTTGTTGCTCTATTTTTTCTCTGATGTTTCCAGTTATACACGTAACCTATAAAATAGATAGTTAGTTGCATATGCCCACAAAACACATCAAACCTAATAAAGAATATACAAAATGGGGAGTAAGACTGACCTTGACGATCACTCGAAGATTGATATTACAACCGAGTGTTGCACTACATCTCAGACTCCATATAGTTTTGTGTGTATGTGTGTGTAATGATGCCCTATGTTACCCTTGTGCAATCTACATTATGACAACAAGCTAGGTCTAGATTTCTCCAAGTATGTAAATGTGTGTAATGGAATAAAATGAACTTCCCCTCCTATGTTGTGTATATAAAGTGATACAACCCTTGTCCATTATATGGATGTGCTAGATGGATGTTTTGTAATTCTCTGTATGCCTTTGTGCAAGCTTAGGTTAGATCATGTTTATGATGCTTGGCCCCTTATTTGAGAGCAATATCTAAGTATATATATGATTCCCTTGTTTGAATTTTGTAATTGACAAATGAAAGGCTGACCCAAAGTACTAAAATGAGACCAAGAAGTAAAAGAAACCTAAAAGAGTAAGAAGAGGATAAAGAAGGTAAGGAGCTCCCATGAGGGACAAAAGTGCCTGAGTGCTTCTTTCCTAATTGGGCGCTAGTGTCTGAGGCCATAAAAGATAAATCAGTCAAGTGCCAACAGATTTGTAAGATATGTAAGGCCAATAAAAGTGTAATAAATAAAGAAAAATTCCCAAAAGAAGTTGTCAACTACTAGTTTTATTGCTTAGGAATCATGGATACATTAGCATGCTTTAGGACCTAGAAATGTACCCAAGTGCATAGATTTTGTGTCAAAAAAATTATTGGTTTCCACCAATGGTCATAGGGCTAACACCCTCCTTCTTGTGTATGGGGAGGCTCCCATTATTGAATGTAAAGTAGCTAAAAATAGTGGGTGGTCATTAGGTTGGGGATCATATGGAAGTACTCCGTAAAACTTGTCACTAAGTGCTTGTATAAAGTACAATGGAGGAATTTGTTGTGAGTAGAGGTAAAGGGAAGTAGGAGAAATAAGGAGAGAGGGTTAAGGTTATAAGTAGGCTTACAAAATTCACATACATCAACTAGAATAGGTCCACATTTAATTAGAAGAATGCAACAATGTAATAAATCAGTAAGACTAACAAACAAGAGACATACATTTTTGTAGATTCATCAATCAAGGAGACAAAGTTCCTTCTTGGTTATGCAAGATAACCATGCTTATAAAGTTGGAAATTAGAGAGGGAGAGAGTAGAAGAACATAAGCATAGAGAATAGAGGAAATGCAACTTTCATTTTGGTGATACAAATATCAACAACATACAACAATCCACAATTGCCAACCCTTTGGAATGGAGAAGCCATTCAAATTTATGGCATTACAAATTGTCCTTTCATCTCCCCCCACATGAATTTTCACCCTTCCTCATCACTTGTGACCTTCCATATTCCTAGGAAATGAAAATGAGCCTTTTTATTATTGATGAAAAAGGAATCTTACAATATTGAATTGAAGGTCACTTAAGTGAATAAGACAAAAAAAAGGAAAAAAGTGCATTTTCAATGTGGAATTAGAATATAAAGAGAGAAGAAGGAAGAAGGATAAAGAGAGAGAAAAGGGCTAACCAATCCAATGAAGATGAATCTTTTACTGATGGAGAGCTTGTTTACATGAAGCATTGTGATCACAATATCCTTCTTCTGTGGGATATGGGAACATTCCATAGCATTAGATGAGTGTTTGACAACATTTTTATGAGATCTACATTGTGATGGGAACATGATGATTCTCTTTGATCAAAATGTAGGAGTCAAGTTATGGGAATCACTTCCTTATTCTTCTAGGCCTTCACAATTCACTTAAATGATCAATAATCAATTCCATGATGCTCAAACCATTTCATTCTTGTTTGTCACTTACTGAGATATGTATTCACCTTACAGATAGAGGATTTCTCCCTGAATGCTATTTTTGTCTTATGACCATCCATTGGAATGAAATAAGGTGATTAAAATGTGCTTCGTACTATCAAGTGGATGACATCAAGTGAAACTAAGATGATTACCCACTCTTATAACAGGGTGCTCCAAATAAAGATAATCACTTTTCCCCTCATGGCTCCATAATTTTCCTTGAATTTCATCAAATTTAGGATGCTCATGCATCTTCTATTCACATTTTTCTCATGGGCGTAGATGGATTTTTGATCATTCACACATGATGGTCATGAGTACCTTGATAGCTTGATTTAAATCATTTTTACTTATTTCTCAGAGATATTTGGACATGATGGAATATTCAGGACATGATGATCATCAATTAATTCATGGAGCTTCACATTTCACCTTTGAATATGATGACCTCTTCACAATTCAATTTCTTGACCAAGATGTTGCATGAGTGGAAACATACTTATGGTACTTAGAAATTTTTTTTACACAATTGATTCTTATGAAAATAGTTTTCTTCCTCCAAATAGGAGGGTCAAATATGATCCAAAAATGGATCTAGAAATTCCCAATTCTATGTATTCTCCTTATTGAGACTTGCAAAACATACCCTCAATGTGTTCATTATTCTAGGAAAATGGTTAAGTCGGGTTGACAGTGATCGAGACATCTTTGAATGACAAAAGATACGATTTTTTGTTTTGTTTTGTGTATTAATTGTGCAACTGCTGTAGAAATGCCACAAAAATATAATGGAACTTCTACAAGTTTGCCGAGTAAAGGTTGCGTAACTGTCACATGATTCTTCCCCAATAACGCCAAAATAAGGAATCCAAATAGTTACAAATGTTTAAGCTTCTAAAAATGGTTTGTTTTGCCTTCATTCCATCCTTGGGTAGAGAAACTATAAATATAAGTGCATTTATTCATTATAAGCAAGTGATTTGAGTGAACTCAAGTGTGAGCAAAGGAGGAAGTTGGAATTATTCTTGTTTTGTTCATAAAGAGTTGAGTTCTTTCTTGTTGAGGATTGTAAGCAAGTAATGCAAATAGAAGGAGCTTGAATCCTTCTTGAAGGTCATAGTTTGATAGTAAACTTTTATTGTACTGGATAGTTATATAGTGAAGGGAATCAATTACATACCCAGCTATATTTTTTTCCCACATCGGGTATCTTTAGGATAACATTTTTGTCTCCTTGTATTGCATCTTTCATTTTTTAGTATTGTGTGAATAATTCTTACGTAATAAATTGGATATTAAGAGCTTATTCAAATTGTTTATTCATTGTCACAACATAGGATCTGTTTATTGTTTAAAAGAGGTTGTTTATGGATTAGATTGGTATTAGAGTAGTTAAGATCAATTGTTTTTGTGTGGTTTAAGTCAAGTTAATATTTTCAATTAGATGCCCCTTACCTAAAAGGGAAGTGGAAGCGGTGAAGGTATCCTCATTATTTTTTAGACGATATTTCCACCAAGAAGTGGAAGCAAGGAATCCAAAATATGACTCATAGTGAAGACACATATGAGACTGAAGAAGAAAATTTCTACAAGTTGGAGGTGGATGTGGAAAGTCTATCCAAATATGCAGGAAATACTTTATTGTATATGGGAAATTTGGAGTCCATCATGGGATTTCTCATGGAGAAGTTTAGTGTTCCAAAAGAGGCATTAGGAGACCATAAAGAAGACCCTCATGAGTATGAGGAAGAGAATCCCTGTGCCTACCTTACTCCTCCTCCATTCAAAGTAGGGGCAAAGATAGATATTTAACCTTATGATGGGGATGTGAATGTAGAGAAGCTAGACCATTGGCTAGCTCAACTTGAGGTATATTTCAGTTTGCATCAAATCAATGAGAGTCAACATATTTTGTTTGCAAGGTTAAAATTAACTAGTCATGCTTTAACTTGGTTTTAAATTTATGTTCATTCTTTGGATGTTAAGAAGATTCCTCTTATTACCAAGTGGGATTAATTTAAGAGGATAATTAAAAATAAATTCTATCCTATTTTTTGTGAGGAAGATAAGTCCACGTATTGGCAATATCTCAGGCAGAAGCAAGGTGAAAACATGCAGGAGTGCACTAGTGAGTTCTGGAAGAAAGTTTTCCAAATAGGAAAAGTTGAAGTAGATTGGGACATATTGATGAAGTACATTGGTGGAATCCATATCCACTTTAGGAGAATAGTCCTCTTGGACAAGCCGGTGAATGTAGATGAGGCTTGTTCTCAAGCCCACTATCTAGAGATGGACAAGAAGAAGAGTTAATATACCTCTCAACATGTTTCAAACAAATAAGGTGACACCAAGAAAAAGGAGAAAGGAAAAGGGAAAGGTAAGAAGAATGCTACCTCCATTTATAAGATGGATACTAAAGTTCATTGTGGTCATTTTGATGTTGACACTCATTCTGAGGATAAATGTTTGAAGCTCCACCCATAATTACATCCCTTCAAAAATGAGAAGAACAAAAATAAGGCCATGAATTCCCTCCAGAGAGAGGATATATTTTGTAGCGAAGAGGTGGATGCGACAATGTGTGGTACCTCTATCCGTAGAGATGTATGTTTGGGTAGTAATAATCTTGTTTAGGAAAATGAGCTTGCTAAGCTTTTTCATAAAAAAATTCAAGTGAAGAAAACTAACCTGGTTGCTGTTTTTGATACTTTTTCTCAAACTAATTTGATAAGTAAGGATTTAGTTAATAAGACGAATCTAGAAACTTAAAATCATCTGAATCCATATTCATTGGGTTGGTTTATGAAAGACATAAACATCAAGGTTACCAAACAGTCCAAAATTATGTTTGGTATTGATAAGAAGTTTAATGATGAAACTACTTTGGATATTGTTTTTCTTGATGTGTGTGGTGTAGTCTTTGAAAGCCCATACTTGTATGTCAAGGATTCCATCTTCATGAGAAGAGTCAAATGATACCTCTTGATGAAATATGGTAAGAATTACATCATTTCAGCCTTTGTATGAGACTTAAAGATCTCTTTAGTAAGTGCCTCTGAAGCTAAGAAGCTTATTAATGCTAATGGGAAATTTGCATTACTTCCTTTGAGAGATATAAAAGAAGAGGAAGTAGTTGCATCTAAAACCACTTGTAGAATGCTTACTAAAAAAGAGCAGAAGCAAATGAAAGAGTTAGTTCAAAAGTTCAAGGAAGTTTTCCAAGAGCCTTTAGGATTATCTCTAGTTAGGCCAATTGAGTATGAAATGCACTTACTACCCAATAGTCCACTTCTAAACTTGGGATTGTACATGTAATATTTGAAGGATGCCAATGAGGTAAAATAAAAGTTGTATTCTTTGTTTAAGCAAGGTATCATTTGTCCTATCACTTATCCATGTGGTTATCCTATTGGCTTAGTACCTAAGAAAGATGGTTCATGGAGAATGTGTGTTTATTATAGAGCATTAAATAAAATAACCATCAATAATAGGTACCATATTCCTCACATTGATGATTTGTTGGATCAGTTACAACATGTTAAATATTTTACTAAGCTTGACTTGAAATATGGGTATCACCAAGTGTGGATCAAGGACGAGGACATATAGAAAACAATGTTCAAGACCAGGAAAGGGTTGTATGAATGATTAGTTTTACCATTTAGACTATGTAATACACTAGGTACATTCATGAGGTTGATGAATGAGGTAATGTGTCCATTTATTGTTTACTTTATCATTGTGTACTTGGATGAAATTATGGTTTTTAATAGAAATTTTGAGAAGTATATCAACCATTTGCATCGAGTTTTACAAGTTTTGAAGGAGAACCAAATATTGTTGAATGAGAGTAAGTGTGAGTTTTCTCAATAGTCACTTGTCTTTTTGGGGCATGTGGTTAGATATAGAAAGTTGAAGATTGATCCGTCAAAGATAGAGGCCATTGTGAATTGTCCTATACCATCCAGTTTGACCGAGACCAAGAGTTTTTTTGGTGTAGTTAAGTATTTTAGTAAGTTCATCAAGAAATTATCCTCCACAACAATGCCTCTACATTCGGTGACATCATGGGGGTAAGGATTTTGATTGGGGTAAGAAACAACAAAATGTTGTGAGTCATCTAAATACAATATTAGTCATGCTCCAGTTTTGGCATTACCTAACTTACGTATGCCTTTCGAAGTGTAAACTGATGCTAATGACTATGCTAGTGGCGCTATCATACTTCCAGGAGGTAGGCCCATCTGTTATCATTCTGAATTGTTTCATGGCGTAGTTTTGAATTATTGTATAGAGGACAAGGAATTGTATGCTATTGTGCAAGTGGTCAAGAAATAGAAACATTACCTGATGGGTAAGGAAACTATCATACACATGAATCACTAACCTCTTCAATATTTTTTGGCTCAAAATAAACTTCAACATAATAGACACTATAAGTGGATGGGTTTCTTGCAGCAGTTTCACTTGATTATAAAGTATAAGAATGGTGTGAGTAATGAGTTAGATAATATGTTATCTAGACCTCCTTTATTGTCAGCTATGGGCACTTTAACTCTTCTTGATCCTTTTGGGGGTGAAGCATATCAGGAAGGTTACGAGTAGGATCCGGATTATGGGGAGATCTTTTAGCAGAAACCTCTAAGTGAGGACTTTGCACTTAGGGGAGAATACTACTTATAGGAAAATTTTCTGTATGAGAACAAGAAGCTTTGTGTGCCTAAGGGGGAAAGAGTTCAATTCATGTGGAAAGTACACACTTCTAAGGTGGCTAACCACTTTGGTGTAAAAAATACTATAGCACACTTACAAAGGTATGTTTCTTGGCCAAACATTCAAGCAAAAGTTGTTAAATTCATCAAAGGTTATGTTTTATGTGGTAAAAATAAGCCTAGTAACAAAAATTTGGGGTTATATATGCCATTACTAGTTCTTTCCTGGCCATGGGAAAACATCTCCATGGATTTTTGGGCGGTTTGCCTACTTCCAAGAAAGGGCATGATTATATCTTTGTGGTAGTGAACCAATTTAGTAAAATGTGTATTCTCATTCCTTACAAGAAGACCATCAATTCCAGTGATGCAACTGAGTTTTTTTTTACTAATGTGTGGGTTTATTTTGGTTTACATGATTCTATTGTATTAGATAGGGACCCAAAATTTATTGGGAAATTTTGGTCTACATTGTAGGAAAAGATGGATACTGTAACATCCCCATTTTAAAATACCAGAACAAGAGAGAATTTTTTTTTTTTTTTTTGATAACGTTCTCTGTTATGAATTACAAAATTCAAACACACGTTCTAGAGTTTTAATAATTGTTCTCTGCCCAAACGACACAGTTTGGATCACACAATTTTTTTTTAAACGAATGTTCCCTGTTCACATATTTACAATATGGAACACACATTCAATGCCATTCAATCTTATAACAGATTCTATATGCTACTGTAAATGACTCGAGGAACTACCGATCTTCCATTTTCATGGCTCGGAGTTTCAACGATCCTTCATTTCATGACTCGGCAACAACCGATCCTTCATGTTTGTTTATGCATGGTATATTATATATACCTGTTCTCATAACCGATTCTGGTTATCGAAGTGATCCATTTAAGAAGCCTATCTGAATATCTGTTATTGATATTCATCTGACATCCTGCATCTTAAATTAAGTGATAAGGACAACGCAACCAGTAATTGCGATACTTTGGCCAAATATTTTCACATGCTTTGCATGATCATATTCCTGGATGTTATACACATCTACAGAATACATCCTTCACCTCACTTCACCTGTTATCTAGAATGGTCTTTCCTGGTTCCTACCAGTCCTCTTCGTTTAAGTTCAGTTTTAAACTTTCAATTCCAACTAGTAATATGAATGGGTATAGGAAGGCACTCCTGGTAACTAAATATACGCAGACATACAGTGTCGTTCCCCACGACTCCGTGTGTCTAGTTATCCTTAGTGTTCTGGAGTCACTCCGTATACCAAATTATATCCTATCCCCTGTTAAGAGCTACACATTCAGCCTATGTATTCTTGATGTTTTAATTCGGGAGGGCATTGCAATATGTCAGCTGCAACATTGTGTCGTCATGAAGACCCCGTCTTCATGGAGACACATTGCTGTAGCTGGCGTATGCCAATGTCCTACAGAATTCTCCCATCGAGAATGCATATCCTGCTCAAGTGATTTGGATACGATTTAATAATTAAAATCGACCTTCAGCATCCACGCTGATCCCTTGATCCTCGTTTCTGTTACAGTTGTACAGAGCTAAGAGGGACTAAATCCGTCCATTAACTTGCTATGAATCTTCTCCTTCGTGTCGAAGGGCTGCATTTCCCTACTTGGTTCACTTCTTAATCAATGGATTAAGCGATCCGTACCGACGGACGTGATAAGTTTAACTTATTAAACTTAGCCAAGATTTTCTCAACTGCAACTGAATTCAGAATTCTAACTTATTAGACGTCATTTAAACGAGGTCTAATTCCCAAGAACAGTATTCATTTTTCCTCCTTAACATTATATGGTTAAGGTCCATTAGTTATGGATATACTTATCCTATATCCTTTATTCTGAATTTAACATACGAGATCATTAACGGAATTCGAAAATGAAGTTCGATTACTCCAAGTTATTTGATATTCCTTAGCTCCTAAGCTAATCCTGAATACCTTCCGATTATGGAATCATATTCTTCTTAATCCTTTTTAATGTCAATTAAAAATTCATCTTTACCCAAGTATGAACTAATTGCATTTTTTCAACTTAAAAGTTGCCTTCAAGTAAGAATAGATATCAGTTTCCATTTAGCGTCCATCCAAGGAGAATAAACAAATCCAAATCAAGAAATAACATTATATTTCCAATTTAGACAACAAAATCAAACTGATATAATTATTAAAATAATACACATGTAATTGGATTCAATATTTTATGTCATAATCCGTACAATAGCCAATCCAGCTGATTGGGCATGGTTTACATAAATCATCCATACAACTCATGGACAGAAGAATATATTTTCTTCTTTTCACAATTCCTCGAAGAGAAATCAAAGTAACAATTACAATTCATTTTACAGCTAATCAAGAAGCATCAGAAAACAACCATGTCTTCATTCTAATCAAATTTCATCTGCAAAATGAATTGCACGGGTCAGTTCAATGAACTGAGCATATTAAGCACTTATCCTTAAAATAAGGTGATTCAACTAACAGTCTCAATAAAAGAACCCTGCTTTTATGAAACGACAGTAAAACATCAATCACGAAATAGGCACAAAAGAAAGATCAACATAACAACTGAACTATCAAAATATCATCACAATCAGCCAGAGGACTGCTGTCCCGTTTCCACACAATCTTAAACATTCTGTTATCATTTCCTCGCCTTTCATTAATAATAAATGCAAAGGATGAAACTAATTGAAATGTAAATCCATTACTTTCCTTTCCGTTCGTGCATCACATTAGATTCCAAACAATCAAGTATAGACAAGAAAGCAAACAACAATGCATATAGTTGCTCCCATCTTATCACTATAAAAATTCATTATTCACGAATTACAGATTTCCAACTGAATGAAAGAAGAAGAGATCATTTTTCCAAGTTATTCATCCATATCTCTATTTCTTTCCACATGACTGTTCAAACAATGGAATCCAAATGAGAGACAAATCAAGATAACAGTTCAAAGTGAAACTTACAAAATCCATTCGGAATTCACTTTCCGGCAGCAAGAATGATTTCATTTATAATCATCTTTAAATGAAAACAGGGAAGAATTCATCATCCATATCCATACTTCATTTGAATCAGACTCATATAAAGATCCGAAACAGGTTAGTACAACATTATGTTCATCCAAGATCAAACAATATAAGGTTGCGTACTATATATTTACCATACTAAAAGAAACCATATTTCTTTCACCGTATGCTAAACAGACAAACAATATTTCAATCATGCAGTCAATTAATCACATGATTTCCTAATCCTATGAGCATATCCCGTTCAAAATAACATTTTATTCATTGCTGTTACCTACAGCAAATTCAATTATAAAGTACAGTAAGCCCCTAATGCTATCTCCAGAATTCAAAAGCAACAGAGAACATTTCCTGTCCTTGACCCTCACTAAGAAAACAATCATCTTCTTCGAACTCTTCAAGAATTGTTCAGCTGGTTTCAATTCTACCAAATGACAGTACCAAACTCAGAATGCCACACGAAATATTTAAATATTTCATTTGCACAGAAGGTACATCATTTAGAAAATAATTTAATTACTATCTCTTTCGAAATCAATTAGCAGAAGAGGGAGAGCTAATTTCCATGATATCAGTAAGAACAATCATTTGTTCAGAAGAAAAGAAAACACCCAAAACATGCTTACTGCCAACAAGCATTCTGCCCGAATCCCCCTTTGGTTGAGTCCATAATAATATGCAAGACTTTGGAATGCAATATTCAGTTATCAATACCTCTTTTTGAAGTAAACCCGTATAGGGAGCTAAATGCGTAAGTCAGATACAGTTAAGACAAACCCAACAACAAGACAGAATTCCCATGCATCACTTCTTTCGCACAACAATTTAAAGTCAAATACGCATTCATAAAACAGTCCGAACTAGAGGATTGAGTGATCATCATTTAAACACCACAATTCATCTTACCTTCTTCAGCAAGAAAACAGTATATTATACTATAAGTTCAGAAGGAGAAACTATTTCTTTTCTAACTTTCACGAGCACTCATATAAAATTCCAATGCCCATTCTTTTAAAATACAAATGCCATTTCCTTATAATCCCGAAACAGCAGAAGGAAGAGAAAAGTTCTATTTCTTTCAGCAAGAAAACTTCAGCACAGAATCGACATCAAGTCGCACACACAACTTTCACTATCTTATCACCAAGTTCATGTGACAAAAGACAATCATACAGCAATAAGATGACCAACACTACCTGCACAGTTTCCTATCATCTTTTTTTTTTTGCAAGAAAACCAGTTTGAAACCCTGTCTAATCATCAACAACCAACACAGCATGGAGGTATTCTATACAAGAAGAGCAAGGCAGTTAAACACAGCACAGAGAAATGACTTTCTTATCATTTCAAAAGAAAAGGAACAACAAGGGTTGACGAACCCAAATCATGGCACACAACCCAACCATATTCAACCTCCATTTACATGCAAAGGCAGTCCTAGACACAACAGCAAGGAATGATTACACAACCTGTTCCAATTTCCACACAACATGAACAGAGAAGGGAATATCTATATCCAACCACCATACAGTTACAACCGATGCAGTAATTCATTTCCAACTTGATTCGAGCAAAAACAAATCAAAACTGAGCAACCAGAAACGATTCATCATATCATTTTCCAAACAAAAGAAGCAAGAATCGATGAAACCCAATTCGAATCGACTCGACAACAGTCACAGAATCAAAACCCAAGAGCAGGGTTGTTTTAATGAAACACTTAATCAAAGCAAATATTTTTAAAGAGAAGGGCTTAACATGCCTAAAATATCTTTTCCTAAGCTCGGAGAAAGCTTCGTTTGCCGCGTTATTTCCTTCCACAGCGACAACACAAACTTCCAGCACCCTTTCTTCTTCAGGCTTAGCAACAGCCTTAAAAATCTCCAAGCACAGTGTCAATTCCAAGAGCTGGTTCGACTGAACCAGACCAGAAAAACCAAATGCAGAGCAACTTTGCAAAAGCCAAATCGAAACAATGAAAAATCAAATTCCCTCATACACTTTCCAAGGCGAACTGGTCACGAGGACCAAGAATAATCAATGCAATTAAGGCTCTGCCTTTTCCTTACTTTCCACGCCATCGCCACTTGGGTTGGCGAACTCAATCTTTCAAAATTCCCATGCGAAAACCGAATTTGGCTCTATCTTCAAATAGATGCCTCTATTTCCTACCTGCCCTGCCAAAACTTGCGATGTCCACGTATGGACTGTTTATTAAATGCCAATGAATGCCCTTTCCATCCTTATCCCTTTCCTTCCAAGGGTCTGCGCGCCCTTTTAGATTAGGATTAGTTTAGGTTGTATAAAGTGTTCAACCTAGGTCTTAGTTTAGCCTTAGATTTTAGGGCTTAGGTTTATTTTCCCTCTTTTTTTTTGTAATTTAAAAATCCACTTAGGATAATAGTGTAGGATGCATGTTAGGACTTAGGATTAGTTTAGGGTTTTTAATTTATACTAACCACTAACACTAATCAACTTCCATCCTGCCCTCCTACAGACATTCACGTTAATTCAGAGCAGGATGTTCCATCCTTTGGATCACGTGCCAAGGCCACCCGCGTCCAGGCCGTTCTTGCCTCACGAGGTCCCAAGTTCGACAGTACAGGGTTCAAGAATCGAACCTCTGTCGTTGGTATCTACGTGCCAGCTGCCCAAAATTACAATCAGGCGCTACATGCTCATAACAATCCCAGGTTTGGTTCCAGTGTGAATCGACACAGAAATCACAAGAGGACCTCAACATACTTGGATCAATGGAATTGATTCAAGGTATGCTGTCAATCAGTAATGAGAGTATAGCAAATATACGACAATTTGTCATCACATTAGCAAACACGCAAGTACAATAATTGTTGTCCTATACAATAAATCACAGCATGCAAGAATCCAAGTTAGAAACACATTCCTTTAAGATCAGAGTTTCCCTTAACATGTTTTCTTTCATTCCAGCAGTTATAACAGCATGAAAAACATTCACCAATATAATTTGCAAAATCAGAGTGTTACAGATACTAAGCTGAAGAGATCTACCACTTTTCATCCGTAGATAGATGGGAAAATAGAAGTGGTAAGTCATACCTTGGTCTAGCTCTTGAGAGGGTACAATAGGAAACGTCATAGGACTTGAGATGAGAATTTGGTATATATCCAACATTTTTATAAGAGGGTAGTTTATGCTTCTACGAGTAATACTTCTTTTGATACATGATTTGGTTATTTTCCCAAGAGTGAATTTGATGTTGTTTTGATATTACCATGTAGAAATGATGGAAAAGTGGATCTAAAGACCCACAAAGCTGAAAGGTTCATTGATAAAATGCAGTAGATACACCTCTAAGTACATGAGAGGTTGAAAGAGTCACATGCCAAGTACAAAGCAAGGCATCAAATAGAACTGAGCATTCTTTCCTTGTTGGTGACAAGGTATGGTTATACTCAAGTAGAGAAAGGAAACATGGAAGATAATAAACTCAAACCTCTTCATTATGGCCCATTTGAAATTTTGGAACAAGTGGGTAAGAATGTATTTCACTTGGATTTGCCTCCTTATATGAGAATATATTCAGTTGTGAATGTTGAGAATTTACGTCTCTTTAAGCCCTCCATGTTGGATCAGGAAGAAGAGGGATTGTTGTTACCATCTATATTTCTCCATACATTTAGCTAGAATTGGAGGAAGATGTGGTATTGTAGAGGAAAGAGATGACAACACAATGGGGAGTGCAATACATGTGGTTTATTGGGTTGAAAGGTCAGTTGCCTACCAAGGACAAGTGATATTCTAGAGAGGATGTGGGGAAGAAATTTCCTCACCTCATCATTCCTTGAATCTTTTAAGGACTTAAAATCCTCAAATTAGGGAGGTATGATCCAAAAATGGATATAAAAATACCCAATTATATGTATTCTCCTTATTGAGACTTGTAAAACATACCCTTAGCATGTTCATTGTTCTTAGAAAATGGTTAAGTTAGGCTGATAGTGATCCAAACACCTTCAAATGATAAAAGAGACCATTTCTTGTTAGGTTATGTGTATTAATTGTGTGACTACCACAAAACTTCCACAAAATTACCTTGACTTCACTTAGTAAATTTTGCGTAACTTCTACACAGTTTTGCCCCAATAGCGCCACAATGAGGAATCTGAATTGTTGTAAATGTTTGGGCTTCTCAAAATAGTTTTTTTCACCTTCCTTCCATCTTGGGCAAATAAATTATAAATATAAGTGCATTTATTCATTTTGAGCATGTGATTTGAGTGAATTCAAGTGTGAGTGTAGGAGGAAGTTGGAATTGTTCTTGTTTTGTTCATAAAGAGTTGTGTTCTTTCTTGTTGAGGATTGTAAGTAAGTAATGCAAGTAGAAGGAGCTTGAATCCTTCTTGAAGGTTATAATTTGACAATAAAATTGTATTGTATTGGAGATTTACATGGTGAAGGGAAGCAAAATCACTTACCCAGCTGGAGTTTCCCACATTGGGTTTCTCCAAGATAAAATTATTTTCTCCTTGTCTTGCATCTTTCATTTTTAGTATTATGTGAATAATTCTTGTATAATAAACTAGATATTAAAATACTATTCAAATTGTTCATTCATTATCACAACCTAAGATATATTTATTGTTTTAAAGAGGTAGTTTATGAATCAGGCCCTGATTTAGACTTGAGGATGAGTTATAGGTTCTTGACCTCCAAAGTATACCGAAACACTACAATTACCACCTATGTGACTTGCAAGAGGTGATTCCATCATTAAACATCGATTAAGTGTTTAGAAACACTTTCATCAGAGATGCCTTGTTTGTGAGTTTGAGGTGATTACCATCATCAATCCTAGTGATATTATTTCATCAAGCTCATGATGATCATTCCCTTAATGACCTTGAGTTTCGATGGAGATCTTGATGTTTCATATCCATCATCATCCTAGTGATGTTTCTAATTTCATTCATTGTCCAAGTTACTGTCTTTTACACTTATTAATTCACTCTAGTTTGTTCCTTATCATAGTATAATCTACATGATGTCCCTTTCATGAATGGATTCAATAAGGATGACTCCCTTCTGCCATAATTGGGATGAGTGGAATCATCTAGTTTCTCACATTAGACTGTGTTCTGTAGGAATCACTTCAGAATTGATGCTTTAGGATCCTGCAAGGGTTTTCTTTCATATTTATACAACGAGACACATTTTTACCCTTTCAATGGTGGAAAAAAGTAGCGAGATAGGTAGAATGAGAGTTGCCATAACTTTTTGATCTCAATTCTAGGACTTACTATTTTAGCATGTCCTATCTAGGACTACTAATTTTAGCAAATTTTCATGATTTTCTTCTTTTGATTTTTCTTACTTGTTTGGGATGTTGTAGAAGTTGAGAATTCACCTTTTTGAAAAATTACTATTTTTAGACATGCCTAGCCTTGAACACCTGCTATTTTTAGTAAGTGCACTTACAGGTGTCGAGTTGCAATGAAAAATATTCTTGAAATTTTGGGTTTTGCTCCAAGATTCCCTTCTCCAATTTTCAAATGATTCCCTCATCTAGATTAGTGGGAAAATGAGAATTTCATTGAGGAGGAAAAAATAGTGAGATAAAAATCAGTCCTCCATATCTCAAAAAGTTGGCCACCTCATCATGCAAGAAATGGCTATGATGAAAGTAGATTTTCTTAAAGACATTTGCTCCAAATTTAAGGGTTTTTCGCTTACTGAATCTCCATAGAATCAAAATACAACTTGCTACCATTTTCTATTGTGGAATATCAGCTATTAGTAGAGGTCAAAAGGAAAAACAAATATACTTTTCAAGAAAAATTACCAAGTTTTGTGAGAGAAATATTTTGCTTAGCTTCTATGTAGTTTTTGACATGTTTGAGACCTTGAGAGCTTCTCCACAGTTAGAAAATTTTTCACATGAGGGGTGAGGTCACACTTTTATTTCCTTCTTATCCCTTAGGGGAAAAATGGGATAGAGGGGACACCGAGGTATCCAAAGTGTGACATGAGTGCATGAGGGAGCTGAAAATGAGATCTAGGGGCGAGGAAATGACACTTAGGGAGAAAAATGTGGTCACATGGGGGTCCATGGGCTACAATAATGCTTGGGTCACAATTTTGTGTTCCAATTTCCCCTTCAGGGACATATGGGAAAGAGGGGACACCAGGGACACTAAAGTGCAACCTGGAAAAAGGAGGGAGGTTGCAGTTTGGTGTCCCCTTGTACCGTGGGGACATAGGGGACACCTGGGTGTCCAAAGTATGACATGGGGAGGAGATTGGGGTTAAAATTTTGTGTCCCCCTTGTCTCTTGGGGGAAATACGGGACACCTGGGTCTCCAAATTGTGACTTTGTCATCCTAGGAAAGAAAATGTTTCCCTATATGTCCATATATGGACACCAAACTTGACTTTTTTCGCCACGGGAGCTTAGGAAAATGATTTGGTGTCATATATATATGATTTTGAATCAAAATCACATTTTAAGATCAATGGAACCATTCCAAAATCCAATTCTTCTTGAAACTCAAAATTTAGGGCCTAGTTCATTTTGAACTTAGAGGGGCAGTTGACGAGTTTTGAAATACCTCAGAAAGAATTTAAGCCTTGGAGAAAATTTTATGTTTCCAACTTTTAGAGGATTCAAATATATTTCCAATTCCTATTTTTTTTATTATTAACTCATTCAGGAACTCCCAAAATCATCTGAAGAAGTCAAGTTTCGCAGAGGAGCTTTCATTTCCTACACCCTACATATCCGCCATTGAACATATTTCTCTTGAATCATGTTTTCTTTCCAAAAACTTCCTAAATTTCCTTGGACATGTTTAATTTTCTCCAAAATAACCTTCATATGCTTTTGATTTTCCCTTAACACTTTTGGAGTGTGTACAATTAGCTGCAAAATGGCCAAAAATAATGTTTTTAGGCCTCCAAAGGAAGTAATGTTTTATCGAGTCACAATGAATTCATCAACCATATTGGGTAATCATCCTTGCACACAAAAAAAAATTGAAAAAATTGTTAGGAATTTCCTCTAATATAGAACAAAGGGTTGAATTGAGGGTAAGCTGACCAAAAGAAGGATGCACAGTGACTGGGAAGCCTAATTTTCAATTCGGGGCTTAATTATTGTTCATCAAAATTTTAATTTTCATGTTAGCTATTTTACATGACCACAACTATCTCTTTCTTAGGGACATTCAATTGTAAGGGGAAATAAATAACCTTAGGCATCTCATGGGGTAGTATACTAGTGATTTATATATTGGGCAATAAAGTCATTTACACCAAATAACAAGAAAAGATACAAACACAACAAAGAAATGAACACGATCAACACATGAAAGGGGAGAGAAAAACAAGATGGGAAGGGAAATATAAAAAAAAGGGAAACCATGAAAAAACATCCTAAATCACTTATTTTACATGCGGAGGACAACCTGATTTCACTATAGCATCAAATATGATTGAATGCTTACCCATACATGAGTATCACTGAATTCCTTTCTTCCACAAATCCATTAACAAGTTCACTGAAATATGACCCCTATCTCAATTTTTTTGAGAAATCTAGTATGATTTCTCTGGTAAGTGAGGGCCCACTTAGTCATTTCATTTCCTTTATTTCTTTGACACTCTATTCCCTTCTTCTCATTGATTCCCAAGTTCATCCCAATTGTTGATTTTCCTTCAATGTTATAAGGACGAGTCTTGTTCACACTAGGCTTATTATTTTCACATTGAGGCTCATGCACTCTAATGGGAAATTGACCTTCACTTATCATCTAATTCATGAACACCATTTCCATGAGTTGATTCTTGATAGATGTTTTGAGAATTCCAACACTATGAAACTCCTCTTCATGTTCCCTATTTACCAATTATTCCAAGTTGTCTTCTTTCACACACACTGGTTCATTCTTAACCAGTTGTTTACTATGTTGTGACTTGCAAAATGCCTTATCCTCTTGAAACGAAAATGGGTAAAAGGTTGGGTATGAAGAATTAAAAACACCACCTTCTCTTCCTTGGTCATTGAAAGCCTCTTTTACTTAAGCGGAGTCAACCTTGAAATATTTGAGACTGTTCTTGTTCATATATCCTTTACTGAGAAATTTTTATTTTCATCTTAAACGAAATCAACCTTGGGGGAATCAAGAACCATCCTATCCATCCATCCTTCATTGATAAGGTCTGCAACTTCATGAAAGGGGAATGACTACAAACTTGGGGATGAAATATTTAGATTGTTATTTTCCCAATATTGAACACCATAAACTAGGGAGTCCATTTCCATGATGAATTCATCCTCTTCTTGAGTAGATTCAATTTCAAGAGTCCTACATAATTGTTATTCATGCATTCATTCTTGAAAGAGTCGTCCCCTCCCAATGGGAAAGAGAAACATCTATATTCACAATCATACTTATTGAATGATTCATCATGTTGAACATTGAGAACATACTTGGAAACATGGGACTTACCTTCCAATAAGTTGTTTGAGGTCACTTTGCATTCATGACCTGCACCACTCACTGCCTCATGATTTCTTTGCTGCAAGTCAAGACTTATATGACCATCATCATCACCCAATAGAGAAAATTTATTCATGCTCACCTCTAGTGGGAAGTATATGCTTTCAAATTCTAGTTTTATTAGATCACCATGATGCTTTCCGAATGGCTCTTTCATACCTGGATACTCCTCTATCAACATGGGTAGCTCAACATCTTCCTCTGAAGCTATAAATAATTTGTAATGCCTCTAATCTTGGAAACATGATATCCTCCCTTGAGTCATCTAGTCTTTAAATGATGTATTTCATTTTCCTGATGGGAAGGATTTTTTTCATCTTACCATTAACTAGAATGGTGGCATGTGACCAATCCATATATATATATATATATATATATATATATATATATATATATATATATATATGCCAATATCCCTACAGACGCTTTAACTTAACAACATACCATATGAGGTTGACATGTTTGCTATACTTATTTTCATTGTGATCTTCTTGTCAGGAAAAAATAAAAATGTTACTTGAGAATCCTTTTCCTGGCCAACAAGAGGTACTTCTTTGGTTTCCATGGAGTATAAATGGCTAGGAGTGGGAGTGAGAGAGAGACCAAGTGATTTAACAACTTTTTTAGGCATGCCATTTTCAGAGGCACTAAATTCATTAATGAAATTATTTAGTTTATATCCATTAACCAACAAGGCAAGATAGAAAGGTTCTATCTTCCTCGAGGTGGAGGGAGTGGAAACAAGAAGGTTTTGAGAAGGATTCGTATGAGGAGAAAGAGGTAGTTCTTTGACAGTGGAATTTTTGGAATGAACTTGAACTACTTTCTTTAATAAATTGAACAAGGCTATCAAATTTCTTGGGATGAGTTCTCAAGTACTCAGACTTAAAACTCTGAATTTTGGATTTCTTGTAATGGTCAATGATGTCAAAAGGTGTAGAACTATGACAGCCTTGGCATGAGCAAGATTTATATTCTTAGGATCAATAGAGGCAAAATCTGATTTTTCAAGAGGAGATGAAAGGGACTTACTTGAAGAGGTGGTTGGATTCTTGATTGAGGTAGTCTTGGGCTTCTTCTTGACTAACCCCATGGAAGTAGACATCGATGATCCTCCTTTTTTTTGTTATTTTTCATAAAGTTATCATTTTAGGATTCACAATGCTTTACTTTGGCATCATAAGAAGAGGCTTATTTATCTATTTGTGATCGAGTGAATACTGCACATGTGTATCTATCTACGGGTTCTTTAATATCTTCATTTGGTGAATATTCAAAATACCCAATCATAGCACATTCATCTTTTCCTTCTTCCTCAATTTTTGATTATGTAATTTCTTCTCATTCATCTTCACTAGTCCAACATATTACACTAGTGGAGATTCCAAGGCAAGCCTTTGGGGTGCTCATGTAATCTAATTCTTGTTCCTATTTTGATGCGAGGAACGTAACAATTCCTTTCTTCAATGAAGTCAAGTCATTGAATAACTTTGTAGTAATTGATCAGTTATTTCATCTTTGAAACTCTGAGCCTTATCCTTCATTGAATAGTTCTTGATACTTCATGACATGATAATATTATCTTCCACATCAATGGAAAGTTCTTGAGCATTTTCCAAAATTTTCGGTTATGCTCTCCATAGTATGAAACCATCTTTGGAAAACTGAGCATTCATGAAGAACCTTTATTGATTATCTGTAGTAGGAAGAGAATCAATAGGAATCTTGTTGATCAACTTATTGAAATTCACTATAAATTCAATCATGGGCTCTTGGAGTTCTTTCTTCATTTAAGAAAGTTGAGCAAAGAGGGCAATGAACATCTTTTGCAATCTTGAATCTTGCTTCAAACCTAGTTTTCATATCCCCCCAATCAGTAATTGAGCATGATGGAAAGTAGTAAAACTAGTCCACTTCCGCATCTTGTAATGATTCCATGAATAACTGCATGATAATATATTCATGTTGTACTCCAATAACACCAAATGCTATGATAAAAATTGTGATATGATCATCTGGACATTGTTTTCCATCTCCATATAATTTGGGAAAGATTTTTTTTTTTATCCTTTTGGAAATTCATGGAGTGGAGGAGCCAAAGTTAGCGGACTAGTGTTTTGTCCCCATGGTAGAAGTACAACCATTATTTTGCCTTCTTCTTCTGGTTCTTATTTTCTTTCTTCTTCTGAAGGAATGAGGTCTAGTGGTTCTATAGATACTTATGCAATGCGACCTTCAATAGGTAAGTTAGGATCAAATTAAGGAAAGTACTCTTGACTGGCTTGCCTTGCTATTTTGAACAATGGGAAGCCTGAAATCAACTTGATGTTACTCTTTAAATGTCATGTCAATTATGTCACCTGCACAATCAGCTTGAATATATCTCTTTTCTGTCAACTTGCTCAAAGTTTTAGATAATAATGTCAACTTATACTACTTAGTTCATTACAAAATGGGAAATATATACAATAGGAAATGTAGTAAAATCTTGGTAAGTAATCATATAAGAAATTTAATCTCTAAAGAATAATCAACTTTTTTTTCTTTGACAACATTAGATTTCAACTTGGGTGGATTTTTGAATGTGTCCATTCGCACATATAATGTGAATGAATATTGATGGAAGACTACCATCTTCTTGAGATGTCATATGCACAATGGATTTTCATGAACTTGGTTGAATGTTTCCTTTTTTTACACTGAGTAATTCTTTACTTGCATCATCAAAAACTATTTCCTATAAAATTCCAATGTGGTTTGCAATTTAAACCCTGAAGAAGTACCGATAATCAAAACCTATGGAAAACTTATTACATGCATATAAAATCCATTTTCCTTAAGATATCTATATAGTCTTCTTATTACATGGAGTGCTTATATGCATTGATGGGAAAGATAGATAAGTAAAATACCCCATTTCATCAATAGAAACTATAGTTCCTCTTAGGAATATCCAAAGTGGTTTTTCAAAACCAAGAGATCCACTAAAAACTATCTCATAGATATTTATTTGGACATAATTACGAACCCCAAGTTCATCATGGCTTGTTAGAGACCAAAAAGCATAATTTTTTCCATGTTCCTCACACCAATTTCTCAGCATGGTTACTTCTTCAATACTTGTATTTATAAACATATTAGTGTTTGATAGTATTCCCAAATACTTTCCATTAAAATCAGTTATGTGAACACACTTGAAAATCAATAATAGAGCATGGGCCTAAGTTAATGAGGCATTGGATTTCAGAACCCTCCATCACAGAACAATCACCCCAGAGTGTAACATCAATAGTGCAATTAGACACATCTGTAATTGGATTTGTCTTCTTCTTCAGTTCTTAACCATCCTTCCTAAATAGTGTTTCAAATTCACCAAAAAATGTAACAATTCTAAGTACATTTATCATTGAATTTTCCTTCATGTTGCTGATTTCACTTATCAAAACAAAGTAAAACTTGTTAAATAGAATAGAGTCATCATAAAAAATTAAGCTTCCAAGATTGACATGTTATGCAACTATATTTCATATTGTGATGGGAGATTGTTAAACATGTTATCAACCTTCCGCAATCTTCCATTAAAAATTGTATACACATTTCCAACTGGGATATTATCATAATGTTTATCCACTTGTTCATTAAAACAAATAATTCATATTTTTTCTTCATCCTTGCCAATGATATCAAAGTTTAATACTTTTCCACTCCCTCTATTGTTGTTAAAGTTATGAATGTTTGACTTAGAAGTGGCTCTACCTTGTATATTTCATCCATCATGAAATAGAGATAATGCTCCTATAAGAAGTATGCAAACAAAATTCTCTCTTGTTCCTGTCAGTGGGTTATTTCTAGTAGAACCATTCATCAATGTAGGTGTATTTTGGGGCTCCATTTTATAATTGAGAAAGCCTACAAAATTTAAGCAATCAAGAAGAAGGAAAATAAAATGTTTAGATGATATAAATAACTAAAAATAACAAAACTACATTATTTATTGGAGGCCGATTCAATTAAAATAATTGAAAATGAAGGAAAGCAAACATATCTATGACATGTTAAATTTTAAAAATGTGTCAAAACCAATTTAGTATATTTGATATTAAAGGTGTATTATAGGAAAACCAAAAATAAGTAATGGAAATCTTAAAATTATGACTTATTGTCCCAAAAATTTCAACAAACAAATCATGTTTATGTTTTTTTTGTCATTTCTCTCCTATAAATGCTCATTATAAGCCTCTATTAACATATCTTTCCAAAATTACACTAAATTTTCATATTGACATTATAAAATAGAGGAGAGAGGAACCATTAACCATATATCTTTTTTGGTAAAATATATCACCACAATAAAATAGAGGATAAGGAACCAATTAACCACAGATCTCTATCAATAAAATATCTTACTACAATGAGGTAAAAGAGAGGGGAGCCATTAGCCATATAGCTATTTTGATAAAATACACATGCCACATACATAAATATGACCTATATAATTGCACCAACAAATACGAGAAAACACCACATAAACTAAAATCACCTAGCAAAAACAAAATATGCCATACAAAAATTGAAAAAAAAATTCAAAAATAAGATTATGTTTTTAACATTGAATAAATAAATATACATTTAGCTAATATTATAGTTCCATTTCAGTACATATCTATATGTCAAACATAGGGAATAACACATTGCATGGGATAGTTATACCGTATAATTTCAAGAATAAATATTACAAAAGCAACATGGACTAACAAAAAATATTCCATATAAAACAAAGGGAAAAATGATATCTTATTTCAAAGGAAAGACAAAAAGTTCATGCAATGGTAAAATTTCAAATTGTTTAAAGTAACATAACAAGAGTACATTTCAACAAAAATTATTTGTTTTGAATCTTTTCTTGAACCATTGAATTTTTTGATCCCAAAAATTTTGTTTGGCTCTATTTGGAAATTATTTCATTGATTTAGGATTTGGAACATCAATCCCATTCTGAATCAACTTAGTCCCTGGTCGTATTGAATTGCATGATGAACACTATCATAAATTAGACCAAAACCTCTTGAGTATGGTTTTTGTCTTAAAATTTGAAAGAAAAATCATCCGAGGTTCAACAACACCAATTTTTTTCATATGGTCCTCTTTTATCTCATATCTACTCAGATTTTTTCTTCTATGAAAGACAACATGAATTACAAATTGCTTTCTAAAATAATCTTCTTCATAGTGATTTTTTTTCACAGAAAATGTCCAAGTTGGTGTGTCACGAGGTATTGGGATGTTTGATGTGTTCCTAGTCCTTATTTTAGTTGAATATAGATGCACAAAAAAGCAACATGTCAGGACACCACATCACATCAACATAATACATAGGATATAAATTTTGGGAGGACATTCATTAGGCCACTTTAACAACCTTTCGCATACATAGTCTAACGTCCAACTTGGGACGTGTTAGGATTACTTCCTATGGAAAAATTCCCTCAGCAAATCCTATCTCCTGGTACCGAACAAGGCACATGTAGCCCATATAACCGAGCTGGAAAAAATTATAAAATATTTCTAACCACCACGAAGTGCACTTTTTTGTAAACATGCATATGAAAACCCATACATGGTGTCTATAAAAATTAAAGTCAGACTTAAAATGCATAACATTAATGGATGACATAAAACAAATGAACTATATTTCTACCAATTAATTAAAAATGCTCTAAACAAATTAACGACAATTATCAAATATTATTCTTACTATTATACTACATAAATCTTGTTTTTAATTTTCTTCATCCAAAGATTATTTTTTTGTTTTGAAGTTTGGTCGATGAAAACAATGAAATGTGTTTTCTTAGATTGTAAGTTATTCTATCAAAAAATCACGTTGATCCAAAATTAACCTCACTAATTTCAAAAAGTAAATTGTTCATGCAGATACTAATTAATCATAGAAAATATTTCCTAATCTACAAAAGTTGCAATGTTTTTAGTGCTCTGCAGTTTGTTGTTCAATCATTTTTGGAAATTGAAATTTGTCCCATTCACTATAGATTTAATTAATCAATCCTAAAAATAATGATTTTTACTATTTAACTAATAATGTATTCGACATTTGAAATAAATTCTTTGGTAAATTATTTCCACCATTGATATGATCTCATGTCAGGGTACGATAGGTGGAAAGATGGAGAAGGCATATGGTAGAACAAAATATTTTTGACGTAAGTTAGCATTTTTTATGTTTCTTGCTTTTTTATCATCTATTTGGGGTTTTACTTATAGTTGGAACTATTTCGTCTATTTTAAAATGGTTCCAGGATTGTACTAGAGGAGATAAGATTAGGCGACGGTATATATTCTCTTCACGGACAAAGTGGAAGGCACAGAGACGCGTCAGTTAGTTGCTTCCACTGTATGCATGCCTAGTTTTAGATAACAATTCAATTATGTTTATACATTAGTTGTATATAGGCATTTTTGAAGCCAGGAGCCAAACCTTAGTAAATGCAAGGGCTTTATCGTATTTCTATTTCCTGGATATAGAAAATAACTAGTCACTATTATTTTTTAGTAGACTACACAAGTTTTTTTCTAACAATAGGCGCACATGAATTTACCATCATATTAGTTAAGACAATAAAGTTTTGATCTTATAGAATGCCTGATTTTCCCGGTTTATAATTTTATTAGTTTTTTAGGCATTACAAAACACACAAGCTAATAGAAAAATGAGTAATGGTTTTTGAAAGATCAAATAATGTGTTACATGTAACTGTCAAAATTTGCAGCATGCAGTTTTTTAACAAGGTAAAATGAAATGTTACATCAACAGAAAGAGATAAATGAAACCAAAAGGTACCTGCAGAACCATGAGTGATCTAATTCAATATGCCAAACACCACAATATGCTTAAAACAATCCTTTCCGATACTATAACAATAATAAAAGAAAAATTATAAAACGAAATTTTAAAAACTGCTAATCAGTTATTAGTAAAATATCTAATTAAAATCAAAATCAACCAATCAATCAAAAGAACTGTGTATATATTGAAGAGAAATTTCTATATCTATATAAATAATTTTTTTTAAAAAAATTACAACTGCAAATACTACATACCTTCTTAACTTTTATGTATACCTCACTTCAAAGAAATGGAGTTAATCAAAGGAGCTACATCTATATAAATTTCTTCTGCCACAATATGTTTCTAAAAATTCTTCTTACACATGACCGCCACAAATTTCATGATTAAGACACAATAACCTCAGATTTGTTGGGTGCAGGTGTTTTCTACTGAAAATTACACTGCACTCTTAAATTCCACATCACCCTACCCCTCCAACACATTGTGCCATGGTTTGTTTCAAAGCACAAACATATTTCACTGTGCTTTATGCTGGTAGTTTTCCCTTACGTTTCATGCAAGTGGATTTTTTTTCAAGAGGATCTGAATATTAAAAATTATTCCAAGCATTACGGGTTGTCTTGAGAAATTACTCTATTTGTTATGGAGTTCCAGTCTATATATATATATATATTATATATATATATTATATATATATATATATATATATATTGCTTTAAATATATAATAATTGATCACATCTCTCATCCATCCTCATCATCTCAAAATGTTTCATAGTTGGACAGTGGATATCCTCAATGTATGATGGCATGTGGCAGATAGAACCACCATAACTCCAATATCCCCTTAGTTAGCAAGGTTAAATTTTATCTTTTTTCAGGGATTTTCTTGGGGTTAATCACTCTAGTTGTACACACACATATTCAGATCTAAGCATATAAGCAATAAATATGGAAATAAACCAAAAGAAATAATACACAAGATATAACGTGGTTCACCCAGTGTAGGCTACATCCATCAAGAAACAACCAATATATTAATCAAAGCTTCACAGAGGATATACAATTGAAGATCTATAATCTTCCACACCTCCTAGATGTACAATACTTTCTTCCTCACAAGCTTCTCTTTTTCTCTCTCCATAGAATTCCTTCTTACAATTCTCCCAATATAACTTTTAACCCTAGTTTTCTAGCTTATATATGCATTTACAAACTTGGGGAACTTTAGCTATGTAATTAAAATCATTAGATCAACTTTATATCAAAGGTTAGATCTAATTTCCATGAGTTAAATAAAACAATCACACATAGGAAACTGATGCTGGTTACCCTAACCGATGTCGGTTCCTCCTTTCCTTGACCGATACCAGTCATCAGGTTACCGACGTCGGTCTACCGATCGACGCCAGTTACTGTGTATTCCAACAAGTTAATAAAACAAGATAATGTGAATCAATTAAGCTCCACAACTCAACGAATTTGAACATACACAATATCATTTGGTAAAAAGATGAGTAGTTATGAATTATAAAATATGAAATGATTACTTGGAATCCACCATTTAGATTTTAATCACAATATGTATTCTTTTTTTGGTTTGATTTAAAATAAGATTTAAAAAATATAAGATGACGATGACGATAAAAATGGAGTTACAAAGAAAATCGACTTTAGGAAGGTCTATTGGCAAAAAATGATTATATAAAAATTGGTTATGTCAAAATTTCAATTATAGATTTAGGTCCTATAATTTAGATCTAGGGTTTTAGAGTATGGGTTTTACTATTTTAAATGTGAATAATTTTATACCTGTTCAATTTGGATTTGTATTTAATTTCTTGTATTATAAATTTTAGAATTTGTATTTCTGGTCATAAATTTAAAAAGTGGGACTTATGTATCATATACCAGGTGTTTCAAGCATAGAATAAATATAAGTAGAGACTTATACACAAATTTATTTCAATGTGATTGAATTATTGTAGCAATTTAACATTTATCTTGCATTTGAATATAGTGCTTTCAATTTCTAGATTGCTTCATAGGTTTCCTACACAATCTAGTAAAAATAATTACCCTTGAAACTACATGCACACCTTAAAAAAGATTTGATACCATGTCAACGTAAGTGGGGTCAAGTAATTAAATTAAATAAGTAATTAATTAATTAATTACTTGATTAAATAAATCAACCACATGATTATATAAGGTGAATGCACAAATATTAAAGAGCATGTAATATCAAATGTTCTAAACAACAAAAAGTAAAAAACACATTAAACACACCATCTAAGGTGGGAAAACCCGAGGGTAAATAAACCCAACATAATAATACACTTCCTTTAAATTAAATGGGAAATTTACATAGTTACCCAACATAGTAAGTCTTCACTTCTTCACATTTACCCAAGTCCCACAATAATATCTTTTTTTTTTTTTTTTGGATTGAGGGTAAATTGAGGGTGTTTGAAAGGACCCACATCCTTGTACACATGAGGATTTTTTTGAGAGGATCCACAACCTGGTTACAATGAAGGGGACCACTTATTAGGAACCCAATTGAAGCAACCATGAAACCAAAGTGAAGATGCAGCGACCGTCGACAACGACCACAATGAGTGGGACAACTTAGAACAGCTACCAACGTTAGCAGCGAGAGGAGCAGCCACCAGGATCAGCAGCAAGCGGAGTAGCCACAAGTGTCAGCAGCGAGAGGAGTAGCCATGACTGCAGCGAGAGGAGCAACAACATGGAGCGGAGTAGCCACTAGCATCAGCAGGGAGAGGAGAAGGAGCCACTAGCATTGACAACGAGAGGAGCAGCCACCAGCGTCAGCAGTGAAGAGTAACCACCAGTGTCAGCACGAGTAGAGATGCCGCCTCTAGCGGCGAAAACACCTCCGAGAGGAGGATCGTGCCTCGGGGGGGATTTGAAACCGAGTGTGGGCAAGCACACAACCATGTGACTTGACCGCACCCACTCCCACCCCATCGGCAAGTCCCACAATAATATCATAAATACTCCAATTGAATATTTCACATTCAATGATTATTCAATATTTATATTCTCAATAGATATCACCTTATTATATGAGGTGGGTTATTTGGATGCACCTATTGGTTGTGTTGTTTCACTCATTAATTAATTAAAATGTGAATTAATTAAATCTTCTACACTAAGGTGGAATGGACCCAAGTATATAAGTTATTTTAAATAACTTATATTTATGGATATGTATATGTGGTGGCCCACCAAAGGTGACCCCACTTAATATTATACACTCCAACAAGATAAAAGGTTGTTGTCAAGTAAAGTTTTAAGAACTTAGTGAGGTATATAAGAAAATGCTATGAATACTATCAAGGATCTTATAACTAGAGATTTGTGGGTTGAGATACAATATTAATTGTATTTTTCACATCATTTGTTGTGTCATTAGATTTTCCTTGAAACTTAGGATTAAAAGAGTTAGGATCATTGGTAACATAATTTAGTTAGTTC
Organism: Taxus chinensis; assembly: GCA_019776745.2. NCBI lineage: Eukaryota > Viridiplantae > Streptophyta > Pinopsida > Cupressales > Taxaceae > Taxus > Taxus chinensis. Next base: position 657,044,715 of record CM034147.1, on the reverse strand, counting down.
AGGATGAGGAGCTTAAATTCATGCTCTTTTAATGTGTGACATAAATGATCAAATGAGTGAAACTTTTCAAAGATAACTGATTCTGGAAAAGTGCCAAGTAGGCTTTGAGTGAATATATCTTATAGCCCAATATTAGCTAGAATATTGTTCATCTTAGTTATCATAGTCTTATAACACAAAACAAATTCATTGATGGGATCATTAAAGCCTTGTTGTATCTTAGACGTTAGAGAATAAAATACCTTCTCCCCAATGTTGATGGATAATTATGAAAGAAATTGAATAGCCAAAGAGGGAAAGGCCCAAACTGAATAATTGGGAAGATCATAAAACCATTGTAAATAAATTTCCTTAAGGATTTAAGGAAATGTATTGGTAATTAATGTGTCATTGTAAGCATAATATAAATAAATGGAATGGAAAGCATGAAGGTACTCTGCAGGATCACCTTTTTCATTATGAAATACTGAGATTGATAAACCACATAGGCAAATGATAAGAAGCTGCTTCGGGTATAAGTGGGTTATGAATTAATTGAGTAGAATCATGAGAAGAGGTAGAGACACCTTGTTTTATATGTAAAATCTGATCTTGTAAACTATTAACAAGGGTTTCAAGATCTTGTGTGTTTTAAGAAGAAATAAAAATCACCATGGGTATATAGAGGATATGTAGGAATAATAGTAGACATAACAATGATGCAAATGGGGGAAGTGGTTTCCCTGAGGATGTAGGAACCAAAGAGGTCTAAATATTATATGTATCCATAGTGTAAGAGGTATGGGGATGCTTCCCAAAAATAGTATTCTCATTAGAGTATTGATCATAAGCTAGCTTAGCAAAAAGAAGAATCTTGATAATATGCTCAATATGATGAAGACTATCATGAAGTTGTGAATGAAAATTAGATAGAATCTCAACTTACTCATGGTATACACCATTATCATTATCATTATAAAAATCAAAATTTGGTTCACCTTTCATATCAAGATTAGGAAAAGGATCATCGTGATCCTCATGACCAAGCATAGGAGGCATATCCTACACATGAATGGGGGGATATGCCATAGAGGCTCGCATTGTAACATCCCACTAATTAATCCTTTTTATTCAACATTTAATTATTAAAATAATTATGAATAATGGGAAAATGAATGTTTATCGGATAATTAAGTATTATTTTTGGATGACGGTAATTAGCCATCTAAGTACTTAATTAAAGATTAAGTACTTAGATAACTAAATACCAACTTTTAAAATTATTAAATGTAATTTGATTTTAATCTGGTGCTATGTAAGTCTTATTCAAAATTTTGTGTTTGGTGTCAAGTCGATTAGGACGACACTGTCCTTAATCGATATAGTCGCCGTCATTGATGTTGTGTTGGCGCCCATATGGACTAAGGGCGATATCGCTCCTAAGTCAACTTGTACTGTGCGTTGCCAATAACTAGGCTAGGAATGCATTAAATTATGCTATGTTATTTGTTTTACCGTTGCGGGAGTTGTTTTAAGTTGGCGTTAATTGTTAAGGCAAAAAGACATAAAAGTCTTGGTAAAATTGCATTGTAAAATTAAAGTTGTGGCTTTATTTTAAATATTATTATTTTTAAACAATGAAAGGATGGGGGCCATGAGGCCACACCCATTGAATGTGAGAATCTAAGGTTATTCTCGTATTGGATTAAATTTGAAACAATGGTAAAGAATACCATATTAAGTTTGGATAAGTTTTTAATAATTTCTAAATCCACAAAGGTGGACAACTATATAACGAGGGGGTAGATTATTATTATTGTTTGAATATTCAATTTTTGAGTAAGGTAATCCCCTCCCCATGATGGCATGGGCCTCCATTGCCGCCTATTTGGTAGGTGGTTGGTGGAAGTAAATACATTCAAGGTTTTTGGGATTTCATGGAGAAAAGGGAGGGAAATAACTGTAGTTGTTTTGGCATGGCATTTTGACTTGTAGTTGGAGCTCCAGTCATGGATAAACTCTACCAAAATTTCACTGCATGTGATTGTGGAATCAATTTTTGTTTAGAACCCTCTATTATTAATGAGGAGTGCATTGTGGAGGTGTTGGTTTTTTTGGAGAGTTAGAACTTCTGCACTCAGGACAAATCGATTTCAGGCAAGAGTTTGAGTGAGTAGCTAGAAGAAAAAACATGGGCACAAATTGATTTTAGGTAAGGGGATTTATCTTCTTGCTTCTTTGGTTTTTTTATTGATAAATAGATTGTTATCTTCTTGTTTGGTTTTGCATTATGAATGTTTTTTCTAGAAAATACATTGTGAATCAGTTGTAAATCTTGGTGGGTTTCAAATCTGGGTTCTTCTGTGGAAACATATGGCAGTACCCTTTTTTGTTTAACCTGTTAAGAATGTTTTTTTCTATGAGGGTTTGAGTAATTAGCTATACAAATTTGTTTTGAGGGAATTCATACTAGTATTTGTGCTAAGTAATTGCATGGATTTTCTTTCTCCTCTTTGCCTACTGAGTTATTTTGGTGAATTTTTTTGATGGGTATTCTTTTCTTGACATTGATCTAACTTGCTTCTTCATTCAAATAAATCAAATGATTCTCTATTTCTTTTACTGGGTTTTTGGTGAAATCGTATGGCAGTAAAGTTGTAGAAAATTTGTGGGTTTTCAAATGGGTATTTTGTTATGAACTCTATAACTGCTATGGGTTATGAAAATTTCTCTGTGGAAAATTTGTGACTAATCTAGATCTGAACTCATTCAATGAAATGATATGACTGTTTCCTTGTGAATTGTAGAGAATAAATAATCTTAAAGAATGACCTATCCTTGAGCTAGGTTCGATTAGAAAGTTGAATAAATTTTTTGGAAGAATTTTGAACATGTTTGTCTTTCAATGAAAATGTATGGTTGTGGGGTTTATAGAAAGTAGTTGAGAAAATTGTGAACATCCAACTTAGAGCTTCTGTGATGAAATCTTACAGTTGTTTTCTTATGAGTAACCTTTGACAAATGTCTTGCTGAAATATGTGTTCGAATGTAGAGCCATGTAAAATTGTTTAATGGGATTTGTTTGAAGTTGGGTAAAGAACATGGATTCTAATATTTTAGAATCAATGCAAGTAGATGATTTTGATTTAATGTTACAACTATTAATAAGTTTGTTGGTAAATTTTACTTAGACATAAAATTGGATGAAATGCTTGTCTTCATGTTGTGATATGAAATGAAATGTGAACTAACCTGTGGCATTAAAGGAAAGAATTTGAATATGCAGTACTTGTTTAGTTATAGATACATGAAACCCTCTGTAGGGGCATTTGGAAATGTCAATAAATAAAGGTAAAAGAATGCCGATGGTTCAGCTGGGTAAGGTTATTTCTTGTCAATATTTTTTATTTATCCCGAGATCCTTGTGACTCAAGGTTTGGATCATTTGATCTATATATTTTATTTTATTGCATTCATTTCATTAGTTTATTGTAATTATTTAAAATCAACTTTCTAGAAAATTTTAAAAGTGGAAAATACAAGGGGAAACTCTGGCAATTTTTTTTCTAGAATTCTATACTTAGTCATTTTTAATGGATTAAAATATATGGATGAATTTTATGGCTTGAGAATTAATCTACAATAATTTTGGATGCAAAACAAATTTAATTTCCTTGAATTTTTAATTAGCTAAAGTTATTATGACTAATCTACTTTATTTGTCAAAAACTTAGTTAAGCAAGTAGATTAACTTCTTGCTAGTTATTTGAACTGACACCCCCAAAACAAAATACTGGCATATGTTTAGTGACGATGGATGGACATTCTTTCACCGGCTTTTGAAGATCAGTGTTAGTCTTGATGATTTATATCATGGATTTTGATCTGATTATACTTATATTTTTTGGTTATATAAACTTTCCTTGGACAAGTTGTACTTTGTACTAGTCCATTTATGGACAAGACTTGTGATATATTAATGTGATGGCTGATTTCTATATGTATAAATACTTTGTTTTATTATGGTTTTGGGTATCAAAATGATATATTTGATAAAGTTAAGGCTTCACATATTTAAATATCTTATGCGTATAATAGGTACGGTTATGTTAAAAAAAGATATACCTCATATCTTGTTGTCTCTCCATTGTTGTAAAGAGTTTAATATGGGTAAAAGAAAAGAATATCAAGTGAGATATAAAGTTATAATTTGAAGGGAAAAACACATGAAGTTAGTCTTAACTTTAAAAATGATTAAGAATCTGATTTGGGTGATATATTGGTCCAATAAAAAGGTAGTTCATTAAGTATATATTTGATAGTTATCTAATCAAAGATTTAGGTGACTAGTTCAATGTTAAGTATCAACTATAAAAGGGTATAATCTGATTTTAGGGTCATGTTAGCTCAAACAGAGGAAAGGATGTATAGGCAATAAAAGGAATAAATGATAATAATCTATTCAAGACTTAATTGACTAGTCCAATGTTAGAAATAACTTTAAAAGGATGAAATATTCCCTTGGTGACATATTGGATTAATATAAAAGTGTTATGCAACAAGTCCATAACTGATATTAATCTAAGTCGAATCTTTGTTATAAAGGGATCTAAAAGAAGTATGAGACTAGGAATATTATAAATGTTGTAAACTAGAAAGGAGGAAATAAAAACCATCTTGTTAACCAAATTAATACCTTATAAGATTTAAAGGGTATCAAAAGAAAACTTAACTTCCTTTGTTAAGAAAAAAAGAATGAATTTTAAGTTGAGGTTATCACTAGCTTACAAACAAAGATATGAGTATGACTTGAATAAAGCATAGTTATGACTTGATTAATGGTTAAAGAACCAAGATGAACTAAATTATGAAATTTTAAGGTTATATAGACCTATTGGAATCTTATCTAAGGGCCAAACACTCTTTATATATTAAAATGGTTAGTTCATATGGATAGGGAAGAAAAGAGATAATACCTACATGATCTTATCCTCTTATCCAAAGTAATTAGATGCGTAAACTATAATTCATTAAATAATTGGACTAAGTTTAATAAATCTAGATAACTGTGATGAGCGTTTGTGAGGTGATGGGAAGACAAGTTTAGATGTCTATACTAAGCGTACATAGTACAACTAATTTTTTTGGCCAAAGTAATGTTCTTGCTAGGTACATTGTCTAATCACCGTGAATCCTCAAATCCAGAAGTGGAGGATAGAGGAAGGAGTTTTACTAAATGAAACTCTAGGTAGAAAATAGAGGATCAATCACATGTTCTCACTACCGCAGTGTAGTAAAACCAAGCGAGGCTAAGTATGAGCATTCAAATGAATGTTAAGGGTGATCATGGAGATCAGGGATAACTAACCCTTACAGCTGCACAAGGTTTATCACTATGTTATAGGATGGATTAATTTAATAGGACATGTCGCATAAACTATATTTAGCTAGATAATTGATTTATTTATGCAGAGGAATGTCTACTTGTTAATTGAATATGACTTGCTACATTAACTGGTTGTAGCTAGTTATCTTATTTATATATGTAGAGGAATGTCTATTTACTGTTAGAGAAAAAAATTCCTACTAATTTGGGTGTCAAATTTTAGGTCGTTACACAAATATTTTGAGTAGGAGGAGAAAAATCAATATGCTCAATGGGTTGATGATGAATATGATTACTATGTCTAAATGGAATAGAAAGACATCATATGTAAAAGTAAAACTGAAACCCTAAGGCAACTAGGATTGGGAAAAAACATGATATTTGATTAAGGGTCTTGTTCACAAAAATTTTATACCCTAAAAACATCTAGAAGAGATATTATTATATAAATTGATGTAATGTATGTTACAAGTATAATTTTATAAATAAATTAATCCAAATTAATCGTAAAATCCATAATGTAACTATTATTGTAATAAATAATGATATAACAATGAAATGATAGTGTAAAACATAAGAAGGGATACAAAATTAGCTATACATAGTGATAAAAAAGTGATTTGTGTTTGCATCTTGAAATATACTACATGACATATATCTAAAAATTATTCACTTCAAATATTATCCCTAGAAACAACCCCCGTAGAAACCATACAGAGCCTACTAGGTTATATCATATTTGTTCCTACTTAGTATGGTTTCAAACTTGTACATAATAGGGTTTTGTTTCTTTCCTATCATTTTCCTAAAAATGGTTTTCATTATTTTTTGGTAAGGCTCACACAATTCTGACACCATCTATAATTAATTATATGTAATAAATAGAAAACCTAGATATCTACAATAAACTTCATAGAATGGATGTAACAAGTGAAAACATGAGGATCAAGATGTGATTCAAAATATGTGTAACATATGTAATGCTAGGAGGATCATTGGTAGAAATGGAAAGCAATAGGTGAAATTTGGGAAGATTAGAAGAAATAAAGTAGTATGAACTAGACCCTATGATCATAGACAAAAATGTAGAAAGAGGGGAATGGGTAAACCCCATGAATGTAACAAGATAATGTGTAGCCATAGTAAATGAATCACACATAAGATATTTGAAAGTGAGAGAATTAGGAATTATTATAAAATCGGTGTAGGGTGCTGTAACTTGTGACAAGGAATGTGTGGAGAGAGATGTAACATTTGAAGCACTAAGCTTATGATCAATAGAAGTGCATCGTGAGTGAGATATAATGGGAGGAGTAGCATGGGTGCCAATAGAAAATTTATCATGTAAATCAATATCACTAGGGTGCATCCTAAGAGGAGAAGGATATGTAATTTCGGTAATGTCATGAACATCATGTATGAGAGAAATATCATAAGGAGTAGAAACATGAGGTGTGGAATCTACTATAGTAGTATCCATAGAAGAATGTGTAGTAAGGGAGCTGTGCACTATGGCATGAGTAGAAAGAAGTGTATGCATAGTATGTAGTAAAGTATGATCTAGAAGGATAGTATAAGGAATATCATGAGGCATAATGTGTCATAGAACATCAAGAGTGCAAGATCCCATATTAAGGGGAAGAGAAATTGTACCCAAAACTTTCTTAGATGTATTATCAAAGCCATGGATACAAATATTAGATGGATTGAGATGAGTAGCAGAAAGTCCTATTTGATGGGGAAATGAAATATTGCATACATTAAGATCATATCCAAGATAAACTAGAACAAGCTTAACAAGGAGATTACAAAGTTGAACCTGGGTATAGAATGGGGAAAAATTAGAATCAAAGGCACGGGAATCCATAAAAGATCCAATAATTGGAATGTAGGGAGTGGGTTCACAAAATTATTTAATAAAATTAAATATAGGATAAGGAAACTACTGATTAGATAGAAAAAATAGTAAATAAGCAAGATCAAGCAAGAGTGATCAATGGAGTTTAGAGAAAGTCTCAACTTGTAACTGTAGGTTTGAATTGATTCTAGACTAGAGACTAATATGGAAGGGGAAATTCTAGGTTATGCAAGATCTATGTTTGAAACTATGATATGAAAATTGACATGATAGAAGCGCTTGGAATGGGATAGGACCTCTCAGGCACTAGTATTTGTTCTAAGCGTTGGCATGTGTAGAATAACTTAGGATATATTTATTTTTGTGTCACTTAGTGTCACTCCTTGTTGGTTATAGGTCACATCATATTCGTTGTGTAGCACATGTTCCTACAAAACAAACCCTAGCTACCAACATAATACTCAAGCACACATTAGATGAATAAAAATTGAAATTCTTGAGTCATACTAACCTTGGTGATCACCCTAATGTGATTTTCACTGAGTGTTGCACTAAATTTCAGACTCAATGTTGTTATAGTGTGTGTGTGTGTGTGTGTGTGTGTGTGTGTGTGTGTGTGTGTGTGATTGGAATAGTGTCCCTTGATCTAGGTTTCCCTAGTGTCACTCGCATAAAGAGATAATGGACTACAACTACTTTGTTCCAAATGTAAATGTGTGGTATGGAATTTAGAATAAAACCTCCTATGCAGTGCCAAAAATTTAGTCCTTGGTATAGTAGATAGAAAATATTCGATCCTTGTAATAATAGGTGGCTCTTGAATGCTTTCCCCCCTAATGAGGTTAAATAACACACATGCATGATTCTTTTGCTTGATTTTTGTCGTTAACAAGTGACAAACCTACTGAGAGTGATAAACAAAGATAAGAAATAGGTAACATTCAAATAATCAGCAAAAGAGATAAAGTGGAAAAAAGCATCCAAAGGGGACTGTAGTGCCCGAGCATGCCTATCCCTAATGGGCGGTCCTATAAAAGATACTAAAAAAGGTAAACAATGAAATCAAAGTTGGTAAAGATGTTAGAGAGTATGTAAAAATACAAATTTCAAGTCATAAATAGTAAGTAATAAGGACAAAAAGATCAAAGCAATATCAAAGTAAAGTGAAAGGGTTGTTAATGACTAGTTCTATTTCTTAGGAATGATGCATATAAATGAAGTATTTAGAGGCTATATGTACATAGTAAGTGTGTGATTTAGTGACTACAAAGAGTTCATTGACCATCATCAACATTTTTATAAGAACCTAAGATACTACCTCTCTTATAATATCATAAATATGCTAAAAAATTGAGGCTAGTAAAGTTCATCATAAAAATATAATTGTAATCGAGATACATGTGAATTATTTAGAAACCATACCATTCCAAATTTCTATTCATGTGGAAGAGTTTTCCCATAGAAAATGAAACATGGAATGATAATTTTTTCATTCATCTGCATCTAGATTTGTTAACAATGAAGGGAAATGGTTTTCTTAGGGGAAGTTCATGGTATGCCCCTAATAGTTTATCTTATTAAGTGTATTAAGGTTATGAAGCTGGTTTCATAACCTTAATATTTCATTTATTCACTCTAACTAAATTTTTAGGTTGTGGGTGCGACTCTTCTTAATTATGTCTATAAACAAGGAGAAATGTGATCTCATAACTCGTCATAAATCATATCAAGGAACATCATACTATTATTAATTTGATTTCTAAAGGTTGTCTCCTAGAAGTAGTCATATATTTGAGTGTTTCTATACTTATCTTCTACAAATATCTTAACACAACCTTCTACATAATTGATCACCACACATTAAATACACATACTTTCCTTTTGTTGAAAGTTTTTCATATAGAAATAGTTTATAAAAGGATTATAAGTGTGAATATATGTGATATTATTATTTTAATTTTTAGTGTATGATAAATAGGATAATAAGTATCCATCCTAGTAAAATCACGAATATTCCAACATAAGATACCATAATAGGTGAACTTCCTTTGACCAATGGTTTTTGAAAGGTCATGCGTCGTAATTCCATCTCAAAATTCTTACAACTCATCAATTAGAGGCTCAATATAGACATCCATATTTTTTTAGGACTTTATTAGGCACTAACAATTACAATTTTTAACAACCTAAATTAACTTTCATATTCATAACAACACATTAATGCTTGTTGATAAAATGATATGATGGTTACTTCAAACACACAAAGGTATAATATATTAGTTGTGCAAAGTGGTATGAGGAGGATTTGGGTGTGTAGTCTTGATATATGAGTTATTTTGAACCAGATAATGTTTCATCTCTAAAAATACAATTGGAAATTACCTATGTCCAAGACTATAAAACTTTACCTATACCATGGTTTGATTTCTCCCCTTATGTATGGTTTTGGACATGCTAATATAATAGGGTTATATAACTTCTCCTACCCTTCACTTTCCTATAAATGACCATTGTTGTATGTTTCTATTGCTTGCATAATTTTAGCACAACCTATAATGACCTGCAATAAGTAAAAACCCTAGATACCTGTAAGACCCTTCATCAAAACAATAGATTTCAAAATTACTAACTATTTTATTCATGATGTTGGACTACCCTTGGTGGTCAACCCATGTTGGACCAATCCAAATGTTGCACTACATCACCTTGAGTGGGAGAAAGAATCATGTAGTTATCCTAGTGTAGGTGCAAGTAGTGTATGTAATCTAATCTAACCCATGTGTGTTCCCTTGTGTCTCTTGACACAAAGATTATAGGATAATTATTGAGTAGATAATGTACCCAATATGGTAGTAGGGTGATGTGGTTTTATTCATTTGTAATATTAAGCCCTTTTGTCCCATGAAGACCTTTGAAGATGTTTAGGATGACTTGTTCTTTCCAATACATGGCTCTAGGACCTTTGCATGCTTGAAAATGGAGGAATCTAGACTTTTTGGCCAGTTGAGTGCTTCAAACTTGATGTAGTGGTTACTCTAAAGTATATACAAATTTTAAGGAGATTTTGGAGAACATTGAGTTCTTTAGTGTTGCTATTTACAATAGGATCTTATGAGAGTGACAGGTGAGTTATGAAGTGCATTTGAATTTCTTATATAGGCTTCCATAGGTTAGATATTCACATTATCACCAACATAGAAAGATGGAGTGACTCACATAATAATTTTAAAATTGGAAAAAAAATCGTTATATGAAGAGTTGAAAGAATATACATGTCAATGAGGACCATAGTCCACTATGGACTAGAACTTTAAAGTTTTTCCTAGGTAGACAATGATGTGAAAGCTAAATTCAAATAATGATTCCTAACGTTAAATTATTTCTTTAGTTGATTAATATTTCTTGAATGAATGACATAAAAAAGTGTAAAGGTGATAAATTCAAGAGAGATAAAAATATGTATCAATTATACTTAGAATGTGAGCATGTGTCTTACCATAGGAAAACATCCAAACTTGTCATTTTCAAAGGATAAGTTACAAAAATTGAGTGTCTACATTCATCCCACCTTTAAGTGTGTAATTTAAAATTACCTATTTAAATGAAAAACATACATGAGTGTGTGTACACACTTTATCTTCACTTGATAGTTGTTCAATTCATTGGCATTAACGTATTCCATGATGAAACATGTAACATGAAGCGTAACCAACATCCATAGTAGAAATTGAAATATAAATCAAATGTAAATAATGGTTGTGACTTTGACAAATGTAAATAATGGTTGTAACTTTGAAATTTTGAACTTATACAAAATAAATTAAAGATATGAAAAACATGGAAGGGATATACTTGTTAATATTATGGAGGGAGAAACTCCCATTCTTGTTGTACTTTAGAGACTTGTATTTTTCATTAAACTGCTGAAAGATTGGGGGTATTAGTCACAAATTACGTTGAAGGAGAAACCAAAGTAGGAGAGAGAGGTAGTAAAGCATTCCGCTAAAAAGATAAGAAGAGTGTATAAAAATATTTATTAACCTTTATATCTTCTCATACAAACGTAAAATAGGAAAGGAAGGTCAACCTATGAATAAATTATCCACTTTGATACCTTCCACAACCCGACAAACCACATCATTATATATGGATCTAGGACCAATTTTGTAATTATGTTTTGTAACTACCGAGTATGATTTTATAATTATTAATTAATGCAATGGAGAAGTACCATGCTCTTTATTGAATAAGGAACATGCACCTTGTATAATGCTATGAATTATGTCATAAATATTTAAATTTGTATTAAAAATATACAGATGTCTATAACAATATGAAACTATTGGATATTTCTTAGAATTTTCTACTAAGTCGAGAACATCCAATAGGGTCTATATCATAGTACGGTCTTCATATTTGTAACTATTTTTTAGGATTTGTACCTTGTAAAAAACTTGTGTATGTGTTATATAACTTGTGTGTATTAGATTTAGATGTAGAATATATCTTGATGAATACCCCTTCTTTTAAGGCATGTAGGATAAATCATGTGAGAGCATGGCTCAAAATAAAATAGTGTGCACCTCTATTGGATAAGCCTGATAATATATGTTGGATCACATAAAATTTTGTAGTGGTGGCCACCCTTGGGATAAAGTTCACATGAAAGAGGTTGCACATGGTGGAGAGCATGTCAGAGGAATGATGAAGATTTGGAAGGAATCTGTGAGCATCAAAACGTTACACTCAACCGCAAAAAGATGTAGCTTTAAGATCGAAGCAAGAAATCACCCATGAGAGCAATGCACATGCATTAAGGGAAGAAGGCTCAAATCCCATACTCCATTCCATATTACTGCTTAAGATGAAAGGTGTACATATAGTAATGGGGTGTGTAACTCCCCCATTAATGTAGCTGTCAAGAGGTGGGAGTTACATTCCCAGAATATCCGGTAAAATGTAACTCCTATGACACTCTATGACGCGTGTAAGGCCATAATGACACCCTAGGACACCTAAGCATGGTGAATCACCTATGTGGAGGAATCCCATGAACTTAAAATATGTACATGGTAAATATCCTACATTAACACCACCCTGAATCATAGCTTAGGTGGACACATACATGAAAACAAGGAGAAGTGGGTCTCACAGCAAGCCTGATGAGGTGCCCACGTACAAGAAACTCTCGAAAAGTGGAGTAAAAGGAGAAAACCCAATGGGAAAAACTCCCCCCCGCCAAAGAGAGACAAGTCCACTCCCTAATCTAAGAAAAATGCCAAGGATGGGTCCCGGCCATAGATGAGCCTATAAAGGTACCCATGTACAAAGAGGAAATCTCTTGGAAAGAAGAAGAAGAGAGAAGAAGAGGGAGACGAGAGGAATGCAAAAGATGCCATGGACGGATATGAACTCTGCAGCTCTAGGAGGTCTCCCAGAAGAATGTCGATCACGAGATCCTCTACCTCTGGACTGAAGAATAGCCACCCACATCGAATTGTGTGCCTTCCCTTAGGAAGGACATAAATGACATTTTGGAAGTCTACCCACTCTATGAAGGAAACCGAAGGCAGCAACACGAAGAACTCTGAGTGTGGTCCATGAAAGTGTGACATAGGTCTAGCAAGTGAGTGCAAAGGAACTGAAGGTAATGTCACGAGTGTAGAAATGTTAAAGTAGGAAGGGTGAACACCTATAGAAAGGATGTCTAATTGATGTGAAGGCTACAAAAAATCCCTCACAATAGAAAATGGATCCACAAGCAAGGGTGGATCAATGAAGGTCTCCAGAAAAGTGGAAGTGGTAAGAGTCCCAGAAGGGGCACTCCCAACAATGGAGATGATGAAATCCTCTAAAATACTTGTAGATGGATGAGGAACCTACAGTACATCACAAGTGTACTCTACAAAAAGAGGACTAAGGTCAGGCAGATACTCATCCCAATGAGGGGGTTCAATAAATAGAAAGAGCGATGTCAGATAAGTATGAGTTATCCAATGAAGGTAGAGGAGTGAAAGGGGCCTCAAATACTAAAGGTGGAAAAGAGGCGGGTGTGATGACTATATGAGACTGATCGATATCTGATGAGATGTGGGATGTGTCAACGCTCTCTAGAATAGTGAGAAAAGGAGGAGAAGAGTCCTCTGTAGTACTCTCGACATTAGAACTGGGTGCATAATCCTTGTCATCAGAATTAGAACCAAGCATGTGTCAGTGGAATTGTCATCACACGAAGAAATAGAGGAGACAACTGAATCAACAGCAAAAAAGGGAAGCAGTATGTGAAGGGTCTCCATAGAGGGACTAAAGAATGCTCTAGACACGATGGGGTGAATCTGATTCTGCCATGTGAAACCAGAGAGATGGAGAGACATGTATCATCATGTGACCAAAAACATGGTTGGAAGTGTTAAGGAATTCCTCAACATGATGGGGATCAGTGGGTGTAGCAGCTATCCCAAGCAAGAAGTGTGAAAGACCCTCATAGGCGAAGTAGCGTTCCATAAAAGCATGCCAAACTGAATAGTTCCCTCTCCCAAGAAGAAGTGGCAGAGGCTGTAAAGCGATCCTATGATGCTTAAGTCTAGAAAGAGCACTCTCCATGATGCAAAAGAAAAAGTGCAAGGTGTAAAAATGCAAGACGTCAGACTCAGCCGATAATGCGTCTGCATGTGAAAACCCAAGAGTACTAGTGAACCCCCAGAATGCGGCACTTTATAAAATAGTGCATTTATAAAAAAATAATAATGTCATCATGTAATGTGTGAGAAATCATGCAACTTTGACTAAAGAAGCACTCAAAAGTGAGCAGCGAGTCAAAATTTATAGCAAAAATACAATTCCTGCAACTGATGGAAAATGCCAATGAACTTTGTAAACTGATTAAAAAAGTGCTTGAAATGAGTGTAAAGGATGTCGTGTGGGTACTCATTGGAAATGGCATCAAATTTTAGGTAGGGTTTGTTTTTATTGCGAGGGGTAGTTAGCCTCCTGCCAACCTCAGACCTCGCCCTCTGTCTTTGACACTCGAATGAAGGACATTAAATACAAGTAAATTAGAGCCTAAAAGTTATTACAATGCCAAGAATGAATGTTTTTATCCTTAAAACATAAAAAACGGATTGTTTTAACCACCAAACAATTCTAAAAGGGATGGGGGAGCTAGAGCATCATAGGTGCATGAGATGATGAGTGTAGGCTATGCATTCAAGTCAAGATAACAAGGTCATGCCGAGATGTTGGATGAAGCAACTGCAGAGTTGTGTCCAGGTGGAGTCAAAGTTGTTATCCCAGGCATGTGTCAAAAGTAACAGTCAAAGGCTGGTTGTGCAGAGTTAGCATCATAAGAAGAGTGTCAGACGTGGATTCTACAAGTGGGAGCTCAAGAAACCGTCGACATAAGGGAAATTCCAATTGCAGAGGTAAGAAACAACTACCTAAACACACAGGGTGGAGCTTCTAACATGCAACAGAACGAAAAGCAAGCTAGGAACCTCAAGCTGCAAATAGACATAGTGTCCACTGGAACAATGAGAATGTAGGTTTATTGGGACTGTCACTGGTCCACGTGACTGGAAAAACTGTCAACGCAGGAGGCCAACCAATGAGCCTGCAGTGAGGTCGTGGAGTTGTCCATGTGCTTAACCACTAATCAGAGGGACATTTGCAGAGTTTATAACGGCTAGAGCCTAGTGAAACGTTTGAGCAGAGATAATATTCCCTGGTTGAACTACAGAACGTGGAAGAATGCAGGAAGAGTGAAAACAAAACATGCAAGCTCAAAACGTGAAGCCCATTCAATGAACAATGTAAAGAATTACTAGCACCACGAGTGCATTCAAACCAATGCAAGCAAGGCTAAGTGTTGATCAACAAACAACAAATGTAAAAAAATGTTCAACAAAGTTCATGGGAAAGGAAGCTTGAGCAAATGAACACGACTAGGAATGCATAACCAAATCCTAACCAGTGAGCCTGCCATGAAAAACATCCACAAGGGATAACTTAAGCCAAAGTACCCACATTCAAACCTCGAACAAGCCAAAGCAACCACGTTCAGACTAAGCACGCAGACATGTGAAACCCGTGATGATAGTGCTAAAACAAGCATAAAGATCGAAGGCGAGAGGTATCAATACCCAATGCATAACAAAGCAATGCACGAGAAAACAAAAAATGAACCTCCGAAGCCAAAACCATGCCTGAGTAGTGAGTTCACAAATGCAAACGAGTCAACAGGAAGAAAATGTCCAAGCACAAGAATCCCTTTGAAAAAATGCAAGTGTAGCACAAAGCAAGGATGAGAACTTGCACAAGAAATTATGAGGCAGAGAGTAGTAAGCAACTGAGGTGAGCAACACAATTCTGATCCCCGAGCTCTGATACCATGTCAGAGGAATAACAAAGATCTGAAAGGAATCCGTGAGCATCAAAACATTGCACTCAACCGCAAAAAGATGTAGCTTTAAGATCGAAGCAAGAAATCACCCGTGAGAGTAATGTGCATGCATTAAGGGAAGAAGGCTCAAATCCCATACTCCATTCCATATTATTGCTTAAGATGAAAGGTCTACATATAGTAGTGGGGTGTGTAACTCCCCCACAAATGTAGCCGTCAAGAGCTGGGAGTTACATTCCCAGAATAGCCGGTCAAATGTAACTCCTATGATACGTGTAAGGCCATAATGACACCCTAGGACACCTAAGCACGGTGAATCACCTATTTGGAGGAATCCCATGTACTTAAAATATGTACATGGTAAATATCCTACACCAACAGAGCATGATACCCAAATTAACACCCAAAATGCAACAAGAAAAAGTAGTAATGGTAATCATGTGTTAAATCGTAAAACAAGCATAAAGGCAAAGCAATAGTCAATATAGTTAACATAAGATAGAGTAGTAATAGTAAACATGTTTTAGAGAGTAAAATAAGTTGCATAAGAAAAAAAATAGCCAATCTAGTCAACGTAATCAATGGTATGCAGAAGATTCACATCAATTCATAGAGCCAACAACATGACAACCATGATGTCACAAGATAAACATAGAAAGGCACATGAATAACAAAAAAATAAGTGCACATAAACAAGAGAGGGATACATATAAAAAAGATGGGACACCCATAGTGTCGAAAGACAATCAAGGTACATAAGTTACATATAATGAGTAATAAATTAGTAACAAATAAGTAATAAATTACTATGATAAATAGGTATAACAAACAGTGGTTAGTTAGCACATAGATCAAAGTAAAATATTGTTGCATAGAAACATGTGTTAGTATTGTTATAACAAACAATGATTAGTTAGCACATAGATAAAAGTAAAGTATTGTTGCATAGACACATGTGTTAGTATTGTTAGTCTAAAATATAGTATAAACATAAGAAAGTTAATCGAGCATAATGAGGAAAGTAGAAATTAATTGTAATGAAAAAAAATCACTTATATAGTGTAGGAGATTCCCCCAAATGATCGATGTCATTGGGAAGTGACTAGGATGGAACCTTTTATTGTGTATCAATTTATGTATGTTACGCATCAAGCTCAATATACCTTGTGAATAATGTGTTTATAGAGTATATAGAAAAATATGTTATCCATAAAACCAATATGATAAAAAACATGTATAAAGTAACAAGTTGGCTAATCAAGTTATGTGTGAGTCTTGATTTTATATTTTGATAAATATGTTAATGCTTTTGTATTGTGTTATTGTTTGAATGTTTTTCCTTTTAAAAATAGTTATGTACAAGGAATGAGGGTAAAGAAAGAGTCACCTAATGACAACTTAATCATAAGGTGATCTACGTACCCATAAGGTGAAGGAAACATGGGCCACTCAAATGTGTCATAGTAGAGAATAAGGATAATCATGTATAGCTTATTTAAGAATCCTTGTATGTGTTATAGGAGGCATAGGGTAGACATAATCATGAGGGGTAGTATGTGGAGATAGGGATCTAACAATATGCATAAGAAGGAGAGACCCAATAAGCAAAGCATGTGAACTAGAATACTAAACAAAAAGACTAGAAGAGATAAACCTTCTAGAATATACCTATGAAGTTGTATCAGGTATAAAAATAATGATCATAGTTTTTAGCAACACAAATTGGGTAGAGGGGTCTCAGATGGTATACCTTTGACCATAATAAATTGTTAATCATGATTGAAATTAACACGTTGATGTAATATATATGGTATAGCTTTAAAATCACATAGCCAAGAGCAACCTAGATGGATATCAAAAGAGACAATAGAATAAGAAACAAAAAAATGGAATATCCATCACAATAGAGCCAGTTGTGAGAGGTATAACAATATTCTTAGGTTTTGTTTGAGTATTAAATGTCAATTGTATTTTAATACATCCAAGGGAACATAATAACTTAACATTGCACACATTATGTTTAACATTGCTATCAATCAGACCATTATGTATGGGTTGTTTCCCAAAACAATATTAAATATAAAGTATATCTAAAACAAGATCATGATTCATATTAGTGTCATAAAAATTAATAACTAGATGAAAGGTGGCATAGTAGTAATAATACCAATCATAACATCTAATGGATGATCATAAGAAAGAGGAGGTGGTACCGTGTGATGAGCATGTTGTGCTTCTAAAGTAGATTTAACATTATTATGATAAGAAAGCAAGTCATTGATATTTTTAGCTTTGCATTGTCATTGGTAGGCTTAGATAATTTATAAGGAACATCTCGTTCAATAACATTATCATCAATAAGATCTTGTATAACATGTTAAAGTTTAATACATCAATTAGTAGTATGGCCAAAAAATCTATGATAATTACAAAAGGCATTAGCATTTAATTTCTTACTATGAGGCGTGATTGCATCAACCTCATGTAGTGGACTAAGAAATACAAGGTTTTACAAATGTAATTATTTAAGCATTAGATGCACACAAGGAAGGTAGGTGAATTGTATATGAGGAGCTTCAAAGTGAAGCTTTTTGGGTTGATATTCAACGTTAATAGTAGCTTTAGATCAATCTTATTATCATTAGGTTTTCTTTTGAACATGGCTTTACCTTAAAACTTATCATTATATGTCCTAGGAGTATTATCAACATATTTGAGCTTGTTCATGCTAACTAGTTTAGCTTTATTATTTGAATGTATGGCATATATGATTAAATGAATGAAACTTGTAAAAAATAATGAATTATTTTAAAGAGGAAAGAATAAGAGTATAGAGATCTTGAAGCTTATTGTCAACTAAAATATTATTCACAATCTTGTCTCATTGTAATAATCATCAATGTTCTCATTAGATTCTTGTTCTATTTTAGATAACAAAGAAAAGGAAACTATGTCCCCAATATTGATAGATATTTATGCAAGAAATTGATTAACTAAAGGAGTGAAAGCTTACAAAAAATACATGAGGAGATCATATAACCATTACAAAGTAAAATACTTAAGACTTATAGGAAAGAGTGTGGTAAGTAATATATCATTTCAGGCATAATCCGAGAAAGTAACATGGAAAATTGAAGGTTCTCTTTAGGATCAATCTTGCCATCGAAGATAGGAAGATTATGAGAAACAAAATCAATAGAAAAGGGATAGGAGGCCACTTCATGTGTAATTTGGTTATGAAGTAATTGAGTAGAATTTTTGACATAAAAGGAAGTAAAATAAACTTGTTGCAATTGTAATATTTGAGCTTGTAAATGATGTACAAGGGTTTCAAGAGCATGTGTGCTCGAAGTAGAAGAATTTGAACCAATATGAGTTAAGACAATAGATGTAGGAATAGTAATAGTCATAGTAACATTATGAAGTGGGAGATTAGATGTATTCAAATATATAGGTATTACAGATGTAGGAATGATAGAGGTAGTTATAAAAAATTATGTGGAATATAATTATTCATTAAGGAGACCAGAGTATACTTTAGCTGATTGCGAGCAATGTGTAGAAGAACATCGATGTTATGAGTAGTTTCTTACAAGAATCATGTAAAGTGGTTGTCATCGTCTTCAAGAAGGCCTTGGGTATGACTATCAGATGCACTATGATGGCCATTTCCCTACTCATTTTTAGTTGTAATAGTGAAGACAAAATGAGAGAAGATATCAGTAGAATAGGTGCGGTCACAAAAGTATGAAAAATGATATTATATTGAGGTTATCAAATTCCTCAAAACTAATGGAAGTAGAATCAATGGAAGTTTCTTTAAAAATGCCATCAACATCGGGTCCACCCCACTCATGCATAGTTTGAGCATGGACATGATTAAAGCGATGGTATCCCATACTAGAAGGTGGTGAGAACCCTTAAAATTAAGTCAACGATTATAAAATAGATGATAATTCATTGCAGTATAAAAACAATATTAATATTAAATCTTAAAGAAATATCATTTTCCAGTCTGAAAATGAAACCCTAGGGAAACTAGGGTTTGAACAAAGTAATATATTTAATCAAGAGTCAATTTCACTAAATGTTTATATGATAAGAAATTATATGATGCAATATAATAAAATATAGGATGTAAGGGTTTTTGAGAAGAGATTATTTTGAATCAATTAACTAAAATCAACCATGCACATTCAAAATAATGCATTAATACTTATAATAATGATACAACAATATGAATATTTCTTGAAACACTTAAAGGGATACGTGTTTAGTTGTTTAAAGTGGCATAAGAAGGATTTAGTTGTGTAGATTGTCCTAACAAAGTTATTCTAAACCAAACAATGTCTCATCTCTGAAACTGAGACTAGAAGTTACCTTTTTCTAGAACTGTACAACTCTACCTAGACCATGGTATGGTTTTCACACCTTTGATATGGTTTTGGACCTGATAAAAGTAGGGTTTTGTAACTTATTCTTCCCTTAACTTTCTTGTAAATTACCATTGATATATGTTTTTGGATCTCATAAAATTTTGGCACAACCTGTAAAGACCTAAAACTAGTAGAAACCCTAAATACTTATAATACCCTTCATCAAAAAATTCTAATTAACAAAAGGAAAAATCATTATGTTGGTGAGGATAGACTACCCTTGGTGGTCAACCCATACTAAACCAATCCAAGTGTTGCACTAAATCCCCTTGGATGGGAGCAAGCCTCATGTATTTATCCTAATGTGCAACGACAATTACATAGATATATATGAATATTAGCAGCAATAGAACACCAAAGAACAACAAAATATAGAGAAATGATCATAATATGTAAGTAGAATGAATTATCCAAGTTTTGAGGAGGAAACATAAAAATCATGCAATAATACTCAAGTGCTCAATATGATGATCTTATACTAGTTACTAACTCCTATATATACCCTACTATGTTATGCAAAACACCAAGGTTGATCTACTAAGCATATGAAAGCATAAATAAATGTGATATGGCATGATAAAATATTATGTTATCCATAATTCATCCATAAATATCATGATATAAAACCTAGGATTAAAGGTTTAGCATGCCCCTCCCCTTCAAAGTAACATTTTCCCTAATGCTTGTAATATCTAAATGTTACTATCAAAATGCTTCATCTTCCCATGTTGCATCTTTAATGTCCAAATTATTCCACTTGATCAAATACTTGGTAATGACCCTTGTCCTCAAATTCTTAGTGTGTGTTTTTAGTATACCTTTAGGGTCCAAAATGATGTATCACTCCTCATCAAGCTCAGGTAACATTGACTAGGAAAACACATTTTGTATAATATAATTCTTTAAGCAAGAATTATAGAAAACTAGTTGTATTTTAGTTAATTGAGGAATATCCAATTTATATGCCACACCACTTCTTCCATTGTCTCAAATATATTTTATTATATGGATATGATCTCATAGAAAAAAATTCTCCAACTTCAAATATTCACTTAGTATGGTGTTGATTTGATTATTTTTTCATGTGGTTTTCTATCATTACTAAATTCTCTTTAAGGATAGAGATTACCTCCTATTGGTGTTGAATTTTCTCTTTAACAAATCTCACTTTAGGCTCTGACCCTCAAGTTTGAAGTGAGGTATGGTAGATGGTAACTATACAATGCCAAGAATAGAGACATTTTAGATGAAGTATGAAATGATGTGTTATAGCACCATTATAGAAGTGGTTGTCATTAAAACTATCTATATTTCCTATCTAAAGTAGAGCATCAAAGATACACCTCCAAAAAATTAATTATTACCTTGGTATTTCCATCATATTGGGGATGATATGATGAATTATGATTCAATTAAGTACCCAAACATGAGAATATAATCAGTCAAAAAATGGCTAATAAATATAGGGTCACGATCACTTAGTATAATCTTGGTTTTATCATGTAGATTCTAAAATACATCAATAAAATATATGGTGATTTTATTAACTATAAAGGGATGTGACAAGGGTCACCAAAATGAGCATTTTTGGTGATTCTATCCACAACCACCATAATTAAAATTTTCCCTTCTTATTTTGGAAATATTGTGATGAAATCCATGGAAACCCCTACCCATCACTCATTGGGAATAGATAGAGGCTTCAAAAGACCTGGTGTCTTAATAGTTTCTCCATTGTTACACCGACACACCAAACATTCTACCAAAAAATTTTGTACATCCCCTTTCAATCCTTCCCAAAAGAAATATTGCTTAATTCTATGATGATAAGGTTTTAGGAACACAAAATGTCCACCTATGGGAGAAGTATGGAGCTCTAAGAGAAATTTATTTGTAATGGTAGATTTCATACATAATTACAACCGATCCTTATACCATAATGCATCCCCTTTATTATATATTTTTCTGAAATGCTCGGATCCTATTGGAGATTCTGAATGATAGTATGGATATCTATGTCATTCTCACATTCCGATGTTTCTTGATTGATCCAATATACATGGTGTATGGACATGAAACGTAATAAGGATTATGTGGAATCATCTCTCTCGGATAGTGTATCATCCACCACATGATCTCAAACTCATATCCCAACATATTTGAGACCCGTTTCTATTGTTCTTCATAAGATATTCATTTCTCCAAGAAGTATTTCAAATTGTCATGATTTTTCTTCACTTTGAAGTGAAAACCCATGATATACGATCTCCATTCTTTGGCTACATGAAGAATAACCATCATTTATTTATCATAAGTTAGTTTTAATAGTTTTCTTACCTTTGAGATGATGACTACAAAATCCGATTGGATATCCCTCTTGAATGAGTAATGCACCTATGCCACACTCTTAAGTATCACATTCAATAATGAAGGTTTTGGAGAAATATGGGAATGGTACACACGACCTTCATCAATGTCTCAAATGCCTAGGTTTCTTCCTCATTCCAATGAAAGGAGTCTTACTTTAATAAATATGAGATTGGCAGCTACAATGTTTCCATAATTATTCACAAATATGTGATAGTAAATTGTAATCACTATGAATCCCCTAAGTTATTTGAAGGATTTAGTAATATTCTAGTCCACCATAGTCTGGATCTTATGAGGGTCCTTCATGAGAAATGATATGAACCAAGTATTCTACCCCCTGACTCTAAAAACACAATTGGAGGGCTTGACGTGAAGGTGTTGTTGTTTAAGAGTTTCCAAAACCTTATTGACATGATGTAAGTGTTTTTACCATGTATTTTTGTATATTAAGATATCATAAAAGACTATGAGGATTTTTTTGTAGGAATGGCTAAAATATTGAATTTATTAAACTCTAGAATGTACAGGGTGCATTTGTAAGGCCAAAAGGCATTACAAGAATTTCATAGTGGCCTTCATGTGTCCTAAATGTTTTTTTATTAATATATTCATCACAAATTATGATTTGATGATATCTTGATCATAGATCTATTTTTAAAAATAAACAACACCATGTAACTCATCTACCAAACACTCAATGATAGAAACATGAAACTTATCTTCTATTAAGATCTCTATAGTATGGACACATGTGCCAAGCTTCATCCTTTTTTGCATCATCACCATTAGATAATAGTAAGCACTCTAACTATGGTGAATAATACATGCTTATAACATCTCCTATACTATATTTTCCATTTCACATTTTTTTAGATAAGGGTACCGATAAGGTCAAGTATTGGGTGGTTGGCTTCTTGTTACTAGCTGAATAACATGATCATGATATTTTTCAGGAGGTAAATTTTTTGGCATATCTCTAAAAATAACTAAGTGCTCATTAATAATTGCTTTTAGGTCTAATGGTATATTCCTTTTTCATGGCTAAGCTTCTAGTGAAAATAATTGTGCCACAAAACCATATGCACACTTCTTAAGTATCTTTTGCATTTGATGACAACTTACTAACTATGGAGAATTTTCCATCATCCCACGTAGCTCAAAATTCCTCCCTTAATAATGGAACCACATGAAAAAATCCTAGAAGTTAATCTCAACAATTCCCAAGGTAGTAATCCATTTAACCCCTAACATAATGTCTATGTTTCCCATTCAAAAGGAAAACATGGGGCCCTTTAGTAGGTAATCTCCCATGGATAGCTTAATATAGTGGTATTTTCTTGAACAACTAACTTTACCTCTATCTACAACCATGGCCTGGAAACCTAGGGATGGGTAAACAAAGAAAATTAGGTGAAATGTTAACTTATGGTTGTTGAAATTGTGAGTATTATTAGAGTCAATCAATATTTTTACTCTTTGTTTCGTCATGAAAACAATGACCTTAAGGTTTTTTGGGGTGCTAATTCCTAAAATTACATGGCAGGAGATAGTGAGTTGAGATTATTTAACCTCTATATTTGGCATGTGTTACTTTGCACCGGATGATTCATTCACATCTTCTTCCTCATTGGTCCCTTCAATGTAGAATAATTTCTTCTCAGCGCATTTATGTCCATTGATCCATTTTCGATCACAATTGTAACATAGAACCTTTACCCACTTCTCTTCAATTTTTAATTCAATTATGTAGTTTGAGAAAATTATTGTGTCAAAATCATACACTCCTTATGAGTATTCAGATCCCTTCATTTGACCAAATCTCTTTCCTCTTCCCGATGAGCAACTATCATGGATTTTGATATCGAACTTGGAGAAGAAAGTGAACATCAAGTCAGATGATATCCTTGAGGCCACCCAAGAAAAGATCGTTTAAATAATCCTCTAAGATGCCATCCACACATAAGGATATATTTTTAGAACCAATGAATATACTTGACTATCCTTGTTTGTTACAAATTTTCTATCTAGCTAAAATAGTTTTTATAACAATGTTATTATGGTGTATTTGGAGGTCATGTATGAATGTCGACCATGTAACAACAAGATCCTTTTTTTTTTTATTCTACTCACACATCCATCTGTACCCATTGAATATGATGCACCCATTATTGTACCCATTGTAATCCACACTTCAAATTTACCCACCATTATGTTTGGCTCATATAAGAAGCACAAAAATGATTTTATATCCCACACTCTCCATCTTGTGGTTGATTTTTATAAAATTATAAGTAAATATTTGCATGGTTTCACTTCCCTTATCCAAACTTGATGCAGAGACAACATCCAATTCAAAAGTTAGGACAAAACTTGCAATAATCAATCAAAACCATACAAACTTTTCACTTTTCCTCACTAAGCCAAAACTTGCATTTCATCACCAAAAGCTATATACAACTAGTTCAAAGTCTAAGAATGCTTTACACCTACTATATTTAATCAAAAAACAATGTTCATATGCTCGAAAATTTTTCAATACTCCATTTGATAGAAAACTCTCTCTAGACCTCACTTCTTGCTACTAGCCCTCCAAAAGTGTATTTTTTGAGAAAAAAAGATAAATCCCTGATTCAAACTTCACTAGTAAAATTTTATAATACCCATTCATCCCATTAACGACACTACAAATTTTCATCACTCAAAGATCAAACAATTTTCTTTTATTCTCTCTCTATCATTTTTGTTTAGGTCTCTCAAGTAGCCCTAGTTTCATACAAATCTCTATGTTCTAAGAAAACCACAAACTTTGAGGAAAAAGTAAAATATGTTCTAGATACCCATTTGGGAATTCTTGCTTTCAAAGAACTTTTTGACATATCTCCAACATAACTCTCCCAGCTTGACTTTTCTCTTTATAAGCTGATACAATAAGGCCTAGACTAGGGTTTTGAAGTTAAAACCTAGGGGTTGTAGATTTCCAACTGTTTCAAAGTACTCCAACTTCTTCCTTCACCTATATTGTACATGTGTAGGTATTCTATAATGTTTCAAATCCCTTCTATCACCTTACACTTTATTTTCCCAGCTTTACACTTCTTAGACTCTCTACTTGTTCTTAGACACTTTGATTATTTCCTTTCTTTTTTTTCCTTTAACAATTTTCTTACTTCATTTGAGAAACTTTATTACTCATTTACCATTTTCACGATTGCTCTCACATCCTATTTCATTCACTTCATATACTTCCCACAGAGACACTCATTGCCCAAAACTCACTTTCTCTCCTTAGCTCCTTTTTAGCTTGTAACATGATAGTCATAGGTTTTCTTTGAATGTGACTCCTCAAGGAATATTACTCACTTATCAAAACCTTAAATATTTCTCACCCTCCATCTAATATGTTAGATATTTGTTACCTCTTACTTCTTGATTCAATAATATTCAATTCTCCAACTTATCATAATTTGGCATACTTTCTTGGCTTTATGACTGTGGGTTACATTCCTTTGTTTCCTTACTAACCTAGGGCTCTATGAGTTCATGAAAAGTCTTTATTCCTTCATCCCTCCAATTAAATTATCATCAAACATACTTAAGTTATCCTTAGTATTCAAGGAATCACTTAAGACCGAGTACTAAAATTTCTTCATTTAAGCCCTTAAGACTTGGCACTCACAGAATAAGATTGAGAAATTCATTGTTTTTACAAGAAGAATGTATTCCCTCAAGGTCTTATGGCTTCTCACTCAACTTTCATATAATTATAATCACCTTCTAATCCTTGGACTACTTCCTTTGAAGTCTATTTGATAACACTGTTAGTTTGAGTCAAGATTTTCATGACTGCCACATGGAATATTGACTAACTGTGGCTCACTTCCTTAGTAACCAATTAGTACTATGACCTTTACAATGATTGCTATGAATCCTCATTTATTTTGCACACTTCTCACAACTTTTTCAAGGACTATTACCACTTACAAGAATTTAGTTAAAGACTCTTTCTCCATAACATAGGTTCTTTCTATTCCTGTAAACTGGGTATGAGCACAATCTAGGTACGAGGATGTAGATTTATGCTATGAAAACCTCTTCAACTCTCTTTAATCTCACTCATATACTTTTCCCATCCTACAGACTTCATATTCATCCACTTTTAAAGGTTCCTTACAATATTTCAACATTTTTTTGTTACCAAACCCCTAGAATAGGACACCTCTTCCCGGAAGGAGGTTTTCATGACACTTACACCTATGTGATATTATTAAACAACTCATACACATTTCTCAAACTTCTTTGAGACTCTAATAGTATTCTAGCAATAAAGACAACTCTTTAAGCTTTTGACAAACACTTTAAAAACACAAGATGGTTCAGATTTGCACATAATAGTTTACTTACCTATTTACACTCTGTCAGTGTCTTTCTCTCATCATCAGGCTCCTTCATGCTTTATGATTCTTTTTTGACACTTCCTCGCAGACCCTAAAACCCTACACAAACATCCATTAATGGAAAAAACTTTCAATATATAACTATAAATCATGTTAAATCACAATATATCATAGACATTCCATAAACATAGAAAAATGATTCAAGAAATTCCATTATTTAGTCAATTTCTTGAATTGTTACAAGGCTTCTTTGAGCCACTAGGGATTGCTACAGATCTCCCTTACATCGTATCAACCTCCTCCTCCCTCCTACAACTCATACATGTTTCACAATTCGAATACACCCCATAATAATCAAAGATTGAGAAGGTAGTTAGGGTTGTAACTCCCCTCACTAACCCATGAGAATACTAACCATGTTGAGTCAGGGCTAAGGTAGGGTTAAATAGTTATATCATGTCTCATAACTCCACTTGCACCTCTTTTATTCATCCTTCACTAACATATAAACATAAACACATTAAACATGAAAATTTTGAAATTTAAACATGTGGTTTTCGAGGGAAACCTCAAAAAATCCACTTATTACAAAAAAAAGATCCAAAAGAGCTAATTACATCACACTAAACCTCCATATGAACCTCACAAACACCTAGTTAGCTAAATCACACAAAAATTTCCTATTTACAATGATGCTCATGTATCAAACCTATTCATTGGATTACTTTCCATGCATTGGATATAGAGAAAATTATTCTTCTTTGGGTCCACTTATGTAAACTCACATGTTTTTGTTCACTCCATTATTTGTGAAGATATTGAGTGACACGTGAGTCCTTTTCTACACCTTATCAAGCATGAGAAACCTGAGACTCCTTCAGTCAAACATAATATTCATGAAAACTTTTATAGATTATTCCTTTCATGTATCATTTGTGTACACGAGACCAAATCACATGCATACATCTTCATCTACCATTCACATTCTCCTAGAATGAATTTTCATATCTATCATGGTAGAATCGTTAACGTTATTTTCATGGGCTCTACAGACATGGATCCTCTACCATTAAGTTGGCATCATTCACACATTGTTCATTCTACTTAGCATCACTCCCTTTATTTTGGAGCAACTTTTTTATAATTTCTCCCTTGTTTTGGAGTAACTCTCATTTTCTTATTAACATTTCTTTTAGAGTTAGATAGTTCCTTGTTTTGAACTATTATGGTGTATATAGTGTCTTATTGTATTATTTGGTTTTTTTTGGAATGCATACTTGTATTAAGTTATAAAATTCCATTAGGGTTTGATTTTCACAACTTATTCTACATTTATGCATGTGTTCCTTGTTTTGCACACCCTTTCTTATTACTAGATATTCCCATCACTATTAGTGCCATGTTATTTGTGAGAGACATTTTTTGGTATCGTTTGACACCTTTACTGCCATACCATCTCATTTTAATGTGCATTTTCTAGCATTACCATATTATTTCATTGTTTGATGTTTGAGTAATGGATTTAGCCCACTCATACAAATATATTATTTTATCCACTCCACCCCTTAATAAGTACAAGGGTGTATTCATACTAATTATTTAGGTGTTATGTCCCTTACTTACCCTTGGCACATCACATCATTTACTTTAGGTAGTTGATAGAATTCTTAGTGTACTATTTTGTATTTTGTCATGCCATTTTAAAAAATTGAGTGTCTCTCTAAATCTATTATGGTGAATACAATGTCATATTGTCTTCTTTAGTGAATGAGTAGTATATTCATACCACTTATGTATATTTGAGTTCTTCACCATGTTTTTACTCACACCTTCTTACATATTATTTAATGATGGATTTCATCCCATCTAATGCAATCTTCATAATACTAGTCTAGTTTTCTGAGAGACCTTTTTTTAATCTTATTTTTTTCTTGGTTGTACTTATTGTACATGTGTGCCTCATCATGCCTAGTTTTTTATGACGCATTTTAGAGGATTCTTAGCCTTCTCACTTTGTATAGTCCTCCCTAAGTTGCACTTAGGGGGGATGTTGGTGTAATATTATACTTGCACGAATATTAAATTGACTTAGGTTATCTTAAATATACTAGGTTTTCCTTATGCAAACCTTGTAGGATGAATATAGGATAAGTGACATCACTAATCTCTTGACACAACTTCCCACATGTGTCCATCACTTTATACATATGATGGTTACTTAGTCATTAGTATATTAGAAGAAATCATATGATTTTGGATAAACTTGTACGAAGTGTTTTAAAACCCAAGAAAATCCACAATGGGGACTCACATCAACCATGCAAAAATTGATAATATGCTACAACAAATACACATGAATAAAGAATGAAAATATTATATTATTCTCACAATTAGTCACAATATAAAAATAGAGGTGGTCAATATATAGAAAAAATACATTTAAGCTTAAGTCTATAAAAAATGGTATATGAGGCTTGGGTATTAGTTATTCATTTCCCACCACACTTTACATAACAAGAATCACATATCCAATAACAAAATATCTCTCTAATATTTTATAATCTTTTGACATGGTTTGTAACATAGATCAATAATATAGAAGAGGGGAAAGTAATTCATAAAATTAATTAATAAAATATAATTACACACCTTACTTTTAACCTCACCCCAAAATTTCCTCCCTAACTCTTCTTCAAACTTCCTTTTCTACGAATGAGAAAGTGAAAAAGTTATGTTCCCTAATTATATATTATGAAATTAGGGTAAATCAAGTTGCCTAAATTTTCATAAAGTTTTGGTACAAAATCAAAGCAATTTTCCTCACACATTAGCACCAAATTTGCATAAAGTTTTTGTCTCTAATGGATTTAAGAAATCAAAATCTGAAATCACACAGTGGTAAAAAATTAACCAAATTATCAATGCAATGTGCACACCATGTAGTATTGACGTAACAAATATGGAACCTATACATTTTTTCTCGGTGTTATCCCATATAAAGTATTATTGCAACTTTATAATCTTGTTATAAATTTCTTCGGATGAATTTCAATAATTGGAATAATATACAAGTCACCACAAATTTATTTATGGTAAGCCAAAATTTACTATTCAATGAAAAAGGTTTGGTAATCCAATAAAATATATTATTTTCAATCTATTGTAGAGTATACTACCAAATGGAATATGATTATTTTCACAGAAAAATTATATTCACGTAAATTTAAGCATCTCTCCTTATTCTATTAATTTCCGAATGATATTATCGATCAATTTAAGCGCATCGACATCATACTTTTTCGATAGCATTAAGGATTACTCGAATGCATATTTAACTGGAGGCTTTACAAAACATGTCAATGCATGATAAATATTCATAGAAATATGTACAATTATCTACAATTTTTAGAAAAGATTCATCATAAAATGACCATTAAAATATGACTCTTTCTACCATTGAAAATAATTCCCTTAATGATAACTTTATCATCTTCATAGGTTTATAGATACACAAAGGATTTCATAGCATGAATATATAAATACGAGGTAAGTGGGTAACCTTGTTTGATTGAGAAAAAAATTCCAAATTAAACTTATGCCCATTGATAATTATAGACGTTTTCACTTCTTCAAACAGATCTTGAATGACGTAGTTAAAAAAATTCTAAGCCATAAAATTTTCAGCATGAAACGAATGAATTACCACTCAATGCAATCACATAATTTCTTAAAATCAAGTTTGAGGGAAAAAAACCTTGAATGGAGATATGATCCCACTCCATTCATCCCCAAACAATAATAATTTTGTTAATAATATATCGTATCTTAATTGGGGGAAAATTGTCTAGCAATTACAAGAATAAGGGATCTCATACATGGTACAAGGGATTTAACAATAATCTTATAAGACACATTTAATAAGGTGATTGATCTCCAACTAGTAATTAGTTTTTTTATCTCAAAATTTTGTAATAAACTTGATATTTCCTTGATTAATAATGTTTTCTAAGGAATTAGAATGCAAATATTATGTGTAAACCTAAATAAAATATGACCGCACAAAATTTCACATAGTTTTATTAAAGTTATATGATAATACATTAAGGCTTACAACTTTTTCACTAGCCGTTTTGAGAAATACCTGAATCTCTTCTAATTGGATTGAGTACACATAAAAATATCAAGACACTCTTGCAAAGCTTGAGCTCATTCGTAATAATTATCATATTACTAAAATATTAGTTTATAGTTATCTAGGAAGGGATTGGATATTTCAAGAATATAAGTGACTAGTCTATGAGAAACCTTGATAACTTATTTATACTCTTTGGTTTTATTATCATGAAAATATTTCAAAATCTCTATTTCCAACTTTAAGCTAGTGAAGGGAGGCACAAATTTTAGCTTTAACTTTATGGATCTCTAAAATAAAACAAGTAACCAAAGAATATAATTGAGTATCAAAATTTTAAAGCTCAACTTGGGATGAAACCTAATGAAATTATTTAGCCATGACATTGTCAACTCATTTACATGTTATTGCCACATTTTTTGGTACATCATAATAAAGTAGGTAATACACACAATGTATTTATTCCACAAAGAAATAATTTTGACAAAATAAAGAGGACGTGGCATCAAATTCCAAATTTAGGGAATGCTTTGAATGGATACATTCATGAGAAATAAAATAAGTGCTTCTAAACAATTACTTGAGGGGATATGAGTATAAAGAACCATTTTTGGGTGAAATTTTGTGTCATGTCCATTATTGAATTGAAATTTCAACATGAGTTCCTTAGAAATCCTAACATGATCAATTTGTTTGAGCACCTATTTAAGGCCTTATTGAAATTTGGATCCTATCAACCATGATTTTTTGCTTTAAAATCATTTTCATAACTTAGATTTCAACAACCCTCAACATTTAAAAATAAAACAAAGATTCGAAATCACTAATGCACCAATATGTTGACATATAATATTATTTTTCATTAGGATCTTTGATCATATTAAAATCACCATATATCATCTAGTTGGAAAAAGAAAGATTTTCAAAAATTCAGTGCAGTAACTTTGCCCTTTTTGAACCATCATTAGGCATATAGATATTCATAACTCCCAAGACTCATCCTTTGATATCAACTATAACCCACATAGAATGAAGCATCAAATATTTTCCCTGTGAAATTAAGGTAGAAGTAAAATTGGGATAAATTAAAATAATCACATCATCGTGCCTATTCTAGTGAGATGAGGTGAACTATGAAGCCTCAAACCAAATACTATTTAAAAAAACCGTAAAATAAATCCAAAAATGTTAACTTATTAAAGGTAAATAATTTTTAAGGAATCAAGAATCTGACATGTAGACATAACAGACAATTTTCTTGAAGTCTAAAATAACATACACATTTTGTGAAATAAAATTTATGATACAATTCTTTGTAGTAAATTCTCTGTAACCATTGAAATATTCTAGTAACATAAGCCAATTTCTTAGAATATTTTAGTGGTTTAGATGTAGAAAAAAAGCCAAGCGAAATGGAGACCATTTTTACCCCCATTATTTCCCCTTAATGAGTTATCATTACCACAAGGTGGTTTATGTGACCTCATAGAGGGAAATGTTACCACTATTCATGTACTGACAATCAAAATATTTCATTTAAAATAAAATTATTATGAAGTTTGACATTACAAATTATAGTTTAATATAGGATCACTAGACTGCGATTTTCTCAAAAACATGTTGTAACAATTTGGATTTGGTATTCAAGCTACCTATTTTTGGGTTTTTGAGTGTCGTTGTATTTTTTCACACCATCCACTATAGTAAAAACCGTCCTCTTTCTTGGTCATTGGTGGAACCTCAACAACTATTTAAGTGTTTGAATGTGCCCTTAGAAGAAAATAGTGTAGTTTATGGTCAAGAGCTTGGTGTTGGAAACAAGTACCCAGGAAAGTTAATAGAAATGAATTTCCAAGAAAAATAGTGTGAATTGTATAACATTATTTTTTCTCACTTAATAAATTTTATCTTCTCATAACCATGGGTACATTAACATCTTTGAGTGATGTATTGGTAAATGTGAGATACATTTGGCACCCAACCCAATGCAATATAATATGCATTATATATCCTAATACATTTATACCTCCTGATTGTAGATAGCTCTTACTACAACTGCTTTTAATTCCACAGTGTGAGTTTCAATGTCAGAATGGAAGAAAAAGAGAGGAAGAGAGTGAAATATACAATTTCATACAATGTTGAACCTGCAAACAAATTCTTTAAGGAAAAATATGCATCTTTGAAAACGGCAAAGAAAATTCCTTACGGATCTCTAGATATAAGCTCACATCTCGTTATTATACTCTTGTTAGCATTAACATACCTACCTACAAAACCTTCATAACAGGAGGCTAAAGTTTTTCAAATCAAACGGACACCACAAACAAACCGCTAATCAATTTTTTGCCTTCACATTTGTTCCTAAATATTTTCTCCACCTCATAATCCTTTCCTTAGGAACACGTAGTTTGTAATCATCCATAATTAATCATTTCCTAAAGCATATGACATCAACTATGGTTAACATTTGAACTCAAGGTCTTGGGCTATTGTTGAGTTACAAGTAGTTAGTAATCATCAATACAAGTTCCATTCCCATTGAGTTCATTGGATGATTTCAATAAGTGGCCATGGGGACACGTTGTGGTAGGGGTCAAAATTCTCCATATGGACTAAGTAGAACATAGCGGGGTACTCCGAATGTGGATCACTTGGCAAACATTAAGGACCCAAGCCCACTCCCATGTCCCATTTAGAGAAAGTGCTCCTCCACCACTCAAGTTCATAGCTATGGTATAATACAAGTGTTTACCTTCCAAAATTTTTCCCACTTAAATAAAGTGCAAATATGCCAATGGGGTTTTGGTGGATCGGTTTAAAACAGATGGTTATGTTTGGATCCACCCAGGTTCAAATCTTGCCTAGGCACAATTCCCTCCTGGGTGGTTTACCAGGTGGTGGCAGGAATTGCATCACTGATGACCGTGGCTCATTTCTTCAGCTAGTGGTTATCAATGGTGGCAGTATTTGCATCATTGACATTAGTAGTGGCTAGTGGCTCTAAAAATGGCGGTGGGGGAAAAATTACATCGTCAGTGCGGGATTTGTGGTCACATTTTGTGTTGGTTTCATTGTAATATATTTTTTTAAAGGACATTGTTGTAGGGTGGGGGCCCCGCTAACCCTTCAGTTCATAGCTCTGGTCAAAAGTGTTAAAATATAAAAAAAACTATGGTTAATATTTGTTGGCTACGATTTTTAATGGTCAATGTCATTATCTATAAAGTGCGTTAATGATTAATAATATCCACTGATTATAGGTAAATCTAACATCATTAAGTGTTAAACTATTAAAAAAACTATGGTTAGTATTTGTTAACTATGCTTTTTAATGGTCAATGTCATATCTATGAAGAGCGTTAATGATTAATAATATCCACTGATTATAGGTAAACTCTAACATCATTATAAAATAAAAACATTATCTTTTATCAACCTTCCTATGCTAGCAAAAGTTTATCTTCAAGGTATTAAAGATTTGGCTAGTTTTTCTTACATTTAGAGGTATATATTTGGAGCATTGGGTATGGGATATATAAGACTAGGATATGCACCAACAAGGTTCACTAAGTATTTGGAGTCACCAAATATTATTAAGTTAGGTATACTTTTATCCCTCTTTTTCTTACCCACATCAACTCTCTCATAAGGTGTTACTAACCATAGGAGTTAATGCACCAGTAGTGTTTTCACAAAAATAAGTATCTCTAACCTTCATTTTCCTTTATGTATTTTCTAGTTTGATAGGTTATGCGTTCTGTGTTTGTATCTATGGCACATGAACCCATATCATAGTGCAGGCATATCTTGGCTAGTGCACACACCTTGTCTTAGTTTCCATACTACTTTTTTACTAACCTTGGCGCACTCCTATACCCTAGCACACACACCCATATCCTAGTGCAGGCATCTCTCGAGTGGTGTAGGAACACTATGGATCTAGATTTACATAGAGGGGTGCAACCGCCCTAACCCATGTGCACATGCCCTAACTTGCCCGCATGTGCTTTAGTCTGAGTTGGCATATTAATTACAGGTTTCCAAAAGTTTGTGTCCTAAATTGCTAACATCATTGAAGGTTTTATTTTTTCATGGGCATGTTAGAATAGACATTGGATAAACCTTGCATGCTTAATTATAAGAGTAAGATAGTGTATGATCTTCCCTCGCATCTTTTGGGGTGATCTTGGGAATAAAAAATGATCCTTATATCTTTTATTACTTTGAGAATGTGTTGAATGTCCAAATTGAGAAAAGATATATTTCGTGTTTGAATTAAGTGTTTCCATTTGTTGATTTCTTGGATTTTGTGTCGTGTATGATCTTCTCTTGTGTCTTAGGGTGATCTTGAGAATCAGAAATGACATTTATTATTTTCACGTAAAATTACTAATCCATTGTGCAGAACCAAAAACGCTTGTCAAAGAAAGGTGGAGTCAATATAAAACTAAAAATACTAATACAGTTTTCATGTAGGTTGCCAAAATGTGTTCAAGCAAACCACATCTAATTAAAAAAGATTAAAAACACACCACAATCATCACACTGTATTTGCAGGTTCGGATAAGGGTATGTCCGGTCCGCTTAAAAATAAGACATAACCCCTTTGGCATAAGCCTTAAAATACCAAAATGGGGGTGTTCCTAGGAACCCCAAAGTATTCCATGCAAGAGGGAACCTTGTGGACAAAACAAGAAGTGCTCTACACAACCTACTTGACTAGTATTACCATTTGTAATATTTAGTGTCACAAGTCGTCCGTATCGTGACCCCAGTGAGAGTACGGGATGGACACATTTATCGCCCACTATGCTTGAAGTGGGTAAATTAAAGCTGAGATACTCCAAGAATTAGTTAGTGTGACTTTTATTGGTAAATCGAGCTCACTCTTATATAACTTGTGACACCTAGTTGAGTGAACCACCTAGGAAGCTATCTTTGACCAAGAGCCAACTCGGACCATAAAAAATCCAATTTGAGTTAAGAGCCATTGTTCATTAGGAAACGTGTGAAGCATTAATTTTGCTTAGTTTTTCAACTGCCTTAGGGTGAGGCAAAACTCTGTTGAAGTGAGGCCAACATTTTTCAGCACCAATTGATCTACTTCCGTAACTTTATTTTTACACTTTGTTGATCAGAAGAAGAGTGACTACCCTTCTATTGCTAATTGATTGTATTCACCACTTTTGAGTTCATATATGCTCATCCATGTCTGTGGATGAGTTGTTAAACATCTAAAGTGTGTGGAGACATTTTTATATCATTGGTAGGCTTTCTGATATTGATACCCAAGTCAAGATCATCATCATAGTTACGCTTGATTCATCACTTGATTATCTTTTGAGGAGTTATCTTGCTTATATCGTATCGCCACAATTTTTATAATTGTGTCTTGTTTCTTGCAAACTCGACCTAAGTGTCTAAATTGTAACGTTACGCTATGCACATCGTAAAAATTCCTTGGTATATTCTAGCCTTAGTTTTCCTTCAAACATTACCTTGATTTTGAAAAGTGTTATTGTTAACTTTGTGCGTGTTGTAATAATATTATTTCGATACTAATACCTTACTTTTCCGTAAAGTTTGGTTAACGTATCTTAGTGGTATTGTTACATCGTTAATGTTTGTAACTTATAATTTTTGAGATTTAGGTCTTGATTGGATCTAAAATCGCTTTTAGTATACATTGCTTGGAAATCATATCAAAATTTTGTTATTACTTATGTCTTGTTCATTTTTTAACTTGGCATAAATGGTGACATTTTGTTGATCATCTTACGTGTCAAATATTAATTGATCAAACACTTAGGAAGTACTCCATTTGACTAATTGGTTTACCAACAACTTTGCGTGATTGTGTCTCATTTGTCACATCGACTTATCCATTTAGGATAATCACTTTGATCCATTGATTCTTTATTATTCATTATTCTTTGTTTATTAATTTGACTTTATGTTTTGAACTTGCACGATTGTTCCTTTTGTTTATCCACCTTATAAACTCATTTCTAGGACAATCCTTTTGGTCTTTGATCCTCTTCATCTTCTTGTTTTTTCCTAAGTTCATGATCATTTTTGAACACATCTTGTATCAATTGAACATTGGAAATCTTTCCTTTATATCCTTTATGTTGCTAAAATTTTGATCAATCCTTTGACATTTACTCCTCCATCCCTTATTGGATTATCAATCTTGAGTCATCACGATGTATGTTTTCCTTAGCTTCCATTTTGGAAAATCACTCAAGAACCCCCATCTTTATGAAATGTCTAGATGGTTGTGGTTATGCTGCCTAGATCAACATGAAACCTTATTCAATTTGAAGAAGTTTTATCATACAATCTAGGTCTAGACCTTTGAACCCAACACGCTGAAAATTAATGATTATCACAAGGTCCCTTATACATACGACAATAAGGAATCAAAATTTCAACATTCACATCAAAAGGCACCCATCATAACCAAACCTCATTTGGTTCTTCACACTAGAGAACCCATTTCCCACCTTTATCTCATAGTCAGTGGTATGGTTTGGACACTTCTGATCCAAATTATTATTCGAGTTTCCCCACTCTTCTTCTAATTATAATCCAAACATTTCATCTTCTTTTGAGGATTCCAATCCAAATATTTCCTCCAATTCTTCTGATGATTCGGATCCAAACTACTATTCATATTCATCTAATTAGACTCCTAATTCATGGTCCTCCCCTTCTTCACATGACCTCTATTATTAGTCACCTAAACAACGTTCTCCTTGTCTAAATATTGTTTTCACTGTAAAGTATCTTCATCATTCATCTAATGCGACTCCTACATCATGGTCCTCCCTATCTTCGTAGGACCCTCTTCATCATACATTTAATATGACTCTTACATAGTGGTCCTCCCTTTCTTCGTAGGACCCCTTTTATCAGTTACCACAACAACGTCTTCTTCCTTTGAAGATACATGTGACTCTAAATCCCTCCAATCAAACATCTAATACAATTATTTAATCATGGTCCTCTCTTTCTTCATAGGACCATTGTTATTATTCATCTAATGCAATTCTTGAATCATGGTCCTCCCCTTCTTTGCAGGACCTTATTCATCAATCGCCCCCATGAAGTCTTCCTTTTTTGAAGATTTGTGTGACTCAAATTCCTTCTAGTCATACTTCTAAATCGACCCATGCGCCAGAATATGCAAACTTTGGACTTAATCCTACTAGTTTAGAGATGATATACCATCATATAGGTAGGTCCACACCACCTTCTTCTACTCCTGAGACATCTAGCTCCACATCTTCTTCGTCCCCCACATCTTCATCTTTTATCAATCATCATCAAACATATTCTAAGTCTTCCACACCAATTGAACCTCTTTCTTCCATTCAACCCCTGGTGGTCGATCAAAAATTCATACTGATTGACCTCTTTCAAAATGAAGAAACAATCAGGGCATTTATAGGGGCACATGAAGATATTCCTTTAGCATATTACGAGCAAGGATTCTCTTTATACTTTGATGCGTCTACATATTGTGAGGAAAAGGTTGATTCCTTTTATCAAGAGGTCAATCGGTATGAATTTTCTCATCATGGTTGATTCCTTTCATCAAACATTGTTCCATGGCCTAATTTCTCATCACCCAATTCTTCTTTACAGATCACAATTCCTCAATCATAATCAAAATTTGGGTCATCCCCAAGTATCCCACCACCTTCTTATATATATGGGCCACCTCCAAGTATCCCTTCATAATCTACTTGTGGGTCTCCTCCGAGTAGCCCATTACCTTCTATTCTAGGTCCATGTCCAACTAGCCCATTATCTTCTATGTATAGGCCACCCC
The DNA here is from genome assembly GCA_019776745.2 of Taxus chinensis. Taxonomy (NCBI): domain Eukaryota; kingdom Viridiplantae; phylum Streptophyta; class Pinopsida; order Cupressales; family Taxaceae; genus Taxus; species Taxus chinensis. The sequence goes on along the minus strand of CM034147.1, from coordinate 657,005,922 downwards.
CAGGTAGTCCATCATCTTCTATTCTTGGGCCACATCCTAGTAGCCCATCATCTTACATATATGGGCCATGTCCTAGTATCCCTTCTTCTTCTATTATCTGGTCACTTCCTTGTAGCCATTCTTCCTCTATATTGGGGCCACATCTAGGTAACCTTCCATCTTTTATTTGTGGCTCACCTCCTGGTAGCCCATCTTCTTCAATTATTTAACCATATCCCTTTCCTCCATCACATTCTCCTTCTACCAATGATTATGGAAAGCACATCGTCATTTCTCGTATCAATTCTAAACGTCCACATTCTTCTTGCACTTCTCGGGATCAGAAAAGTCAAGCATTAGCTTATAAGAAACCTAGACAAGTTTTTTACCAAGCTCAGACCAAAACACCAAAGAGCTCCAAAGCTCTCAACAACTCAAATGATTATAAAATTCAAATTCAAATATGATTCTAGAATGCACACCAACGTACCCATCAAGTATGGCACAAAGTGCATAAACATATGTATAGGTAACTCAAGCTCCCACATATGAAACCCATGTTTCAAAACAAATCAAAATCATTTCTTAAGTCTGAGCTCACCATGATCATCGAGATTGGGGATAATATTACACTTGATAGAAAAAAATGCTTAGTATCTCTTATCAAAGAAATCGTGAACATCATTGTTGGATCATATCATACAAAGTGGCCTGTTTCATTCCGATAACCATAAAATAAAAATAAAAATCATAAAACAGTTCAAAAATAAAAAATCATAAACCAGTTCAAAAACACAAAAAAATGAGAAAACATTATAAAATCAAAGGTACAATGATCAAACATTGCAATCAGGTATTCCTCTGTAAGTCATGGATGTTCTTTCCTCACTTTCTTTTATATTCCTTTGCAAGTCATCCACCATTTTCATCCCTTCGATGTTATTGTGGTTATCCTATTCACACGCATTTTGTGACATTTATGTCTATGGTATCCATTTGACCTTGGTATTTCATAACCTTTGTAAATTAAAGAACGATTGACCTCTTAGAGATCCTATCACTATCTACATCTAATAAACTTGTTGGGAAGAATTTTTGGGCATATTTGTTGACACTAGCCAATGTCATCATCACAATCACTTCCAAATAATTCCATCAATCCATCAATGGTTCTTAACCCCTTATCAAACAAGAGAGCTGAAATAAGTTTTTAGAAAGTAAAATAATCAAAATAAATCAATCTGAAAGCAAAAACTAAAAGCAAAAAAAATTGATATATAACTCTCTCCTGGGGTATTTCCGATAATCTCTACCGGGGCTATGGATGCCTGATTATAAGTAGAGAAATGTTGTGATTAGAATCAAATGCATCTCTGTCGGGGCTATGGATGCCTGGCTGGCAATGGAGAAATTTACAGCTCTCCTTTCACAAGCCATTCACAAATCACCTTTTAAACTAAATTATTCCTACACATTGGCTAGTGTCTTCACTTGTTGTCTATCAACTCTTTCGTTCAAGAGGTAATTCATTTCCAAGTGCACACATGCAATATCTATGAGTAAACATGATTGGTATGTTATCAAGTGTTACCATTTGGACCTTGTTCAAACTATTTCTTTAGTGCATGTCTTGTCTCATGATTCATGCCTTGGGATAATCACTTTTTCATCGACCACCTTCTAAATCTTTTCATAGTATCCTCTATTCTTCAAAAATTGTTTATAACATCCATGTGTATCATATGTCCTCTTTGCCATATTTTCAGGCACTTTTGTCCCCCTTTAATAAATCAATCACTCACTTCCTTTCTATCATATGTTTCTTGGCAGCATACACTGTGGGCACCCTTGCTCCCTCATGATTGAATCTATTTTTGGCCTTGATACCCCTTCTACATGTGAAGATTTTATCTTTGAATACTCCCACCTAATCGCTAGGGCATGTCACATATTCACTTTCTTGTATGTGTGGCATTTTTTCCTTGTACATCCCATCCATCGTTGGGGGCATCCACGCTTCTTTTTCTTCCTGTACATAGCTTCAAAAAACTCATAGAAAATCATAAAAAAACATTCAAATATGTTTCTAAAAAAACAAAAACAATAAAAATCATCGCTCTTTGGTTCTCGTATGTTCTTTTGTGCAACTCATGGATCATCTTGATCTACCTCCACCAACAAAGTTGGTTTTATCACTATGTTTGTACTTTGGGGCATAATGAGTTGTTTGGTATTGTTTCATGGTGCACTTCTTTTCATAGGACCCAAGTGTCCTCTGTTATTCCCCTTGCATGTATCCTTTTTTGGGGCACCATATTTTAACCATTATTGCTAATTCACTCAGGTCAGAATCAAAGCTTGATAACAAAAACATTGCATTATGTTTCTCTGTTAGGTTAGCTTGTTTACTTTCTCATATTACATTGCATTATGCATGTAGCAAGGAGTTAGACACTTTTAATTTCTCGTATTGCCTTACATTTTGTATGTTGTATGGAGTTGGTGTTTTTAGCAATGGAAAATTGTTTGTAGTATGGATTTTCATGACATTCTACTTTTGTCTTATGCTTATATTTTTAATAAGGACCGATGATGTAGATCTTTGGCAATATGATGACACTAAATTTGTTTCAATACACTGGATGAAAGCTTGCTCTTTTATTTCTATCTTCATTCCTCTTCTACATCATTCTCCTATCAAGACTATTCTTCTAACTCACCTGGGGCATCTTACCCCTACTCATTCTTCTATCCATTTCTCTCACCTTATTCGATCGTCAATTGTCTTCTTTCATCACCCCATCGACACTCGAGGGGCCATCTCTCACTTCTACTAACTTTTCTTCTACCCCTTAAAAATTTTATTTGTCTATTATCTTTGAAGGGGTGTCATGTACACCACCCCAAAGAGGGACAAATGTAGACACATATAATTTAACCTGAGCAATTTAAATACTTAAATTGCGCTAATTATCCTCTTTCCCGTAAATTGATGTCATATCGTCAATATAGCACACTTCCTCTTCTATCATCGTTAATTAGCTACATTACGCTAACTAATTAACCCTTTTATCCAAAAAAATACACCAATTAATTAATCTCCCTTTCTATCTAGATTAATTAATTATTATTAATTAATTAGTTTCCTCTTCCATTAAATCAATAAATCATCATTTATTTTATTAAATCCCTCTCATAGTCTAAATCATGTTAATTATTCCTCTAAAAAGCTTCTATAAGCTTGCACACCTATTAATTAATCACTTTGGTTTATTAAAAAATCCCCTCAAACCCCATGGGTCACTAAAGGAAAAACTAAACTCTCCTAAGGTTGACTCAACCCTTTCTAAACCTTCCTTATCCACAACTAACCCAACCTCTCCATTTATCCCACATAAAGAGGGATGTAGAGATTCTTCTATCCATTGGGCTATATAAGGAGCCCCCCTCCTACCTTTCTTTTTACACATACACTCATAAATGAGCATAGAGCATACACTATAGCCATTTTATTATATTTGAGCATTCTTCTGTTAGAAGAGCTGGCCTCCTCCATTTCTTGTATTCATCCACCCAAGTTTTTGAAGTCATATGGAGATATGTCAAATGGTCTTGTAGTCATGATTTGACAAGAATCCATTCTTAGAAACCTTGAAATTTCAAGCACATAATCAACTCTTTGATTGTTAGAGTTCTACATAGGTTCAATCTCATCCCATTTAGCATTAAATAAGAGATAGAAGTTAATTTGTTTAGCATATTAGCTTGAAATGTTCATTTCATGTTTAATGTAGAAATGTTGATAGGTTAGCTTTGCTTAAGATCTTAGCATGATGATGCATATGTTTAGTTTAACATTGTATTGAAGCTACTAGGTGTTAGTTTCAATTCTACTTACATAGCTAACTAATTCGTGCATACACATACATATATGCCTAGTAACAACATTAGTGTAGAACTTCGTTGCCTCTCCAAATCTATTTATTTCAGACCTAAGCACTCCTTTAAATAGAATCTAGATTCATCATCATAGTTTATCCCATGAGAATATCGTATTCCAAATGGAAGTGTGGTCATCCATGATCGAGTGCTTATGTCATCTTGGAAAGGCCTCCACTAACTGTAATGATCCTCCTGGAAATATTCCCTACGTGGAATATTCTTTTCTTGACCTCCAAGGCTCCAGGATGGCACTTTATTCATTCATCACGCATGCTCGGGCCCTCACGTGTTTCTCCTGTGATACAGCCTTCGAAATGCAGCTAAGTCCCCAAACCCTCTTCTGCTTCTGCGCCACAACCTCTTCTCCTGCATGCCTTTCCTTGAACTCCTTCATACTTGCTTGCCTTACGCACGTGAGTGTGCGCTCCTTATTCCTTGGGAATTAGTCAATTCATGGCCTTAAATTACCCCTCACTACGTGTGTTATCCGTCCCCAGAAACACTCTGCTCTTTCATCAAATAATAAAGAATAGGAGAAATGAAATAATCTGTAATCGAATAGAGAATAGAAGGATCATGTTACCACTGCATGAGGAGTGGGATTCCTTTCTTCATGGATGCTTCAATTTTATTGCAAGCATCTACCTCACTCTATGCTTGTTGAAGTAAATCACCCACCAACACATTAAATTCATCAAAACTTAGCTCATATCCCTTAGCCTTCAGCGTATCTCCAATGTTTTCCATATGCTTGCTAAGGTCACCCAGCATGTCCATCTTATGAGTGACTTGGGGGTACAATTCCTTTAGTTTATTTTTGATCGAAACCCTCAAGGTTTTTATCACCTCTGATTTCTTCTCAACTTTGGCCATGATCTTTTCTTGCTATTCCCTATTTCCCTTGTTTTTCTCTTGAAACTCCTTTAGATCCGCGTCATGGCTAACAGAAAATATGATTACTACTCCATATCTATCACCACAATTATCATATAAAACCTTGTTCATTTACACCATGATCTTCACTGAGGTTAGGAGCTTGGAGTACTGAGTTATTGTCTCCCCAATCTTCAACTTTTTTTCTTCCTTCTGGCATACCATCACCTCTTCTGCCGACTCCAATACAACCGGTTACCTCTCCATGGTGAGTATGTTAGTTAAGTCTTCCAAGAAGTGCATGGTCGACTCATACTTCTACTCAAGAGGGTCCAGGTTCAGTTACTTTAAGATAATAATCACATTTGAAATAAATTCTACCTTCTTCTAGACTTCACACACCTTTGCCTTTTCATCCCTAAGCTAACACATTAACTGTGCATTGATCAATTCCTTCTATTTTATCTCCATTTCCCTCTCAATGATCTCCTCATTATTTTTCCCAAGCTCATCCTCCAAGACTTTTATTCTATCATTTATGTCAAAAAGTCTTACTTCCACCTCCACCGATACTTTTTTGAGCGCGTTGCAAACTTGCTCATCCAACAGCTATCGGGCATTCATAAGAGGGTTCACTCCCTTGGAATATAGTGTCTTCATCAATGTATCACTATGAAACTTGAACTCAATCTTATCAATGTGGGACTCAAAATCCCATGATAACATTTTCCTTGTGCACAAGTATGCACCCTCTTCATCAAAAGAAGACCAAGCGAGGAGTTTCTCTATGAGAATTGTGCTTTGGAAACGCATGTGCAACACCTTGTTTGGATCATTGATGTAAGTCATGGCATGTTATTGTGCCACTACTACACCCTTTCCACTTGTGCACTTTTCCTTGGGGAAACTTACTGCTAGGCTGGGATCTCTGCTCATGCTTCCATACACTCATGCTCTCCGCTGTTTCCTTTAGCACTTCATCAGTTCTGCACTCCACCTCATGCTCCACCAACTGTTATATTTTTTTTATGTATAATGTATAGAGACTACAATATAGTAACATATTATTTGTTTATTGCATATAATATTCACAAATCAACCATTTCCTTTATCTACCACTTGGCTTACAACCCTTAACTATCTCGTAAAACCCTTCTTTATCTTATAACACCATATTATATATCCTAGTGTGTAAATATCTCTTATCTATCTTTATACAACCTAGGATCCTTGTAAAACTCCATCCTCTATCATATAATTAGGAGTTCAAACCACAAACTTTTGTTAGAGTGTGGATTGTCATCTTCCAAATCTAAAACTCGTACACCACTTGGTTACAATATTTGCTTGTGTAGGCCCTAAAATGTATTTCAATATATATCCTATAATAATAATAGAAATACGGTAATCTATAGACCTTATTAGCCTACATATATGTTGGTGAACCTCACATGAATCAATCATGCAACATTCTTATTGATTTATATTTTATTTTTGATAAATAAACACTTTTGACCAAAGATATGAACCGGAGTACATTAATCCAAGATATAGTATTTAAGCTCAACAATTAATGAACTAGAACCACCACACTTGAACACACTTTTAGCACAGGCACTTTCAAACCAAAATCCACCTGCCAGCCACGCCACCTTATACATTACCACCATAAATGGGGATCATTCCTAAGTTGGATTTGAACCTAGGTGGAGCGGGATACAACCGTCCATCTTAACCACTCCACCCAGACCCCATCAGTAAAAATTTGGATGCTAAATGCTTTTATTACACCAGAGTTATGAACTGGAGTGGTGGAGGAGAAATTTCTCTAAGTGGGACATGGGGTGGGCTTGTGTCCTTAATGTTCACCGAGGGATCCACATTCGAAGTGCCTTGCTATGATCCGCTTGGTCCATAAGGATAACTTCAACCCCTACCTCTAGGTGTCCACATGGCCACTTATTGAAAACATCCAATGAAATCAATAAGAATGGAACTTGGGTTGATGATTACAAACTACTTGTAGCTCACCAATAGCCCAACACATTGAGCTCTAAATTTGGTTCCTTAAATGATTTTACTAGACCAGAGCTATAAATTGGAGTGGTAGAGGAGTAATTTCTCTAAGTGGGACATGGGGGCGGGCTTGAGTCCTTAATGTCTACCGAGTGAACCACATTAAGAGTGCCCCACTATGTTCCATTTGGTCCATATGGAAAAGTTCAACCCCTACCTCAAGGTGTCCCTATGGCCACATATCGAAAGCATCCAATGAACTCAATGGGAATGGAACTTGGGTTGATGATTACAAACTATTTATAACTAACCAATAGCCCCAGACCTTGAGTTTGAAAAATTTGGTTCCTTAAACACTTTTTAATATACTAGAGCTATGAACTAGAGTGGTGGAGTAATTTATCTAAGTGGGACATGGGGGTGGGCTTGTGTCCTTAATGTCCACCGATTGATCCGTATTCAGAGTGCCTCACTATGTTCCGCTTAGTCCAAATAAATAAGCTCAACCCCTACCTTAAGGTGTCTTCATGGCCACTTACCAAAAGAATCTAATGAACTCAATGGGAATGGAACTTGGGTTGATGATTACATACTACTTGTAACTCACTAATAGACGAAGACCTTGAAATCAAAGTTTGGTTCCTTAAACACTTTTATTATACCAGAGCTATGAATTGGAGTGATGGAGGAATACTCTCTCTAAGTGGGACATGTGGGTGGGATTGGGTCATTAATTTCCATGGAGCAATCCACATTCGGAGCTCCCCGCTATGTTCCGCTTGGTCCATATGGAGAAGTTTGACCCCTACCTAGAGGTGTCCCCATGCCCACTTATCGAAAGCATCCAATGGAATTAATGGGAATGGAACTTGGGTTGATGATTACAAACTACTTATAACTCACCAATAGCTCAAGAACTTGAGTTATAAATTCGGCTCCTTAAATTTTTTTACTATACCAGAGCTATGAAATGGAGTGGTGGAGGAGTAATTTTTCTAAGTAGGACATGGGGTTGGGGTTGGGTCCTTGATGTCCGTCGAGCGATATGAATTTAAAGTGCCACATTATGTTCTACTTGGTCCATATGGAGAACTTATACCCCTACCTCAAGGTTTCCCCATAGCCACTTATCAAAACCATCCAATGAACTCAATGGGAATGGAACTTGGGTTGATGATTACAAACTACTTATAACTCACCAATAGCCCAAGAGCTTGAGTTCAAAAAAAAAATGGATGGTAAAAACTTTTATTATACCAAAGATATGAATTGGAGTGGTGGAGGAACACTTTCTGTAAGTGGGACATGGGGGTGGGCTTGGGTCCTTGATGTTCGCTAAGTGATCCATATTTGGAGCACCCTGCTTTGTTTCGTGTGGTCCATATGGAGAAGTTAAACCCCTACCTCAAGGTTCCCCAGGGTCACTTATTGAAAGCATATAATGAAATAAATGGGAATGGAACTTGGTTTAATGATTACAAACTATTTGTAACTCACTAATAGCCCAAGACCTTGAGTTCAAAAATTTGGTTCCTTAAACGCTTTTATTATACCAGAGCTATGAATTAGAGTGGTGGAGGAGTACTTTATCTAATTGGGACATGGGGTTGGGCTTGGGTCCTTAATGTCTACCAAGCGATCCACATTACGAGTATCCCACTATGTTCCTCTTGGTCCATATTGAGAAGTTTTACCCCTACCTCAAGGTGTCCCCATTGCCACTTATCGAAATCATCCAATGGGAATGGAACTTGAGTTGATGATTACAAACTACTTGTAACTCACCATTATCCTAAGACCTTGAGTTCATCTCATTGATTTATATTCACGTTCATATTTATTTTTATTTTATCTATTATGATATCATTCATATCTCCTATTTATTTCTTCATTTATCTTCGAAAATTCTTTCATCCCTTATGATCATGTCATCTCCTCTTAGGATTTTTATAGTAAGCCTTTATCCATTTTTATTTTATATGGGTTATTCATTTCTACCTCTCATACCATCATGGAATAAAACCTTTCATGGTGCATTTTTTCTCTATTTTAACCTGCTTCATCCATTTAATGCAATATGGTCCAAATCAACTCAATAAATTGTGATATTGTCTTTAAGGACTTGGACCACTATGTGATCTCAAAATAAAGCTCCCCTGAAAATTACACTAATAATATAATCTTCAAATCCTCCTCATAATCCTCCTTAAAATTTCCTTCAAATCCTCCCAATAATATAACTAATACTCCTCTCACCACTAGTTGTGATCCACCACTTAACAACAAACTTGTTTAATCAAATGACATGTAAAGAACTACTAATCAAAATATGGCCCAAAGGAAAAGTAAAATATTACAAATGGAATCTCAACTCCCAAAAATTATTATAGAACCTACTAATCCATCTTATACACCTATTTTTCTTTTGAATTCATCTGAGGACCTAATACCCCAACCTCCAATACACACCAAGGTTTTAAAAACTCTACATTATAAACCCATAGATCCTTACAGATCTTCCATGGATGTAGGTGGATTTAACCATTTATCTCTTATGATAGGTCAACCAACCCCCCTCTTCATATGAAATCCTTCAAACCCTTTAAAAAGAGTGAATACAAACTGATACTTATATAGTTATGAAACTATTAGATAAAATCCTAAAAGTTGATATTTAGAACGGTATTATGAAATTTCCCCTCATTCAATCATTGAATTATAAGACTTTCGTAATCCCCTAATGAATTAATTTCAATAAATTAAACCTTCTTAAAATGCCTTAAAAATAATTTTTAATATGAACCAATCATCTAATGAATCCTATCATTAGTTCATTAAACAATGAAAGCCCATGACAAACAAATATGACCATAATATTGATTATCTAAACATATTCCAAATCTTTCTTAAGGCCATAAATCCCACTTTTTTATATGGGTTCCGGTCTTTCTCAACCTCATATTGAAGGAGTCCCTTAGCATGTTAAGAGGAAAAACTACCTTATAAGGGAATTTGAGTAGCTCAAAAACCAATCAAGGACTCCTTCGAATCAAAAACTAATGTTGTTAATTCATATTCAAATCAGTCCCTTTGAAGGGAAAATTAATCATATATTTTTCTTCTAATTCTTATCCAAATATTTCAAAATCTCAACCAAACCCTTACCACCCATCCTTGAGTTACCAATAACTCTAACACATCAGGTTTACTCCTAAATTATCTCACGTCGACCCTTCCAAACCCATGCCCAAATAATATAACATAAACCTCTTTTATTGGTGGCATATTAACATCAATAATTTTCACAAAAAATTGTTACAATCTCCATAAGATTTCCTTCAACTTCTTATTAGGCCCTAAATTTCATACCAATGTTATCATAAAATAAATCTATGACCACTATCAATCTCTTCTTCAATATCATAAACATCATCCACAATGATAGTTTATAATAATTCATAACCCTAAGAAGAAACCCATGAATGAGTTTGTGGGAATCATTTAATGGAACTATTTATACAAATACATAAATTCCAAATATGTGAATGTGGATAAGCTCAATTATTGATGCAATCCTACACATAAGGATCTCGACAAAATCCTAAGAATCCTTCAAAAATGACTTATTATTTAAGGATACTTCTACTTCTACTGATAAATATCCTAATGATGAGAATGCTCCATCAATGGATCCTTATCCTAAGGATCTTATTCCTTCACCTATAAAAATGTTCCGCCATCTAATAATAAAATTCATGAAATCGTTAAACATCTTACCCTTTATAATCTTATAAAACCTAAGTATCATTAAAAATATTATCAAAATCCTCAATGGAACTTCCTTGATGAACTTAATTTCATGCCTTGTAAAATTATTTTATCAAACTTATGCTCCTCAAAATTTTATATTATTTCTTCAACAACTTTAAAACTTATAATATTCCTCAAAAACCACTAATGAAGATCCATTTCTTTAAATTCCTCCTTCCAAGATTTACATCATAAAAACCATGGCTCCTCCTCTTGTTAATTAACCTCATTCTCTCAATTTCCACGAGGATGACATACCAAATGAAAAAATCATCTTCCATGTTGGTGATCCTCCTCTCTTTATCATTTTCATCATTCAGGATGTCCAAATAAGGAAATTCATTGCAGATGAAGATTCAAGAATTAATGTCACATCCTTTTGGATAATCAAAAACCTAATATTTTTTAAAATACCTTAAGTGAACATGACTCACATTTCATGGATTTTTAAAAATGCATCAAACCCCCCTTGGTTGTCTTTGATTCACATTACTTAGGGAACCAAAACTATGTGCACCAAGGTTATGGTGTTAGATCATCCTCTATCTTATAACCTCCTTATAGGTTATTCATGAATTCATTGTATGAGAGAATTTACATCTTACACAAGTTAATGCTTAAATTCATCTATAAAAACCATAAATACAAGTATTAAATTTATCCCATCCCATAGTATATCCCCATTACTCATCTTAACAAACCATTCTAGATAACTACCACACTAACTTTATGTAGTGTACCTTACCCATAATTCATGATTTTTTACCTGATATTAATATCTATCTTTCCAATTCAGATGATTATGAGCCTAAAAAACTCTAAAGTATATAGAAAAATAACAAATTACCACAACATATTATGTATTGGCTCACACGATCTCTCTTACCTTGAGATTTTCTTCCTACCATCCTTGAATTTGAGATTGAGAAAGACCATTCTTGTAGCGCCAATGAAGCCTCTTACAAAATTGATAAGGATATTTATGAATACACAAAATTTGGAATTGCCAAAATGTATTAAGATCATCTACCTCTTTCTTTTATCCTTTAGTAAACTTGGAATAGCCACCAAGGAACCTTATAATTATAATAGTATTTATAATCACATTAATACACAAGCATGTATTATCTTTTACTCTTAATACATGTACTACATTGTGTCTCGTGTTAAATCTAGGCATCTTGATATTCTCTATTATCAAATGAGTTTGGCTTAAATGTATGTACTTTTACATGTGAAGCCAACATGATATCCAAATATTATAACCTTTGGTGCCACTTTTAACTCAACCCATACAAACCATGCTATGTTTCACTAGAGTACCCACAATCCTACTAATTTTTGTATTCTTGAGATGTAATGGCAAGGCTAATACTAAAAATATATACCTTCATGCATTGTAATATTTAAGGAGTTTCAAGTCATTGTTTGGGCATGATCTATACACTCAACCTTCACCATGATTTTTTTTCACGTATTCTAACTCAATAGTGTTCAAGGACATATATCTCTTTAACTCATATCCACTATCCTATTGCATGATACAATCCTATAATTCTTCATTAATAATGATATAACAATAGGAATTTATGAACTATATGTTCTTCGCAAGGCAGTTCCTTACCTGATTCACCTTAGGATGATAATTGAAGTTAGCTTACTAGAATTCAAGAGATTTTACTCTCAACATGTCCTCTCACGAAGATATGATCATTGATTTAATAAAGATACTAACCCTGTCATCAACCTCTCGAGACACCATTTTAGATTCATACATCTATCATTTCATACTATGCAAAAACTTTTGTATAGATCCACCTTTCAATACTGTTATATAGTAAGTCACTTATACAACTCTGATCTAACCTTGGTCTATGCACTCAAGCTAGGAATAAGGGAGTATTATCATGTCTTCAACTTGTAGGTGATATTTTCATCATGTTCTAACCCTATAAGTACCATTTCTTATGCATTCCTTATTAGATCCTTACGATCTTCTTATCCCATATTCTAGTAATTCTTAGATTCAACTCTTGATTCTTGATATTTCCATTGGATTGTGATAATGGGATCTCAAAAACTAATACAAGGACCTCCTATTGTGCGTTAGAACATATATAACCCTACTTAAGCTCTCTTGGACAACAAATTGAAGAGATAAGGTTAGATAGGTTTTTATTAGGATTGTTCTTAGGGACAATTGATACAAATATGCTTCAATAATCCTTAATATCTAATAACCTTAATAATGTTCCTAATACAACATTCAAATAATTATTGGCTTTGAAACATGAAGGATTACTAAGATTTGCATCAAATACCCTCAATTGTGCCCACAATTTTTTCTTCCAAAACCTAATTTTGTTTGGGGGAAATAACTTTCTTTGTAAGAGATTTCATAACTTGAAATTTTGTAGGCTTGTTATTATAGCTGGGAAATAAATTTCCTAAAAATTTCATCCAATTTGGTCAAGTAGAAAAATTTATGTGGATTGCCCTAGTTCAGGCCCTAGGAGAGAAAATCAGCTATAAAAATATTTAGAATGAATTTCAAGATTTCTAAAAAATTGCGCTGAGCTTGAAATCACATCCTCTATCTCATTTTTTTACCAAAAAAAAGTGTGGAATCCTCCTACACTGACTATAACTTTCCCCCTTGCTACCCTATTAGAATCCTATGCATATTCCTAACTAAAACATGCAAATTCACATATACAAATACCATTCTTTGCCACCAAACTACATAACTCTTTCATTCACGTTTGGATACATATTAGAAATCCTTATTTCAAGAACTCTTGATACAAGAATGGATTTAAGACCAATTCAACTCTTATTACAAGTCCTAGAGTTGCTCAACTAGCTCCTAAAGTTTCTCAACCATACTTACTGTGACTCAATAACCTACTAAACTTGTAAAGATGATAAATATCATCCTAAAACAACTCATACAACAAATTTCACCCATTTACATGGTCTTAATGACCTTATTTAGCCTTTTAACCCCTTTCCTTAGTCAATTTGACAATTGACAACTCATTACAAGACTTTTCACTTTCACTATTACAATTTACACACAATTTTGAATTTGAACAATAAGAGAAATGGAGGGAAACACTCTTACAACTCCCTCATAACCTCAAAATACAAATGACCATTATTCAAACAAGTAAATGATGCTCCTACATAAACCTTGATCATTCTCATTTTAATACTAGTGGTGATGAGGAAAAAAACTTTACCTTATTATACTTTGACTAATCCATCCTTGAAAAACCATTGGGTAATTAAACAAATCTTAGGCTTTGATACTAAGTAGAAACCTAAAAAATTAGACAATTTTGACTACATCATCCCCACTCATAACAAACAATTATACAACTAGACTACATCGACCTCTCTTCTCCAAAGGTCAATGTAGTTAAGATTTTCTCTCATGTGATTGATCTAATTAGATTAGAATTAAATCTTATTGCAGAGAAACTAATGAAATAAATAAGGTACAAATGATAAAGTAAAGTAATTACATAAAAAAAATAAGATGTAAAGTATAAAAACGCTAAGCAAGGAGTAGAGATAGAGGACTTAACTAATACTTGCATAATCTGGAACTGATCTAGGTAGGGATAAGTGATGAGCAAGATGCAAACAACATCATAACTAATCTCTGTAAATTTTGGAGTTCATGAATAAAGCTAAATAGGTGAGCCCGCAACAGCATAGGGGAGCTTGGGCACAGATGACTGGATCTGGGCACCCATGACTGCATAAAAGCTTTAGCTATGTTTTATATTATGTCACAAGGTCTTCATAATTTCTCTCTTTTGATCACTCGATGTTCGCTCTTGGATTGCCAAAGATAATTATAACCTGTAAAAAGAAAATATCACCTACACAATCCCACAAACCATATCAAACCTAAAAAGGAAAATAAATAATGGGGATTCAGAATGACCCTGGCGGTCACCTCGAGAGTGAAATTATGACTGAGCACTACACTACATCTTAGAATCCATGTAATTCTCATGATTGTGTGTAGGAATCGTGCCCTAGGATGCCCTTGTGCAAGCTACACTAGATAACAGACTAGATTTTCTCTAAAATGCAAATGTGTGGATGAAATAAAATAAACTTCCCCTTCCTATATTGTGTATGTAGAATATGTAGTCCCTTGTCCCTTGAGTGGATGTTTGATGAATTATTTGGAGTGATTTAGGTGCCTTTTAAATGCAATATTAGGTGGTAATAGTAATGCTTAGTGTTTGGTCCTTTATTTTGAATATATAACTATGTATTTATATGATTCCCTTGTTTGAATTTCATAATTGACAACTGGAAGGCCGACCCATAAGTGAAAAATATGCTCAAAACATATAAGAGACCTAAAAGGAGTGAGTAAGGTGAGAAAGGGTTAGGGGCACCCAAAGGGGATATGAGCACCTGAGCGTTGTTTTCCTGACTAAGCACCAGTGTCTGAAGACATGAAAGATAAACAAGTAAAGTTCTGATTAGGCTGTAGGGTGTGTAAGACCAAATAGAAAAAAAGAGACATAGAAAAAAGGCCAAAGATATTTTTCAATCACTAATTTTATTGGTATAGACACAAAATCATGCACTTGGGTAAATTTCTAGGTACTAAACACATAATAACATTCATATGAGTCATAAGCAAGAAAACTAGTAATTGACAACTATATTTGGCCTATTTTCTGCGTTTCTTGTTTTTTTATTTGGTATTACACACCCCATAACCTAGTTGGTATTTTACTTATTTATCTTTTATGACTCGAGACACCAGCGCCTAACTATTACAAGAGCGCCTAAGAACCCCTATCCCCTCTGGGTGACTCTGACCCTTTCTTATCTTACTTGCTCCTTTTGAGTATTTTTTATCTTTTGGGAATCTTTTTCACTTATGGGTCGGCCTTCCAGTTGTCACTTACAAAATTCAAGCAAGGGAATCATATAAATACATAGTCATATGTTCAAAATAAAGGACCAAACACTAAGCATTACTATCATCACCTAAGATTGCATCCAAAAGGCATTTAAAGCACTCTAAAGCATCCATCTAACATTAATTCAAGGGACAAGGGCTGTAGCAACTCTACATACACAACATAGGAAGGTGAAGTTCATTTTTTCATCCACACATTCTATTACATTACTACATCTAGCTATAACCTACTATCAAATGCAACTTGCACAAGGGAATCTAGGGCTCAATTCTTACACACACTCACCAGAACTACATGGAGTATAATATGTAGTGCAGCGCTTGGTCATAAGTTCACTCTTGGGGTAACTACTGGGGTCAATCCAAATCCCCATTCTGCATATTTCTTTTTTTGATTTGATGTGGTTTATGGGATTTTGTAGGTGATATATGTTTTGCAGGTTACAGGTACCTTCAACTATCAAAGAAAGAAGCATAGGTGATCAACAAGAAACAATTGTGAAACCCCTCTGACACAATAAAAATCATATTCTAACTATTTTTGTAGTAACATGATCCCAGTAGCAGTCTCTAACACCCAAGTGCCCCTATCCTTCCGTGGGCACCCATGTCCAACATCATTCGTGAGATCCAAAAAAAATTCCAAGTATTTACAACATTGTTTACCTCTTTTTCAATAGTTTTCCCAATCCAGAACACTTTCAGATCAAGCATAAATCAGCTAAGTGATTCTTTCTATATCTCTTTCTTAGGGTTTCATACTTACTTTCGTATTTGCTTGCATTATATTGTACTTAACAACTGTATATCATAGTTTACAGCAGTTACTCTACAATTAGGGTTTAATAAAATTATATTTTTGTTAAATCATTTAGTGAACCCATTGCTCAAACCCAACCTAGATTATAGGCATAATATCATCTTTTTAACATGGCTGAAATTTATCCACCCTTTACTGATGAAGACCTTCACGATCTCAATGCTCATCTTGTCAAACATCCACAAGATTTAGATCTTATTTTATTCACTGTTCATGAGGAGGCCACCAATCTAGTTGAGATTAACCCTCCCACCTCTAATACTACTTTTATTCCTCTTACAAAAAAAAACCCATTCTTCTACCCTTCCACCTACTTCTACTATTCCCATGTATATTCCTACTCTTACCAACCATTTCACTCCGCATCTTACTTCTCACACTCAGAAAGTCTCTTCTTCTGGCACACAAGACCTAGCTTCTCTCTATCAGGACTTACAAGTTCAAATCCATCAGTTATAGTATGTTACTTCACGTTACTCTCCATATCTTGATTCCTATTTACTTCTTCACACTCCTTTTGTACCCACCATTTATGCTTATTCACTTCCTCTTAATTTCGTCACCCCTAAGATACCCATTTTTAATGGCCATAGTGACCCTCAAGAGCATCTCTGATATTTTCATGTGGCATGTATAGATTATGTGGATGATCATACATTATTAGCAAGGATATTTCCTAGGAGTATTTAGGATTATGCCATATGTTAGTTTTACAATCTACTAGTTCATTTGGTAACTTCTTTCACGCATTTATTTGATGTTTTTCTTGTTCATTTTTCAATCAATATCGAAAGTAAGATCTATTATGCCCAACTCTCTTAAATCAAAAAAATATCTAATGAACATCTATATGAATATGTGTAATGTTACAAGAACATTCTATTTAAGATGATCAATTTGCTTGCTGGTTGAGAATTACAACATCTTTTTGTTCAAATCCTCTTACCACAACTTTAGGAGAGTGTCATCTTTGAGACCTCTCCTTCATTTGATCAATTATGTCATATGTTATAAATTCATGAAGTCAAACTAATATCTATGGGAAAACTCAAATATCAATATACCTCTTCATCATCTTCTAATAGGTTTCAATCTAAATCAACATTCAAACCTTCTTCTAAGCCCACTAAAGCAAAGGTAACTGACAATGTTGTCTCGCCTCCTGAAAATATTTAATAACAACCTATAAAGTGTAATTTTAAAAAATTACCATTGTTTGATGTTAACTTCTCAAAATTAATCTAATCACTCTTCCACTACCACTCAATTTTGATCCATCTCGCCCAGCACGTGGCCACAATTATGATGAAAATTCTACATGTGACTATCATCAATGCATTGGGAATTCCACCAATTATTGTTTCAAACTCAGGCATCTCATTGATAATAATTCACTTGAGCTCCCTAAACCTTCTTCTTATAAACTTGTCAACGATAACAAAAAAATCAAAAAATTTAATGACCCTTTACCTAAGCATTGACACACAAGCTTCTATTTCTTCAACTAATCATACATTTTGTGTTCTTCCCCCTCCTTTATCGGGGCCCCTTGAATTTATTGTCACCTTTGTTGATGCGTCAACACTAGCCATTACATTTTCAGATCACGATTATCATGTGACATTCTCTTTTGATTCATTACATATCAATGCTCCTATCGGTTTGTATACTATTAATAAAACTCTGATCTATCCAATGTATGCTCTATTACACTTCTTATGGATATCAAATGTCCAATATATTCCATCACCTATCTAGTTCCTAATTATTTTTGCTACATTTAGCTACCCATTACAGTTGGAACTCTTACTATACTTGTGTCTTTCATTGTGACATCTTCAATCAAAGGTTGTGGCATGTTCTTAGGTCTCCCTTGGCTCTATGTTGCTCAAGATATTCCCTCCATGAATCATATTTGTCTTAAGTTCATTTACAATAAACAAGTTGTCACTATTAAAAGCATTCCACCATGCACACCATTTCCTCTACCTCCTCTTGAAAACATTCTTCCGCCAACTATAACATCTAGGTCTCTAGGGCCTCTCAAAACTAAGGCACATTCAACACCTAGTTCTCCTATTCACACACGTCCTAATTCACGATGTTGTTGTCCTCATAGGTCAACTAGTCCATCTCATTAGCATAATTCCCCTACTTTGGTAGCCCCTTCACATAGGTTCTCATCACCTCCTTCATCTCATAGGTTCTCATAGGTTTTCACCATCTATTTCACCACAAAGGCTTGCTTCACATGTACATCATCCTTCTTATATACCACTTATCTTAGAGAATTGTTACACTCCTTTATCTCCTCAGACATCGGATGGAGGATCCTTGTCAATCACTCTCATTAGATAGATTAATTTTCATTACACACTTGGGGGGAATTACACTTACCTCCCCCCTCTTAATATCATTAGTTTACCATCACTTCTACTATCATGCTCTATGATTCACATCTAGTCTTTCTCATCTCTCTTATACATCTTAATACACAACTTGTATCGTCATTACCTTATGATGCACTCTAGTTCCATGGTTCATACTCAAAGTGTTGAGGGTCTAAATCTGAAATGAACCTCACCACATTTACTCTTTATGCTCTACACTTCATGATCCATCTTTTTAGTGCACATTTTTCAAACCATTTCCCGATGACACACTCTTGTTCTATGGTTCATTTTTTACTGCTGAGTGGGAATTTATAAATGAACCTCATTTCATACACATCCATTAGAGGGCATGCTTCTCCTATCACATGCACATTTCATACCATTCCATCCCACTCATACATTGCATATTGTATATCTTGGTTGCATCCACTCTTGCTAGCTTATTCTACTTATATGTACACTTTGTTTTCCATGTTAGATGGATAATTAGTATGTCAATATATTTTCTATATACATAAGCGCGTTCACTTGGTATTTTGGAGTGAATGCATATATCTTATAGGTATTTACACACTACAATGATACTTGGCACTATACCTCTTACCAGTTCCATTGAGTCTCCTAAGGCATCTATTTTCTGACACATTACAGGTGCTATCATTTCATCATATACTAGTTTTTATTCTCACTAGAACACTACTTTACATTGATACATACATGCTTTGACATAATTTTTATCTTTCTAACATGCTAACGGGTGCTTCATGTGTAACATTTTCTTTGCAAGACTATATGCCACCATGGTTTTCTAATACATTTTTTTGAAATTCTTTTCAATTGTATGTCATTATTTATGGGTTTTGCCCTATGTCTTTGTTTGATCATTATCTACTTTCTTATGACTACTTCAGCCCTGATTGTCTTGTAACATTGTGATCAATGTCCCATGTTTAAATCACACTTTTCGATGTCTATCTTGTACACACACTTTCTTGTCACATTATCTTCTATCATATACATGTTACATTTTCTACTAGCACATATATCTATTTACTTTGATTTCATGTGCCTTGGTTTCTATCATGCACATCCCCTACCCCCTGTAGGTATCCACATTAGGTCCTCTCTTTGGGATGCATTCTCCTACCTCTGTCGCATGCACCCCAAACAAGGGGGCATACATTGGGTGAACAAATCACCCCATACAACAGCTTAGAGATATAACACATTACAATACAACACATAATCAATACAAGTTACCGTTACAACACTAGATCAAAATTAGACTTGGATTATAATTAAAACACATAAACCAGCTCCCATGCTCAGAAAGAAGCACCTGGGAACTTGATTCCTCCCTGAGTGCTAATTTCTTGGAGGCACACACAATTAGTTTCTTAGATCATCACAATATACATAATCCTTCAAATTAGTTTCACAATATCAGGCATAATCCTCCAACAACAGAAAGCATGCAATCTCCATTTAAATCAGAACAAACAATACATTTAGAACTAATTTGGAACAATTAGGAAAATAAGAACAAAATAGGGACACACCATCTACAATGGTGTTTATTGAGAAGATTCATGGAAGGATAATAACACTAGACCTCTCTCCCCAACACTTTCTCTTTAGCGTGAGATCGCCAAAAAAACTTGTACTTGGCATGAGATCTTCTAAAAAACTCTCTTGGCTTGAGATCGCCCCAAAAATCACTCTTGGCATGAGATCGCCTAAAAAAACTCACTCTACACAACATTTTCAGGTCACTTTTCTATCCTTTTACACTCTTCTACATCAGGTGTACACTTTCCTTTTACACATTTTTACATACTCGGGCATATTTTCCTATGATTTATCATATATAGGAATTTGACTACATTCTTGCTCTTATTTTTACAAGTGCATCCTTACAAGAAGTGACAACAATGACCACAACAAAAGGTACAACACAAAACAACACATACGCTTCACCCCTATGATCACTTTTTCTTCCCAGTTTCCACACTTAATTTTTGCACCATTACACGCTTCACTTGTCCACTTGGCACGTTCTTCGCCGCACACTCTATATGTTTATCAGGTATGTATATCTTATCTACTTTATGTTATCAAGTATTCACTCAACAACATAAAGTGGGGGGAAATGTAGACACAAAATCACGCACTTGGGTATATTTATAGGTCTTAAACACATATTAGCATGGATATTTATGTGTTTCTTGTTTTTTATTTGGTCTTACACACCCCACAACCCAGAAAGTATTTTACTTATTTATTGTTTATGACTCCAGACACCAACACCCAACCAGGACAAGAGTGCCTAGGAACCCTTATCCCCTTAGGGCACCCTTCACTCCCCCTTTACCCCACATGTATATTAATTTAATTACCTACAATTAAATTAATTCCCATTCTCACAATATTCATTATTTAATTACCTTAATTGAACTAATTTCCACCTCACCTAGACACCTCACCCCACCACATCACCTAGACACTTCATCATAGACCTATTCTTAGCATGTTTCCTTTTAACTAAGACTTAGTCCTACTTACCATAATTAACTAAGACTTAGTTCAACCCTAAAATCAGATGCCTATTCTTCCTCTAACCACATGCCCACTTATCTAAGAGGAAAATCCCATTTTGATCTGTAACAAATGGACAGAACTGGCCAAAAAGATTGCCAAGATCTGTCATTTTGGAAACCTAGGATATCCCACCTTAACTAATGTCATTCAACCCTAAACCACGTGGTCACCTCTAACTGTCATCGGTTACCTTATATTCATTTTGGGTAACCTTTTCTAGAGGTTGGAAGAATTATTTGAGTTTTGGAGAAGAGATATCTGCATGTAAGCACACACCAGAGCACTCTTGCACATCTAGACATCCTGAACCAGCACCAAGCACTGATCTGAAGGGAAAGCATCTATGGTAACATTCTAGGAAGCATGGTTGTGGCACTGACCACCAGTTCCATGGATCAACCATCACCTCCATCCAACCACCAGGTCTGCAAGTACAAGTAAGTACCTTTGGATCTGCATCTTTCCATACTTAGATTAGTTTCTTTATCTTTGTTTGGGAGTCCTAGTCTCCTTTACATCTCATCACCTCTCACCTTCCTGCTAATCCCTCCACCTAACCACCTACAACCTCCCAGCCCTCCATACCCAACTCCAAACATCTCTGAGTATTCCCAACATTGTTATCAACCTCACCATTCTCTATCTATTCTCTATGTGCAATCACAGAGAATCATCAAAACCAAACCTTATTGAGTCTTTATCATCCTGACCCTACCGACACTGGTTAATCTAAACCATCATCGGTCTCCTCTCAACTAACATCAGTCATACCAGACTGATGTCAGTCTCTTTATCTGGTAAATCTTCCTATAACAACAACCTCATAACATTCACCCAAATAACCCAAACCACTCAAAACTTGACCCTGACATGTCCCAACCACCTTATTCACCTGTCTAACTTCCAGATCTGATCATAACCTAGCCTGTTAGATTAGATTTTCTTATTTTACTTGAATGAGACACCTAAATCATATCAACTATAGTAGGATATTATTGGTTTACGTTATTTCTTGCATTAATTTGTTTTAAACAGTGGATTGACAACCATCTAGGAAGTATCACACTTCCTAGATCTAGCATACGCTAGGCATTCCACTGACATATATTGTTTAATATTCTTCTTGTGGTCTTGTTTTACATTTTAGGTAGTTCCTCCTAGAAAAAAGGAAGTTCTCACAATCAGCACTAGATCAGGAAATCAGAACGCACGCACTCTACCTTCCACCTTCATTCTCAAGGTATTCCTCCTCACCCTTACCCTATCTATTTTTCTCATACGTACACAACTTATCAGAGAAACATTTTGGCATGCCCAGTGGGACCCTCTCTTGGGTTCATTACATTTTCTTCATATAGGGAAACTTTTTTAGGTGTTTCTTTCCTTTTGAAAAATACACATTTAATCTTCTCCCTGGTAATATTCTTTTCTTCTAATTGTCTAAACAACATTTTTCATTTGGTGCTTAAAATGAACCAATTCTTTCTTCTTGCATTTGCATAGTAGTGAAAGAGCATGTTCTTGACCTATTCATCATTTGCTTCATCGAATATAATTGTCGATTTGGGTTATAAAATTTGTTGCATTTCATCCTTGTATGTTGCATTATTAGCTCACATTTAAAAATGAGGGCAACCTATATGCTGGAAGTCATGCCCAGCTGATGGTTGACACAATTGAACCGTAGAAAGCACATTTCTCTCTCTCTCTCTTTGCCAAACTACACAAAATTTGAATTTACACATCTTCTTAAACAACATCCCACCCGGAAGAAGTTGTCAATGATCACACGATCAGAGGATTGACAGTGGGCACCTAGCTGGTTTCTCTGTCCAGTCATAACTCAGAGAAAGGACCACCCCTGCCATAACATAACCTGAAACCACCCTTTTAGAATTTCCTTCTTTGTAGGATGCCTTCCCAACCAAAAAATCTGTTCTAAATTCACAAGTCAGTCTTAAATAGCATAAGCTAAAAAAAACATAAAATTCACTTTTAGGATTGCGTGTTTCTCTTAGCTTTGTTCTTGACTTGCGTTTTGAGGTGTGAGGTTATGATTCTTCATTTTTCTTATTCCTTTCACACTCTGCCATCATAGTTGGAGTATTCTAACTATTTCTGAGTGTGTCAGGACCTCATCTTATCATTCTCATATTTTTGGGTTGATTCTTCATCTAGTTTAATTCATGAAAATCCATTTTTTTCATTTCTTCTAATTTCACAGTAACTGGCATCGGTCCAGTGACCATCATTGGTTTACATTTGACCATCGTTGGTTTACCTAACTGGTGTCAGCTTCTGGCTCTTTTGGTTATTTTACCTAAAACAACCTTCATCACCTATTCTTTTCTATTTTTGGTCCTCAGGACACCATCATATCCCCAACATTCTGATATCTCTGTCAGATACAGTTTCCCCATTTCATTTTTCATCAATTCTGTTTCATTTGCTCAAACTGGTATTTCCCACAGTGACCAGTATCAGTTATCATAACCATCATCGGTTCCCCTTTAACCATCATCGGTCATACTGACCATCCAGTTGTTGTGTTTGATTTTTAATCAAAACACTGACCAGATTTACCCCCCGGACTTCATCCTTCTCTGCTTCTATTTGTTTTCTATGTCATTTACAGAATACAGTTTTACCAGGTCAACACTAATTCACATGGTGTTGACTCAAACCAAACTAACGCCCTTGTATTTCATGCCAGCCATCAGCCACTCCCACCTAGTCCATCGCCATCATCCATCCTGTCACCTATGGATCCAACTCAACCTATCACCATTTCTACCAGTGACAGGAGTTTGCAAGACTCCTTGATCAGAATCCTACGACCTTACAATACTATCTTTCCCACTCATCTACCCAAGACTCCTCAGGACAGCTAGTGTATGACATGTCTATATCTATTCCTCCTGCCCTCGCACCCACTTCCGTGTCAGCTACCACTAGCTCAATGCTGCCCTCATCCACATTACCCCTGTGGTCTCTCAGTTAGGTCCCACCTCTGCCATAATTACTAGCCCCAATGACATCTATTACCCTTGTGGTGTCAACTATTCCTTCACCAACTACTTTGAACATGGCCCCATCTTCCCCCTTTTCCTCGTATATACCAGTTGCATCACAACCACCTCTAGTGTCAGCAACCCACACCCCATTCCAAAACCTGGTTCTTTCCATCCCTCAGTCTCTACCACCCATTACCACAAGAGTCGTTGTGACCACCCCACCTATTTACACACATCACCAGCAACCCCCAATCTCATCTATCACTTATTCGGGGTACATTCCACCTATATCTATTCCCCCTTCACAGTTTTCATATTCAGCACCCTCATGTACTGGGATGCCATCCACATCATACACCCATCATCAACCTCCCTTTACTACAGGAGGCACCCATTCCTCACAACCCACCAATGACCTCATTAGGATGATGATGGAAAAGATGCAGACATTAGAAGCATCAATTCTGGCTCTCATAACTCCTTGACCTATGATGAAATCTATAATGATCATATTCATCCATCCATTCCTATTCACCCATACCCTGTGCATTGGGAAATGCCCAAGTTCAACCATTTCAATAGTAAAGAGGACCCGCAACAACACTTATGGTCATTCAAACATGGGTGCTACCTAATTTCCCATGATGATGCTTTTCTCTTACAAACATTTCCCATGTCCCTAATGGGACCCACCTTAGATTGGTACAATAGTTTACCTAGACATTCCATCTACTCCTTCAACCAAGTGGCTCAAGCATTCCTGGACCACTTCTCGATCAATGTAGTCAAAAAGGTCACCATGACCGACCTATATTTGACATGACAGTATGATGAAAAATCTATCAGATTTTGTTGCTCACTGGTGAAGTCTTATCAACCAATTAACATTCCAGTTACCTCAAACTAAACTTATTGAGTTGTTCACTAGAGCTTGTGCTAGACACATCTCACCAAATCTTGTAGGTACAAACCTTCTGAACCTTTGATGAAGTGTTCACCATGGCATGAAAGCTGGAAATTCATGTGCCATTGAAGAAAAGAAAATCCAATTACAAAACAAGAACGCCCCGTTCAAATCAAATGATTCTTCTTCATCTTCAAAACCCCAAAATAATTATTCAAAAGCCAAAGGATCTGCCAACATGGTAGTTCTCAAAGTGGGTCCATCTCATCCCTCTAATCAAGCCCAACCTTCTTCCAATATTTCCCCTATCCAGACCTTTCAGTTCTGGAAGGAACAGTGGAAGTACACTTCAATTGGAGAACCCTATTCTTCAGTCTTGGAAAAGACTTCTTAAAGCTGGAGCCATTACACTTCCTCCCATAAAACCTCATACTGGTTTCGATCCTTATCATCCTATGCCTACATGGTATAAGGAACACGAATACTATAATTATCATCATGTCAAAGGCCATAGTGATGGTAACTGCATAACTTTTAAGAACATTTTCCAGGAGATGATAGATAATGGAGACCTCGTCATGGACAACCAAAACACATCTGGAAAATCAAAATTTACACATCTTTAAGAAGTCGTTCCCTAACCATAAACCATCATCTAATCAAAATAGTGAACCTTCATCTAGTGACAACAATGTCTATGAAGTTCCATGTAGTTTTTGATATCATACCGGTCATTCCTCAAATTTCACCTATTTCATCTATTGAGGAAATTCTGGCACGATCCTCTACCCACAGAGGAGCATACCTCTTCTACTCCTTCACCCATAGAGGAGTCCCCTTCATCTCCCCCTACTCTCATGGAGGAACCCACATTTTCTATTGATTCCATTCCACCATCTACCTTATAACCTACCAAACAGTCAACAATATTAACTCTCCCATCCACATAGAGAATCATCATCACCTTCTCCTCCACCAAGGGAGAAGTCTACCTCACCCCACCTACCATCTCTCCTACCCATGGGATATTCTTCAGACATGCCACTACCTGTTGGGGGAAATTCTCCCTCAGCATCCCAGGACCCCATTGACATGATCTCGACTCTTTTACCCAAAGAATCTAAGGCTAGCCAATTCCCTGTCTCACAGACATATTTTACAGGGATTTCCACCAAACCAACTGCATCTCCTCCTACAACAGTCCCATTTTCATGGCTGGCTAATCTCTTGGATTATGTTGATAATTCCATGCTTTGGGGATGTCTTCGGCTCCCCTTTTTGACTCAAATGCAAATGTTTCCTGAAGATACTTCCATGATCTACCCAAAGGTATTTCCAGCAACCAGATCGACCCTGACCATGCCTATCAAAAAATTCTTCCTCATCCCATCTACCTACATCCAAACCTTTACCCATGACTAAAACCATTCCAATACCTAAGAACCTACCCACACCTATATCTTCATCTGTATCTAGACCCATCACTACCTTGGGTGTCATGCCGACGTCAAGCCTTACCCATCCACCTGTCAAATTGGACTTAGCCACATCTTCCCAAACCCACACCAAAGTTATTCCTCCACCTAAAAGGAAGACCCAACCTTCTAGGCCACATACACCAGTCTCACCTACCACACCTTTGTCACCTTCACCCCTTCCATCCATCCTAGGGCCTCACCCATCAACCATGGCCAAACAGTCTCCTACCCAAGGCCATTCAAAAGCTAAGCAACCTACTGCTTCATCATGAGCCTTCATTACACCTCATTTACCTACACAAAAAACACCCTCACCCTCACCCATGCATTTCTTACCACCTATACCTCCACCAGTTACTATAACTCCAACTTTTCCTATATGACTTCAACCCATACCATCCACCCAGCCTCTACCAACCACTTCCACCAAACTCTATTGCCCCATGGGTAACCCATCCTCTTCCACCATCTACTTTCCCTTCTGCATCACGTACTCCCATGTCACCTTTACCCAAGAAGGTGTAACCAAAAGACAAGAACCCACTACCCTCCAATAAGGTAGTTAAACCAACAAAACCTTCCATTGCTAGCTCTTCTACCACACCTTTACCCAAGAAGATGCCATCAAAACCTAAGACAATACCACTTACCAAACTAGTGGTCCAACCCATTCCTCCTCCTATAACACCTCTTCCCTCATGATCATCTACACCTTTACCCAAACCCACACTCACTTCCCATTGTGATCCATTGGCAGGGTCCTACGCCAACATTCTAACCAACCTCTTAGAGACTTCCATCATCACATTACCACCACTTCGACCTTACGACCCTCTCAAACCCAAACCAAAAGGGTTTGATGAAACCAAGATTTGTGCCTATCATCATGTGCTAGGACATGATGTAGAAAATTGTAAGGCTCTAAAAACCGTTCTTCTCCAACTTTGTCCTCCTAAACAAAATTTTGAAGACGATGACCTTCTTGATGAGGACCATGTTCCACCTTCACCTATCACCACACATCATCATCCCTTACTTCTTCAACAACCTACATCTCCACCCCCACAACCCTTTTTTCCACCTCCAAAATTTGAGATCAACATGGTCTCGTATCAGAGAGTTGGCCAAACCACCACCCAAATGCCAGTGTGCCATACTCACTTCACAAGGATTTTCCCCCATTAGGTTTTTTCCCATCATGTTGTTACACTACTCATCCTACACCTTCTCCATTTACCACCTCCCCTCAGATTAACATGGTCCAAGTTGCCACCCGCGCCCAGAAGGACAAAGGAAAAGAAAAATCAACTAGCCCATCAACCAACCCTGTGCCCAATATACCATCTACACCCATGCCCAAAATCACCATTTGAGGACCCACATACCCTATCTCTGATGGGGTCACCCATCGTACAATGATAAAACAATTACATCAATCCCCTCTAAAGATGTCTTTGTACGATCTCATCCAAACTTTTGAATCTCATAGACAAGCCCTTATGGAGGTTTTGTAATCCATCAAATTTTTACCCAATGACCCCACACTAGTGGCCTCCATTATCACCCCTCACCATGTGGCCTCACTTACCAAATCATCTCCTTCTTCTACCCCTATGCCCACTCATCGAGTCACCACCCTCAGTTTCTCTGATGAGGAGATTGTACCTCTCCAGTCAGATGACCCTGATCCCACCCTTTTCATTTCCATCTATATTGATAACATATGCATATGAACGCATCATGATCGATGGTGGTGTTAGCATTAACATCATCTCCTCCCATGCGTACAATCAAATGTGCATCCCTTCAATTTGTATGCATAATAACCCAGTTATGTTGCACTCCTTCAACGATGCCATCACCTCCACCCTTGGCACCATTATTCTCCATGTTTGTGTGGGCCCTCGCACTATCCATGGAATTATTCTACGTCTTAGAGGGAGAGTTCTAGTATAACCTATTACTTGATAGACCTTGGATTCACGTCATGGGTTGTGTCCCTTCAACTTTACACCACTGTGTAAAATTTGAAATACATGAAGGGCATAACTATACCATCCCCAGCTGACCCATCACCATTCAAAACTTGTAACATGTTATATCCAACCTAACGATGTACTTGTACCAAACCAGTCAAGGCATCTGCCACTACCCCCACTTCTCCTTCACCCATGACCCCATCCACCAATGTTGTTACCACCTCTCCCACACCTAACTCTTCTATTCCTACTACTACCGTAGCCTTTGCAGCTGACCCATCTACTTCCCAACCAACTGATACCCCTCCTGCCCAATCATCTAGTGATTCATCTATCCCCGCTACCCACATATCGACTACCAATCCCTTAGAAGGTGTTTTTCAATGCCTCACTCTGGGGGAGTACCACCTCTACAATATTAACACATTCCTCACTCTGCAAGAGTATGGAAACCTATGCCAACACCCTCGTTATGACTATCACATAGGAGAGGTTTTCCCTTATGGTCCTCCCCACCTTCACACCAACTTAACATATGGGGACTTGATACTGACCACTTATTCACCCGAACCTCCATCCCAAACATGACCATTTTCATCTGACCTCCAATCTCTCACTAACCGTCATTTTTCCCACACTTTCCTTCACCATTGTGCATGGAAAGGATTTGGCTTTGGTTTTTATGAACAAGGTCGTCATACCATCATTCCATGTACCACCCATAAACACAAAGATCACAGTGGCATTGGATTTTCCACACCATCTTCCAAGAAGGCCCACATCGACCTCATTGAGGAAGACAAACCTTCTCCACCCCATTCACCAATGTCACCACCTTCACCCATGGAGTCCATAGATCCCGAATCTATTCCTCCTAACTTTTTTTTCATGAACATGATTTCCCTGGGACCTCTAACTTATCAACATGATGGTGAGGCTCCTTCTTCTTTTCCCTTCCCTGTATCCTGACATGATTGATGATGATACACCTTCTATTAACGTCATTCAATGTCAGGATGATGAGTTCTATACTCACCTACCTTGGTGTGGAAGATTCTTATATTCACCGGTCATTACCTTCTAAGATGCAAACCATGTTGAATGAATCAACTATCATGAAATCAACATTAACACTTAGGATGACCCGCACATTCTAAAGATAGGCCAATCTTTAGATGCTGCTAAACAGGAAGCTTTTACTTCTTTCCTCTAGGACCATAGCAGTGCTTTTGCTTGGTCCTATGCTGATATGCCTGGTATTGACCCAAAAATTGTGGTCCATAATATCATAACCATTCTTGATGCCAAACCCATAAAACAAAAGATGTGAAAAAATGCATCCTCGCATTGCTCTTTCTTGTCAAAGAAGAAATTCAGTGCCTTCTCTCAGTTTCCTTCATCCTACCCATTGACTATCCCCAATGGATTTCTAACATCATTCCTATCATAAAAGCTGACAAGGGGACTCCACATTTGCATAAATTTCTGTGACCTCAACCTAGCTTTCCCCAAAGATGAATTTCCTCTACCAGGCATTGACCAACTGGTTGATCTCACCGCTGGCCATGAGATGCTATCACTCATGGATGAGTTTCTCAGGTTATAATCAAATATTACATCACTCCAGAAGATCAACACAAAACTACCTTCATCACCCTTGGGGGACCTTCTACTATCGAGTCATGCCTTTTGGCCTTAAAAATGATGGTGTTACATATCAGCGAGCCATGACTTATATCTTCCATGACATCATGCATCACATATTGGAAGATTACATGGATGACCTTATTGCCAAATCCAAACATCAGGCCACCTAACAGTCCTTAAGGTCATTTTCGACCACCTCATCAAGTATTGTGTTCACTTTAACCTAAGAAGTGTGTCTTCACAGTGTTTTCAAGTAAACTCCTTGGTTTCATCATTTCTTTGTGTGGCATAGAAGTCAATTCCTGCTAAAGTAAAGGCTATTCTCGAAATGCCTCCACCTGATAATCTCCATCAACTTTGAAGTTTTCAAGGTAATTTGCAATCTATCCATCGGTTTATTTCACAACTTTCCAACTGCTATCAACCATTTCATCATCTCCTCAAAAAGGATGTCTCATTCAAATGGGATGATGAATGCCACAAAGCCTTTGACGCCTTAAAACAATACCTTCTTCAACCACCGGTGCTCATTCCCCCTAAAGATGACCAACCCTTTTACCTATATATTTCTGCTACTGACCATTCCTTAGGTGCCATGTTCGCTCATCACGATGAGAAGCACAGAGAACAAGCGATTTATTACATAAGTCATACCCTTTTGGACTACGAAACTAGGTACACCCATGCTGAAAAACTTTGCTTAGCCTTAGTTGATTTTCACCAAAAAACTTCCACATTACCTAATCAACCACAAAACCTTTGTCATCACTAACATTGATCCCCTACATTACATGTATGCCAAACCCTACCAGCATCAACGTGATGGACATTGGCTCATGCTTCTTGTAGACCTTGACCTCAAATTCATCCATCCAAAGTTGCTAGGCCAACCAACTGACATAGCACGCACCTCTTTCCAGAGATCAACCTTCTAACTTCAATTTTTTAGACAAATCCATTGCTACCCTCTCTTTGGATGATACCACTTACAAGATGACCTTATTCTTTGATGGTTCCAAATGTCAGTGTGGGGGTGGTGTAGGTGTTATCCTCATTCCTCTTTATGGTGAACATATGGCTTTATCTTTCAAACTAGATTTTGATTGCACTAACAAATTGTCAAATATGAAGCACTCGTATTAGGCCTTCAAACCGCCATCGCCCTAAATATTAATTCAATTAATATCTTTGGTGATTCCTAACTGATTGTAAACCAATTCAATGGTATATACTAGTGTCGTAACGAAATACTCCAAAAATACAATTGTCATGTTGACATACTTTTGACTACCTTTGACCGTTACAAACTTCAAACCACCCCACATTCTACTAATAAATTTGTGGATACCATGGCCTTCCTGGCTTCTCAGATACCCGCTTCACCCGTCAACTCTAAAATCTTTGTGACAATAAAAAGGTTTCAATCACCCTCTTATCTATCTCTAGAGGTCAACTCTATCAAAACTGTTACACCTGACCCACGTGACCTTTGGTATAAGAAGTTTACATACTACCTTTCCCTTTCCATTTTGCCTCTCGATCTCACTCGTAATGGACAACGCGCCTTTCTCAAAAGTGTTTCTTGTTATGTCATCATGGGTGGTATTCTTTATAAACGTGATTTTGATGGTATTCTATTATGATGCCTTACAAGTTCTGAAATTCCCTACACTATCAAGGAAGTTCATGATGGAATTTGTGGAGGTCACTTTAATGGCTTAGCTAGAGCTAAATGCATTCTTTTCCTTGGCTATTATTGGCCAAACCTAAACCATGACTGTTGTGACTATGTCAAATGTTGTGTGAAATACCAGCAACATGCTAATATTCATCACACACCTAGGCATGCCTTACAGGTCGCAAGAGACCTTTGGCCTTTCTCTCAATGGGGTTTGGATCTTGTTGGAGAAATCAATCCTCATTCTTCACAACACCATCAATGGATTATAACCACTACTGAATACTACACTAAATGGGTAGAATCCATTCCCCTCATTTCTACAAAAGCCAAGAAAATTTGTGAATTCATCAACCATCACATCATTTTTCACTTTGGTGTCCCTCACCACCTCATCACTGATAACGGAAAGAAATTAAAAAATATAACCCTACAAAATATTTGTGATGTATTTAGCATTCAACTCATTTTCTCATCACCTTACTACCCACAAACAAATGGCCAAGAAGAATCAACTAATAAAACCTTGAACAAAATTCTTATGAAAGTAGTTGACGATACTGGGAAGGATTGGCATACGCACATTCCTTTTTCCTTGTGGGCTTACCGTACCAGTATTCACACTTCGACTATAGCCACACCTTTCTCTCTAGTCTACGGTACCAAGGTTGTCTTACCTCTCGAATTCCAGATTCCATCTCTCCTCATCTCACTGCAAGACATGCTCAACGACAATGATTTCCACTAGGACCATTTAACACAACTTGAGTTGTTAGATGAACGTCATCTCAATGCTCTTGATCATATCCAAATCTACCAAAAATGTATCAAATGTGCCTATGATAAATGTGTCCATGAAAGAACCTTCTAGGTCAATGACCTTGTCCTGAAGGAAAATCAACATATGTAACCAAAGAAGAAAATGGTAAAAGGGGTAAATTTTCTCCTAATTGGCTTGGACCCTATATCGTTACTCATACCTATGGATCAAGTTCTTATCATTTGTCTTCACTTGAAGGTCGACCCGAACCAGAGCCTCTCAATTCCTTGCATCTTTGACCATTTTATTGTTAAAATCCATTCCTATATCACCTTCTGTCTATTGACCACTTGTCCCTTAAGCGTCATTCACCTTCCAGGTTACCTGTTTTGAGGATCAATGACTAAACAAGAATCATGTGATTACCTGTCACCTTTCAGCCTTATCTTCAATATGAGTACCACGGCTCTACTCATGGAATGATTCTCATGGATACTTTTCATCTTTTCAAAGATGGAATCCCATGGTCGTTCATCACTTAAAACCATCTCTTTCATAGTTAACCTCTACGTGTTATGGGTTTGTCTTCTAAACAAGAACCTAATATTCCTCTATAGTCTTGTCCATGACTTAAACGTCCAAAAGCAAAATAGGATTCAACTCCTTGAGTCAAACTTCCAAAAATGTGATGACTCCCTCAAAAGGGACATCTCTTCTCTCTATCTCACCACTATAAATAGATTGCTCCCTCAAAGGACAACTATACAAAGCTTTTCATACTGCACATAGTCTATCATAAAAAAGGAATATCCTTGCAAACAAAAAAATAAAATATTCAGAAGCTTCCTGCATTGATCAACTTCACGAAGACCTCAAGGAGATAATATACTCATCCCATATAGACTTCCCACATCGATAAGTCTATTACAAACAAAAACAAAAGAAGAAAATGATAAATTTTTCATCATGGACTTGCCTATTTTTTGATCATGGGTTTCTTACCAGGTAAACATGTTGTCGTACATTAAGTTACGCTAAACCACCCATTTTCACCTCATTTCCTTTTCACCCTAATTTTCTATCCGTTCAAGGGAATTTCTGTAACGGTGACATTTCATGATCATGTGACTTTCTTCACCCTTACAATATTCCATTATGCAACGCCTTTAGGTTCTTACGTTCATAAGCCTTTCTATGGTGTGGTAGACTTGTTATGGTCCTTATCAATTAGGGCAACTCTTTTCATCACCTCTTACCATTCACCTTCTTCGTTACTTATTGCTTACCCTATACAGGACTAGACCATCGACACCTATATTTTAAAATATTTCCACTATCACCAACTTGAATCCATCTTGCTTAAACTGACCTGACTCCATCATGCCTAAATGACATGAATCCATCATGTCTAAACCGACCTGACTCCATCATGCCTAAGCCAACCTGACTCCATCATGCCTAACTGACCTGACTCCATCATGCCTAACTGACCTAACTCCACCATGGCTAATTTACCTAATTTCCATCCATACACGAATAACAATATAACTTTTAAAACACAAGTGCATCATCCATAACCATCGATCTCACCATCTATAAATAAAAGTTTGTGTATCCAACAACTATACACCGATATAAAATAATAAAAGTATTTCTCAAGTACAGCCTCAAAATATTTGACAACAGGCTGGTATAATAATCAAAATCTCAATAACTCTCAATTGTTGGGGTTAGCACATTGGTTGTACAGACAATATATCAGATCTAAGCATACATGCAAATAAAAGTGGATATTCTACCAGAAGAATTATACAAAACAAGAGACATAAATCAACACCAGATTTAGTGTGGTTCACCCAGTGTGGGCTACGTCCACCAAGAAACAAGCCAATCTATTATCCAAAGCTTTGACAAGATATACAATGAAGATTTACAATCTTCTACACTTCTCAGATGTTCAGTACTTTCTTCCTTTCAAGCTTTTTTTGATTCTTCACCAAGAATTCTCTCTCACATAATTATCTTGTAATTATGATACATCCATTACTTCTAAACCCTAGCTTTTATGCTTATATAGTCATTTATAAACTTAGGGCACTTAGCCATGCAATTACATCTAATAAATTTACTTTAATGCTAAAAATACATTTAATTCCTGAGAGTTAATTAAAACTTTCTGACACAGGTAACCGATGCTGGTTAACCCTGACCGACGCCGGTTATGCCTGACTGGTGTGGGTTCCTTTTCCTGACCTGGACTGACTAATGTCTGTTAGCCTTGACTAATAGAAGTGGAGTGTAGCTCCAACTTCTCCTTTGGTAATGGCTTCGTTAGCATATCCGCAGGGTTCTTGCTCAAATGAATCTTTTCCAGATTCAACTGTCCATCCTCCAATACCTGTCGTATGAAGTGATATATCAACTGAATGTGTTTCGTTCTTGAATGAAATGCTGAGTTCTTTACCAAATGAATTACACTCTGACTGTCACTAAATAGTTTACAATTACTTTGTTCCTTTCCCAACTCTTCCATGAACATACTCATCCATATCATCTCCTTGCTAGCCTCTGTAGCACTAACATACTCTGCCTATGTAGTAGAAAAAGCCACAACCTTTTACAATCTCAAAATCTAGCTAAATACCATTCCACCTACTGTGAAAATATATCCAGTAGTGCTCCTCCTACCATCCAGATCTCCAGCCATATCCGAATCAACATAGCCATGTAATGAAATATCTAAACCTCCATAGCATAACTGCATGCTAGATGTCCCTTTCAAATACTTGAGTATCCATTGGACTACTTTCCAATGCTCTTTACCTAGATTAGCCATATATCTACTCACAAATCCCACTTCCTGTGTAATGTATGGTCTTGTACAAACCATAACATACATGAGGCTTCTAACTGTTGAAGCATATGGCACTTGTGTCATGTTTTTGACCTTTTCTTGTGATGAAGGACACTAATCTTTACTCAATTTGAAGTGTCCAGCCATAGGTGTGCTAACAGGTTTTGCATTCGGCATGTTGAACCTTTCTAACACCTTGTAGATATAATCCTCCTGAGACAAATACAATTTCTTGTTTTTCCTGTCTCTATGTATTTGCATGCCAAGAATTCTTTTTGCAACTCCCAAATCCTTCATTGAAAACGTGTGAGCTAGATTTCTCTTAAGCTCACCAATGTCCTGCATAATAGATCCTGCAATAAGCATATCATCCACATACAGTAACAAAATAATATAGCTCCCATTGTCAAGCTTCTTGAAATAAACACAATCGTCAGATTCACATCTCAAGTAACCATGCTCATGCATAAAAATATCAAACCTCATGTACCATTGCCTTGGAGCTTTCTTGAGCCCATATAGGCTCTTTTTCAACCTACACACTAATTTCTCCTTACCTTTGACTTCATACCCAAGAGGTTGTTGCATATAAATCTCTTCATCCAAATCACCATGAAGGAAATCCATCTTCTCATCTAGTTGCTCTAAATGTAAATATTCTATTGCAACTAAACTCAATACAGTATGAATATAAGTCATCTTAACAACAAGAGAAAATATTTCACCAAAGTCAATACCTGTCTTTTGTGTAAATCCCTTTACTACAAGCCTTGCCTTGTACCTTTTCTGTCCACCCTCTTCTTCCTTAATTTTGTAAACCCACTTGTTCTACAATGTTCTCTTTCCTACTGGCTATTTAACCAAATCCCAAGTCTGGTTTTGTTCCAAAGAGTTCATCTCCTCATCCATTCCATGCTCTCACTGAATGTGAGTTTTATCCTGCATTGCTTCTTCAAATATTTCTAGTTCACCACTATAAGTCAATAATAGATAAAATAGAGAAGTTGAAAATATTTCTGGAAGTTTACTTACCCTTTGTGACCTTCTCACAAGAGTTGGGGGTACCAGAGGCTCAATCTGGACCTCCTGGACATTAGGTCTAAGCATACCAGTTATACAGACAATATATCATATCTAAGCATATATGTAAATAAAAGCGGATATTCTACCAGAAGAATTATACAAAACAAGAGACATAAATCAACACCAGATTTAACGTGGTTCACCCAATGTGGGCTACGTCCACCAAGAAACAAGCCAATCTATTATCCAAAGCTTTGACAAGATATACAATGAAGATTTACAATCTTCTACACTTCTCAGATGTTCAGTACTTTCTTCCTTCAAGCTTTTTTTGATTCTTCACCAAGAATTCTCTCTCACATAATTATCTTGTAATTATGATACATCCATTAATTCTAAACCCTAGCTTTTATGCTTATTTAGTCATTTATAAACTTAGGGCATTTAGCCATGCAATTACATCCAATAAATCTACTTTAATGCTAAAAATAGATTTAATTCCCGAGAGTTAATTAAAACTTTCTCACACAGGTAACTGATGCCAGTTAACCTTAACCGACGCCAGTTATGTCTGACTAGCACAGGTTACTTTTCCTAACTTAGACTGACTGACGCCAGTTAACCCTGACTGACGTTGGCTACTGTATTTTCCAGTAATTTCCAATTGCATGCTAAAATGAAGTAATTAAGCTTCACAACTCAACATCAATTACAACCTCAAAATCTTCGGTACGCAGGCCGGCATATATCAAAATAAATAATCAAAAGGCCGATGTACAGAGACATCAATCATCGGCCCATTTGATGTCTAGGCTGGTCTCATCTATATCCTCCTCCTCTCCTTTATCCTGGCACTCTGCCATCATCTATCCACCCTCTATTAGTCTAGGTCTCGCCTCCTCCTAGCCTGCAGCTAGGTCAGGCCTCCATGAACTACTGGCCTCACCCTGACCCTATCTCTGGGTTCATCGGCCTCCTGTAATCTTTGCATTATGCATGTGATATCTCATCCTCTCACTTGAGGCTTGTTGTACCATGTACTTTGCATCAGAGGGGATATCTATCCCGACAATAGTCAAATGATCCTGATAATATCTGGCCTCATTCAGGGCATCCCTAAATCTCACCATCAGCACTATCTGTGGGGGTGTCATAGGTCTCACAGCAACCTATGAGCTTTGTCCTGCTACTACTAGCCTCAGCCCCTATACCTGTGAATCCTACCCTCCTCCCTATACCATGGGACCCTATCTTGCTACTTCCTATAAAATGGGACCCTGTCCCTGGGCCTATGAGGGTGCCTATGTTGTGACCTGGGCCTATAGGGCCACAACATGAGCCTGTGTTGTGGCAACCTGGCCCTGCATACCTGATACCTATGTATGTAAGGTGGCTATCTACCCTCCATCACCATCTCTACCCTATGTGGGCACCTGTCCATGTGCTACATGTGCCTGTAAGGCCCCCACCTGAGCCTATAGTGTGGTAACTTGTGCCTCTGACCCTGTCAACTGCCCTTATAACACTATGATTTGGGCCTGCAAAGTGGCCACCTGCCCCTGTAAGGTGTCCCGCTAAACTATAATCGTGGCTAGGTCAGGCTTCCTTGGCCTCGGTGGTGCATCCCGTAGCTACGCTTCCCACCACTACCTGTATCTGTCTGTAACCCTGGCATCATCAATCCTTTGGTCCACCGCCTACTCCTCCTACCCTTTCGGCACCATCGGCTGTGGTAGAGGCATAGGCCTCTCCACGTCGTCTCTCTTGTACTGTGGGAATAGTGGAGGCACATCTTGGGGCATCCCAAACTATTGTCTGACCCTATCAATGGGTATCATCTCCTGCTTTCT
Organism: Taxus chinensis; assembly: GCA_019776745.2. Taxonomy (NCBI): domain Eukaryota; kingdom Viridiplantae; phylum Streptophyta; class Pinopsida; order Cupressales; family Taxaceae; genus Taxus; species Taxus chinensis. The sequence goes on along the minus strand of CM034147.1, from coordinate 656,967,347 downwards.
AGCATGGCATCCCTCTATCCATATAAGCAGTTATAGCTCATCTAAATCCACTTCCACCTACCTGTATGAAGGGAAGCCAACATACAACCTCCAAATGATGTCAGCTCCTGAAAACCCCTCTAGTACATGCCTGTAGTATGCTACATCGTGTATAGCCCTAGCATCCCTGCACTCTCAACTATCAGGAACCTAACGCCTATATCCAAATCGAACCAAGCCCACATCGAATGCATCATGCTGAGGCATACCAACTGGATGCACACATATGATGTGCTCGTATGCCCAATAGTGAAGTAGAAAGGTACATCAAAAAATGAACCTCTGTATCCTCCCATAGGCACATAGATCTTTGTATAACTGTACCAAGAATGTTGGTGCCTAATAAAAATGGGTCCTATCCTCCATCATGTCATGGAGAACCCCCATCATTTCTCATGAGAATCTCCCACCCTCTGCATCTAGCAACGTGAAGCAACACACTGCCTCCATGATTAGAACAACCAACTTCATCTCCTGAGGATGGGCCACGTACATGTCCCCATAGCTCAGGCTCATGCTATGGTACCTCATCTCTGCCATCCCCTCTCCACCGTCAACATCAGCTCCTCTTATTCTCTCTGAGGAAATAGAATAAACCTTCTCTCCCACTATAGGTAGCCACAAGATTCTGTATACATCCTCCAGGGTGAATATGATATCACTCGTTGGTAAATAAAATGTATTGGTCATTGAATCCCATCTATCAATGAGTGCGACCATCAAGCTTGGCTCTTGAACTATATTTCTATAGCGTTAGATCCTAATCAGGCCAATGTACATCACATGCCTCCACTACTCTATAGTCACGCTCAACTGTACCACTAGCAATAGAGGTGGTACTTTGTCTCTCATCCACAGTTGGTCCCTAATCTGCATCCAACAAACCACAACATTGTTAATCCTTGACCATACCCAACATATCTCTTAATCAACCAACATCTTCGCAAAACCCTTACTACTTACTACCCCATAACCACATCCCAACCCTAAATACTACCCCTTTACCCCCCATCCCAATTTCACATCCCTCAACTCGTACATATTTGTACCTATTACCCTAGTGAATCTAAATAAACCTTCCTTTATATCTCATTTCCTATCTTTCCCTCCCACCCTATCTCTTTTATTGCCCTATTTTCCCCTAGATTCGACGGCATCGATCATTATTTACCAACATCGGTCCATCATAATTAGCATCAGTCACCTAATACTTGACCATGTCGGTCAAGGCCAATGGATGTTGGCCACCCCCTAACTGACGCCGGTGTCTGTCACACAATTAAATACCAAAACCCCCCCCACCAAATTTTCTCATAAACAACTTAAAAACCTACTTTTCCCTACCCAAACCTACCCTAACTTCATTCCCACCCCTATTTTGACTATATTGGACCCCCCTCCCCCATTCCATTCATTTTACCTACAAATACAAATTCATTTTCCACCAAAACTCCCCTTTTTTCCCAACCAATTTAAAAAACAACTATTTAAACAACAAATACATAGATCAGATAGAATCCTACCTCATCTCAGTGCCTTTGGCATGGTGGTATGTCTAGCTGTTGCATCGGTGGTCCACTCGATCCCTCTCCCACCTTTGCCATGCTCAAATCAACACCTCACCTCCAAACGAATGAAATCACTCGAACCGATCTCATAGACCCACCAATCAAATTCCAATCACCTTCCACGTAGCTTGCGACATCAACTCTACACCTCATCTTGTTATTTTCTAACTTTCCTCTTCTCCTCTGTCATTTTCCATAAATAGCTACAAGAAAAATGATTCCGTAAAAAGTGGAAATTTCCTTTTTTAGCCCCAAATCGACATGACCAACATCGGTCATATTTTTTCCCTACCCAATCGACGTCGGTCATATCAAACCAACGTCGGTTCATTTTTAATCGGCATCAGTCACTTGCTATTACCATTTCCACCCCAATTTTCCCATTTTGACCTCAACTCATTATTTCTCGATACCCTTTGAACTTACCCACACTTATTGCCACCTACCTACAAGCCCAACCTACCCCTACATTTCCTTAGTTGCGTCTTCGGATTTGTTAATTTACCTATACTTTGGCCTTACCCGTGCCATGACCTATTTACCTATACCTGACCTACTTAGTGTGCCCATTGACCTTATGTACTCGTTATACCTTGCGATGTTGTTACCTATGTTGTTTTAGCCTAATAACCATACATTTCCTATTGTCATGCCATTTATCTCGACCAAACCTTTAGTGTGCTGGAACATACCTAAACGTTCCTGCACCTGACCTATGTTGTGTGTCTGGACCATATCCTATACCTTGGATACCTGACACACTTCACCCTTGTTTGGATAAACCTATCTACCTTGGACGATGTAGAGTTTGAAAGCTCACAACCTGGTACCGTGTTGCAATCTCTACGTGTGCGTGTATTTGATTGCCACTACCCATTACCCAATTTGACCCTGGCCTATTACCTATTACCTGATTTAACCATTACCCATTCCCAATTTGACCCCGACCTATTACCTATTACCCAAGTTGACCATCACCCTTTCCCATAGTATTCATACCCTTCCCCACCTACCTTCATTTCCACCAACTACACTATTGCCAAACCACACACCGATTCCGTATAACACCTCATCAATTCCAAGTTTGAGGGGGATCACCTTTACCCACACATGGGGCAATCACTACCTGTTTTTGTTAGGGTCTCTTACCAATACAAGCTACGTGACAAAAAGGGGCATAATATAGACACCAAATTTGGGTCACACTCCCCCTTTACCCCACATGTATATTAATTTAATTACCTATAATTAAATTAATTCCCATTCTCACAATATTCATTATTAATTACCTTAATTGAACTAATTTCCACCTCACCTAAACACTTCATCATAGACCTATTCATAACATGTTTCCTTTTAACTAAGACTTAGTCCTAATTACCTTAATTAATTAAGACTTATTTCAACCCTAAAATCACATGCCTATTCTTCCTCTAACCGCATGCCCACTTATCTAAGCGCAATATCCCATTTTGATCTGTGAAAATGGACAGAACTGGCCAAAAATATTGCTAAGATCTGTCATTTTTAGCAAACCTAGGATTTCCCGCCTTCACTAACGCAAGTCACCTATAACTATCATCAGTTACCTTATAGTCATTTTGGGTAACCTTTGCTAGAGGTTGGAAGAATTATTCAATTTTTTGGAGAAGAGATATATGCATGCAAGCATGCACCAGAGCACTCTTACACATCTAGACATCATGAACCAACACCAAACATTGATATGAAGGGAAAGTATCTACGGTAATGTTTCGAGAAGCACGGACATGGAACTAACCACCAGTTCCATGAATCAACCATCACCTCCATCCAACTGCCAGGTCAGCGAGTACAAGTACCTTTAAATCTCCATCTTTCCATACTTAGTTAGATTAGTTTCTTTATCTCTGTTTGGGAGTCCTAGTCTCCTTTACATCTCATCACCTCTCACCTTCCTGACAATCCCTCCACCTAACCACCTACAACCTCTCAGCCCTCCATACTTGACTCTAAACACCTCTGAGTATTCCCAACATTGTTATCAACTTCACCATTCTCTATCTATTCTCTTTGCAATCATAGAGAATCATCAAAACCTAACCTTATTAAGTCCCTATTAACTTGATCCTACCGATGTAGGTTAGCCTAAACCATCATCGGTATCCTCTCAACCGGAATCGGTCATACAAAATCAACATCAGTCTTTGTATTTGGTAAATCTGCATGTAACAACAACCTCATAACATTCACCCAAATAACCTAAACCACTCAAAACTTGACCCTGGCCTATTCCAACCACCGTATTCACCTGTCTAACTTCCAAATATGATCACAACCTATCCTGTTAGAATAGATTTTCTTATTTTACTTGAATGAGACACCTAAATTAGATTAACTATAATAGGATATTATTGGTTTACGTTATTTCTTGCATTAAGTTATGTTAAAAAGTGGATTGATAGTGTTATGTTTGTGGAGACTATTTGCATGTTAGAATGTGGTACACCTTCTATGTTTTACACTCAGGTATTTTTACGGCAGTCCCGCTCGCCAGTGAGCGGGTCAGGGGGGTGAAGCCCACGAAGCAAATTTTCATGGGTGGTTTATTAACCCATGGGTAATGGCTAACCGTTATGGGCTGTTTTTGGGCCCATGGTGTTTTTGGTTTTTGCCCATTATTTTGATACCCACGGTTTTTGCCCTTGGTTTTGATGCCCACGGTTTTGTATCAAATTGCTTAAGAAATTGTCTATTTATATGGTCTTATGCATATGATAGAGTAACAAGCAGATGTATTGCAGATGTGTTTTGAATTCGGGTGTGAATTCTGTAGAGTTTGTTAAGCATAGCTCCAAACGGATCTGGGTATTATATTGAGAGAGTGGAGGCTTGTAATAAAATCTGAGCAAGTGATTCTTGGTGGACGTATCCCAAATTGGGTGAACCACATTAAATCTTGTCTCTCTATGTTGTGTTATTTATTCTGCACTTTGATTTGAGATCTGTAATATTTTCTGCATATTAGTTTCTACGGTTGCGATTCTATAAGGGATTATTCCGCATATTTTATCTCTTATTTTCTAACAATTGGTATCAGAGCCTGGTTTGGTTTGCTGAAGTGTTGAATCACAGGGAAAGGTTTTAGCTTGAGTGGGAGCTATGGCAGATGATGGAAGATCTAGGGTTGATAAATTCAACGGGAAGAATTTCATTCTTTGGAAGATGCAGATGGAAGATTACCTTTATCAAAAGGATCTTTATGCTCTGTTGTCTGAGAAGGTGAACAAACCCTCGAGTATGACATATGCGGAATGGGATTTGCTAGATAGGAAGGCACTTGGGACAATTCGGCTGTGTCTTGCATCTTCGGTATTATTTAATATTTCAAAGGAAAATACTACAAAAGATCTAATGGACGCATTAGGGAAGTTGTATGAAAAACCCTCTGCCTCTAACAAGATATTTTTAATGAAAAAGTTGTTTAATATGAAGATGTCTGAGAATAGTTCAGTAGCAGATCATTTAAATGATTTCAATACAGTTGTGAATATGCTAGCTTCGGTTATAATAGAAATTGATGAAGAAGTTAGGGCTTTATTAATTCTGTGATCTTTACCTGAGATTTGGAATAGCCTGGTAATGGCGGTAAGTAACTCGGTTCCAGCTAACTCAAAGTTGAAGTTTGAGGATGTTGTAGGGGTGATTCTAAGTGAGGAAATGTGAAGAAAAAGCTCTGGGGAATCTTCTACTTCAAGGAATGCTTTGACATTGGAAACTAGAGGGAGACAGAAGAATAGAGGAAACCGTGGAAAATCAAAAGATCAGGCAAGGTCAAAATCCAAGAACAAGATTGTATGTTAGAATTGTGGAAAGCCTGGGCATGTAAAGAAGGACTGTTGGGAGCTTCGGGATAAGAAGAAACAACAAGAAGAAAACAAGGAGGCAAATGTGGCAATGGGTAATGTATGTTAGGATGCTTTGATTCTTTCTTTGCACAATATTATTGAATCTTGGGTTTTAGATTCAAGGGCTTCTTTCCATGCTTCTCCACATAAGCATTATTTTTTTGATTATGTTCAAGGAGATTTTGGGCATGTTTTTCTTGGTGATGATGAGCCTTGCAGCATAGTTGGAAAAGGTTTTGTTTAGGTTAAGATGTAAAATGGGAATACTTGGCTAATGAAGGATGTCAGACATGTGCCTACATTAAGACGAAATTTGATATCGGCAGGACAGTTGGGAAGTGATGGTTGTAGTGTGATATTTACAGCTAACTCTTGGAAAGTTACCAAGGGTGCTCTTGTGGTGGCAAGAGGTAAGAAGGTTGGAACCTTGTATTTAACCAGTGATAGTACTAATGATTGTAATCTTGTGGCTTCAGATGCAGATACAACATTATGGCACTATAGGCTCGGTCATATGAGCCATAAGGGCATGAACATCATAAAGAAGAATTTACCTGGATATACAAAATTAGGTTTGGATTTTTGTGAGAACTGCATATATGGGAAACAGAAGTGAGTAAGGTTTCTCAAGGTTGGACCTACGAAGAAAGAGAGTAAGTTAGAGATAGTACATTCTGATGTGTGGGGGCCAGCTTAGGTATCATCTCTTGGGGGTTCAAGTTATTATGTTACTTTTATTTATGATGCAACAAGGAAAGTTTGGGTTTATTGTATTAGAAACAAATATGATGTATTTGACACTTTTGTTAAATGGAAAGCCTTGGTAGAGAATGAAATAGGTCTTAAGCTAAAATGTCTCAGGTCAGATAATGGAGGGGAGTATTGCAACAATGAATTTAATGATTACTGTTCTAAGAATGGAATCCGTAGGTAAAAGACAGTTCCAGGAACTCCGCAACAGAATGGGGTATCGGAAAGGATGAACAGAATAATAATGGAACGTGCTAGGAGCATGAGGTTACATGCAGGACTGCCTCTTTCTTTTTGGGTAGAAGCGGTGAGCACAGCTGTGTACTTGATAAACAGAGGACCCTCAAGTGCCTTAGATGGAGGCATACCTGAGGAGGCATGGTATGGTAAGAAATTTGATTATTCATTTCTTAGAGTCTTTGGATGTGAGGTGTTTGTTCATATAGACAAGGATGATAGGACCAAGCTAGAGGCTAAATCAGAAAAATGTACTTTCATTGGTTATGGCTGTGATGACTTTGGATTTAAATGTTTGAGTATTAAGGACAAGAAAATAATTTGGTCTAGGGATGTGGTCTTTAATGATAAATTCATGTATAAGCAATAGTTGCAGGAAAATAGGGAAGAATCCAAGAAAGAATATGCAGTGGTAGAGGATCTTCCGGATGGGAAAGTGACCCATGAATCAGTTCAGGAACCTACTCAACAGGAACCCCAAACTCCTATAGTGAGGAGGTCTTCTAGGGTAAGAGGAGAACCTGAACATTTTTCTCCTTCTCTTTATTATTTATTACTCATTGATAGTGGAGAGTCAGAGAGCTTTGATGAAGCAATATAGGTAGATGCCAAGAATAAGTGGGAGCAAGCCATGGATGAGGAGCATCAGGCTCTCATGGAGAACCAAACATGGGATTTGGTGAAGCTACCCGAAGGAAAAAGAGAATTACAGAACAAGTGGGTGTTTAGAGTCAAAGACGAAGAAGGAGGAAAGAAAAGATATAAGGCCTGGTTGGTGGTCAAGGGGTTTGCACAGAAACAAGGTATAGATTTTGATGAGATTTTTTCTCCTGTAGTAAAAATGACTTCTATTAGAATTGTTCTAGGAATAGTTGTAGTAGAAGACTTGCACTTAGAACAACTTGATGTAAAAACTGCATTTCTCCATGGTGATTTGGAGGAGGAACTATATATGTAGCAACCAGAGGGCTATGAGGTCAAAGGTAAAGAGGAGATGGTTTACAAACTGAAGAAAAGCTTGTGTGGCCTGAAACAAGCTCCACGTCAATGGTATAAGAAGTTTGATAGCTTCATGATGGAGCAAGGTTATATCAGATGCCATTCTGACCATTGTGTGTATACAAAGAAATTTTAGGATGGAAGTTATATTATCCTATGTTTGTATGTTGATAACATGTTGGTTGTAGGTAAAAACATGCAGGAAATAAAAGTACTTAAGAAGCAGCTAAGTGAATCCTTTGCTATGAAGGATTTGGGTGCAGCCAAACAAATCCTTGGTATGAGGACATCTCGGGACATGAAGGAATGGAAGATGAATTTATCTCAGGAAGAGTACATTAAGAAGGTCTTGGAGAGGTTTAATATGCAGGATGCTAAACCGGTTGGGACTCCTTTGGCAGGCCACTTCAAGTTATCAAAGGAGCAATGTCCCAAGACAGAGCAGGAAAGAAACTAGATGTCAAAGGTACCTTACTCATCAGCAGTTGGTAGTTTGATGTATGCTATGATGTGCACTAGGCCTAATATTTCCCATGTAGTGGGAGCTATGAGTAGATTTATGAGTGATCCAGGTAAAGAGCATTGGCAAGCAATAAAGTGGATCCTTCGGTATTTGAGAGGGACCATGGGGATAGTTTTGTGCTACAATGGATCAGACACCACTTTACGTGGTTATGTAGATTTAGACATGGCTGGAGATGTAGACAGCAGGAGGAGCACAATAGGTTATATTTACACTGTAAATGGGACAACAGTGAGCTAGATTTCATGACTAAAGAAGCTGGTGGCTTTATCAACCACGGAGGATGAGTATGTTGTTGCCACAGAGGCAAGAAAAGAGATGATTTGGCTACAATAATTGCTTGAGTTAGGGTATAAGCAAGAGGAATGTAAGATATATAGTGATAGTTAGAGTGCTATACATCTAGCTAAGAACTCTACTTTCCACCTCTAGGACGAAGCTTATATAGTTGAGATATCACTTCATGAGGACAGCTTTGGAGGAAGATAAGTTGAAGTTGGAGAAGATTCATACCAGTCAGAATCCCGCAGACACGATGACCAAGGTGCTCACAAGGGATAAACTAAAGCTATGTTCAGCTTTGGTTGGCCTTCGCAGATGACAGTGAAGGGTTGAGAGCTTTCGTCAGTGGAAATCAGTGTCCAAGTGGGAGATTGTTATGTTTGTGGAGCCTATTTGCATGTTAGAATGTGGTACACCTTCTATATGTTACACTTGGGTATTTTTTACGGTGGTCCCACTTGCCGGTGAGCGGGTCAGGGGGGTTCGGGGGCGAAGCCCCCAAAGCAAATTTTCATGGGTGGTTTATTAACCCATGGGTAATGGGTAACTGTTATGGGCTGTTTTTGGGCCCATGGTTTTTTTTTCAGTTTTTTCCCATTGTTTTGATACCCACGGTTTTGTATCAAACTGCTTAAGAAATTGTCTATTTATATGGTCTTATGCATATGATAGAGTAACAAGCAAATGTATTGCAAATGTGTTTTGAATTCGGGCGTGAATTCTGTAGAGTTTGTTGAGCATAGCTCCAAACGGATCTGGGGTATTGTATTGAGAGAGTGGAGGCTTGTAATAAAATCTGAGCAAGTGATTCTTGGTGGACGTAGCCCAAATTGGGTGAACCACATTAAATCTTGTCTCTCTATGTTGTGTTATTTATTCTGCACTTTTATTTGAGATCTATAATATTTTTTTTGCATATTATTTTCTACAGTTGTGATTCTATAAGGGATTATTCCACATATTTTATCTCTTATTTTCTAACAGACAGCCATCTAGGAAGTATCACACTTCTTGGATCTAGCATAAGCTAGGTGGTCCATTAACTTATATTGTTTAATATCTTCTTATAGTCTTGTTTTTAATTTCAAGTAGTTCTTCCTATCAAAAAGGAAGTTCTCTCGATCAGCACTGAATCGGGAAATTAGAACACACGCACTCTACCTTCCACCTTCATTCTTAAGTATTCCTCCTCACCATTACCCTATTTTTTTTGCTCATACGTACGCAAATTATCAAAAAAAAAAAAAAACACTTGGGGCATGATTCTTACACACACTCAACAGAACTACATGGATTCTGATATGTAGTGTAATGCTTGATTGTAAGTTCACTCTTAGGGTGACCATCGGGGTCAGTCGGAATCCCCATTCTGCATCTTTATTTTTTGGATTTGATGTGGTTTTTGGGGTTTTACAGGGGATATCTATTTTTTAAGTTGCATGTACCTTCATATATCAATGAGTGAACAGAGGAAATCAACAAGAAATAATTGTGACACCCCTCCGAAACATTAAAAAAATAGATTTTGACTATTTGTGCAGTCATGGGTTCCTAGTAGTAGTCTTGGGTGCCCAAGTGCCCCTGTCTATCCATGGGAACCCATGTCCAACATCATTCATGAGCTCTTGAATTTATCTTGATTATTTACGACATTGTTCACCTCTTGGTCATCCATTTTCCTAGTCCAAAACGCTTTTAGATCAAGCTCTAAGTAATTTTTCTATATCTCTTGGTTAGGGTTTTATACTTTCTTATTTGTTTGCTTCATATTGTACTTAGCAGCCGTATATCATAGTTTACATCAGTTACTATGTAATTAGGGTTTAATAATTATTTTTTTGTTAAATCACTTTCTTAGGAATTATGTAAATGCTAGTATGATTTTAGGACCTAGAAATGTACCCAAGTACGCGATTTAGTGTCTACAGTGAAAAACTGTATTATCCATCCACCTGAGAAACATGATGCATTTTTGAAATATTTTGTTCCAACCTACTGCATTGGCCAATATAATACTAGTGGAATAGTGTTGATTACAATCCTATTGAATCTTCCTCTAAGCCAATAAAAAAACACTCTTGATGCTCAAGTAATAGATATCACATCCCATTTTGCATGTTATTCATGGAAATGGTAATGCAAATTTTTTATACAATAAATGATGTAATAACATGGATGTTATGATGTATAAGTTAGTTGGAAATTATATGTTAAATGGAAATTTTTTTATTTTTGAAATATATTATTATATGAAATGCAACCTAATAAATTCCCATTTATTAAATGAGGTGAATGTAGGAGAAGGTACCCCCTCACGAAAACACAAGAGATCAAGAGGTAGGGAATCATTGGGGAGAATTTTGTAGATCGAGAACATTGGACTTGATACAAAGAAGGTAAAATTAGAACCACACACACATGCATTGGATGGGGTTGTGTAATTAACTTCTAGCATATATGATGAGTCTAAATATATTTTTTGTTTGTGTATTGATTTTGGATATGATGTTTTGTCTTGAATATTTTATTTATTGCTCCAATTTGGAGCACGTGTGATAATATACCTAATCAAATTACGTTGAGGTTGTGTGCTTAATTACCACTGACACTAGGGCATCCTGTACTACCACTGACATAATCCAAAGAACATTCATCGTCACCGCAAAATTTGGAATTTAGTTTACTCCTTTTGTTTTAAATCATCAATTTTATCAACTTCACATGGTAATAAAACTTCAACGATTAAGTTGATCTAGTCATGAGTCTTAGCTTGTACCAAATATAATGGTGTAGATACTCATTTTAGTAATTCATTTCTTGCCACAATTAAAATTGTACAATGCCTTTTAATTAGTCCACACTTATCCAAATCGGTCAATCATATTATCCCTAGTCATATCCCATTCATTTTTCTTGCACACGTAACTCAATTGTTCACACAATGGTCATATTAGTCCATAAAATCAAGATAAACCATCCACACACAGTATAATCTCAATTTTTAAAGCACTCACACATGCATCCTGGACCAAAAAACCCAGAAAAGGCCATAACATATGCATGTTATGGCCCTTCCCATCCATTTTTTCCCTTTCCCTCCAATTAAAATTTTATTAATTCAAATTACTTTGGGACACTTCTAGTTGGCCTTATCCGATTTTTCTAAATCTACAATGCATATATAAACTAGTTATTCATCCATTATCAAAAAGGAGATCATGCACACTTGGCACCCAAAGATGCTAATGATCACACTAAGAGTAATCATAAACAAAGTCATTCCAAGACTCACTTTAGCTTCATATACTCTTCATATTCATTCTAGGGAATTCATACACTTAGATATGTAAATACAAGGAACATATCATCATTCCAAGTCAAGCTAGTGCAAAAAGACTTCTTGGCTATCTAGGGTTTTGAAGGATAAATAAGTTGCACAGTGAGCATCACATAGTTTCTGTTAGGAATTATTATTAGTGCTCACATTATTATAAAAGTTAGATTATAATTATGTTGAGTTGATATTACAATTGTTATAATATATTGTTTTAACAATATATTATTTTAGAGTTTTTTGTTGTACCCGTAAAGTTATAAACGGGTAAGTGGTTTGTTGACTTTCCTATTTTATAGGAAGTCAGTTTTCCTATGTATATGGCTATTTAATAGCCTGTGTATGTAATTCAGAAAGACTGAATACAATATCAATTTATATTTCCTTTGTTAATTTGTTGTTGCTCTAAGATTTGGTATCAGAGCGATGGCTCCCTGAGTTTTGTGAGGGGCTGATTGTTTCTTGTTTATGGTCAGCCGTATTATGAGAGATTCATTTTATTAGTTTTTGCAGTAATAGTTTATAGGTAGTTTATTGCAGACCTGGACGTGTCATCCTGCATAGATAATAGTGGATCGTGGTTTCTACCTCCAACGATTCTGACAAATCTGGGGCGTTCTTTGCATGCCCACGGCTATCATTCACATTATTTTATGTTGTAGAATATATTATTGTTTATCAAATAATCTCCTTGCAGCAGAAGAAATTTGGGTGGTGCCTCTTTGAGTTTTGCATTGAGCTGATCTAATCTGGTTTGCAGATCTTATGCAAATAAATGTTTTTATTAGGTTTTTTCGAGATAGGACGGCCTGTACGTGGGAATAAACAAATTGGTGTTTTCTTTGTGGAGGCAGCGCTTTGCTAAGCTGGTTGTGTTTTCTCTGTGGAGTCCTGCGACCTGCGTATTGCGTCGCCATTTTGGTAACTGTGATCAGATTTATCGCTGTTTTGGGCATTTTCATTTTTTTTGCCGTTTTTTGGACATACTGAAAAAAATCGCAAGTACAAAAAAAAAATTTGCCAGTTTTGGAAAGGGTCCGGAAAGAAGTTGGACTTAGAACTTAAAAGTGTTATATCTTTCACCTTGTAACTCAGATTGAGGTGATGTTTTTTTTTGAAAATGTATGTTTTTTAAAGATCTTTGCATTGATTATATGCTTTTTGCTGCTAGACCAATTTTTTATTTTTGGAAAATATTTATAAAAAAAAAAAAAATTTGTGTCACTTTTGTATGGACGCACTTTCGCTTGTACGCGACGTCCATAGTGAGGGGGTGCATTATCGGTTGAAACCGACACCCAAGAGAATTGTAATATGAGCCTCAAAGATAAATTTGCTAACTAAGTAGCAAAACTAATGGAGGAAGGAGGCATCGGAGGCTGGAGGTCAGACAACGACCTCTCGTCAGTCACCAACAATGGGGCCGTACAGAATGATTTGGTGGCACTGGTGTGCAGTGTGAGTATTTGATTTTCAATGTGGTTTCCATTTTCTCAGTGTGCTTCAGTTTGCAGTGTTCCTGTTTTGTTTGGTATTTGATGGATGTTGGAAAGAAAGTTGTGTTGGAGCGCAGATGACTGTCAGTGATCCTCTGACTGACTTGGTCCTCTGACTGCCGTACTTCGTTGGAAGATGGTCAGCTAGGAGAATACGTTCACTAGCATCAGTGACCATGTGCAGCAAGACCTAACTAGCAAGATCAATTCAGGAGTATGTTCTTCGATGCAGTTTGCTTCTCAGTATCTATATGTGTGGAATTTCACATTGTGGGGGGGAATACATACCAATGTTCCATTCCCATTTTGTACCCAAAACGACTTAGTCAAGGAAAGCTTCCAGTGGCAGTGGCAGTTTTCTATGCTGTTCGAGATCGAGTGGCAGCGATCAATAACAGAGACTACAATTAAGAACATTACGATTCTTATAGGAAGTAATGTGAAATTTTTTCAGTATATCTTCTATTGTGCAGTTTTGAGATATGCATGTTGTGTTTCCTACATAATTCCCTGATGTATAAACATAGTGGTGAACAGTAGCACCAGAGTAAGTCAGTTCATGGATCTTGAAAGGGTTTGTGGGAGGATCCAGAAAACCACACGAGGTCGACAGTTGATGAGGTTCCTGTCACTTCAAGGTTGTGGTAAGCCTGTTTAAAACCATGGAAGGAGAGAGCCTTTCTTTTGGATCAAGGTCATGAGTCACAGAGTTGGACATGCCACAGGGGTGAGCATACTGCAGAGAAGTGTGTGGATGTTTTCTACCATGTTCGCACTAAGGGGGGGAATGTTAGGATATTATTAGTGCTCACATTATTATAAAAGTTATATTATAATTATGTTGAGTTGATATTACAATTGTTATATATATTGTTTTAACAATATATTATTTTAGAGTTTTGTTGTACCCGTAAAGTTATAAACGGGTAAGTGGTTTGTTGACTTTCCTATTTTATAGGAAGTCATTTTTCCTATGTATATGGCTATTTAATAGCCTGTGTATGTAATTCAGAAAGACTGAATACAATATCAATTTATATTTCCTTTGTTAATTTGTTGCTGCTCTAAGAGTTTCAAAGGTCCAAATCTCATAAAAGAGTAAATAAGAAGATGATATATAAACCCAAAAATTATTAGGAGTAGAGTATTTGAAGGGATGTGAGCATACATAAAGGGCCATATTGGGGGTAGCTTTTTCACGTTTTTTCAATCGTGCAACAATTTAGGACACAGTTTCAATAGTGCGCCTATATATAGTCATTTATAGGTTGTTTCAATAAATGGACCAGCCAACTTTTTTGTAAGGCACACCAGGAAGGATATTGGTTAAGTCATCTAAAATATTTGCGCTCATTGGCATGTGATTTATCGGATTACTATTTGACATTACCTTTTCAGCACTGTTTAGCGGACCATTCATGATATTGTTGCAATTAGCTTTGTAATGTCGACAAGATTAGGCGCATCTACCATTAGTTATTGCCTCCTACAGATATTAACCAATTTGGCGTTAAATCATTTAGTGAAGGCGCATATCAGATTTGGATCTGGTGACTACTCTCAAAAGTCATGCCCCTACATTTTATGGAAAAGAAGGGTTTCTAACAAATCTCTATTTGATGTCACATGCATGAATGAGGCTCCTCCATTGTATATCCAAGTCAAAAAAGGACCATACATTGGTCTAGCGTGTTCTTTTTGAAAATGAATCTTAGATTAGCTTATGGAACATTTCATGTATAGACGCCATCACCACAATTCGCTAAGGGATCCTTGGCAACATATTCCGAAATCAAAATTTTAGTAGATATGGTTTTGGTCAATGTAGAACTCCTACTCCCTCTGTCTAATTTTTCAGGTATAACAAAAGTAGCCTACTCATACTATAAAAGATATCACTTATCATTAGGACAATGTCTGCCTCTATGGCTAATACTTGTCCACCTGGATTGTGAGCTCCTCTCAGTACTACATCTGGCTAATGACCCTTAAAAAAAGGGGTAGATCATGTCATCCAATACAATGAGATGCTAGGGGTACTAATGATAGGTCTAGTGATGATGTGTGCAGGTTGTAGAGCGTCAATGCTTGACACATTGCACAATCTGATACATTTATTAAGGGATGCAAATATAGATGAATCCTACTTCTAAGATAATTATTGTTGTTATTGGCCCTAGTAAATATCAGTTCAAGAAACCTCCTCATTCTACTAATGTCATAATACCTTTTCAGCAGACGTTTCTCCATACATTGGACATCATACCACCTCTTTCCTCTCCCCATGTTCACTCTGCACCATGGTTCGCCCCCTTCACATGCACTCTTTTCATACATGAATCTTATTGGCCTCACATTCCACTTGACCCTTCTTGCTCTGACACTGTTTACATGCATGATGACTTAGGTTGGCTAGGATTTACACTTTTTGATCTCCTCCCTCCACCTCACTCTCCTCACCTTTATCATGGATGTATACTTATTACTATTTCTTATGGCCTCCGCATCTTCCATCTATCATTCTTCCTTGCACACACTTCTCATTCCTCTCCACTCACACTTGGGCATGGTGGTGATGAGGTCTATACAGAAATATGGTAATCTGGATCCTAATCATAATGATATCATATTCACATGATCTCTATTTGTAATGATCCATTTCTTAGCTACACTCAAACTCTCACTTGATGGTATGCACATGATTTTCCTTAACCTCCTTTACTGATGAAGAATATGCTATGGGCACATACCATTTATGCCATAAAGGCTCTTTATATGACCAACCTCACACTATTGCTTACCAAGTCTCTAATCCATATCCTATTGGTTAAAAACCTGACACTAATGATGTTCTAGATGAGTTTACTTACTCTATCCCTACATCATACAATTGAGGGGCATCACACTTCCCCCTTCCCTTCCTTCAAGATGTCTTCAGACTCTATTGTCACATTTAACACTATGTGCTTCATGACTTGTCTTTCTACCCATTTTCAAACCCTTCAATACATGAATTATATCATCATTACCCTATGACATGCTCTAGTTCCACAGTTCATACTCAACTGCTGAGGGTATAAATTTGAAATGAACCTAATTGCATTCACTTTTCATGCTCTATGCTTCATGCTCCATCTTTCTAGCACATATTATCAAACCATTTCCAACATTGATGACACACTCTTTTTCTATGATTAATTCTTGATTATTGAGGGGTATTTTATAAATGGACCTCATCTCATACACATTTTTTGGGGGGCACATTGCTCGCATCACATTCACACATTCCATACCATTCCATCACACTTGTACATTACACTTATATATCTTGGTTTCACTTAATATTTCTTATTTATACTACTTATATGATGCACTTTTTCTTATTATGCTAGTCAAATACTTAGTATTTCATTATCTTTACATATATACACATGTGCATTCACTTGGTTTTTTGCATTGAATGCATATCTCTTGCAGGTTATTACACGCTGCAATGATGTTTGGCCCTATAAATTTTTCCAGTCCCACCAAGGCTCCTAAAGTAATATACCTTTACTACTCTCACACATTACAGGTGATATTGTTTCATCATTTACTACTACTTTCTAGCACATTACCTTCCATTGATACATACATCCCTTGACATACAATTTATCTTGCTAACATGCTAACATGTGCTTCATGTGTAGAATTTTCTTTGCAATATTATATGTCACCATGGTTTTATGATACATTACTTGTTTTCCATTGCTTTCTATTGTATATTATTATTTACGAGCTATGCCTTATGTCTTATATGATCATTGTATGCTTTTTGCTTCTTTGGATTTGATTGTCTTGTGACATCGTGAGTGATGTCCCACGTATGAAACCCATTTTTTGCAGTCCACTTTGTTTGTACATTTTCTTGATTACATTTTCTTCTATTGCAGGTTTTTTACTTTTTCTACTAACACATGTTTCTAGCCACTTTTTTTGTATGTGCCTTGGTTTCTACCATGCACATCCCCTACCCCTTGTTGGGACACAATACAAAACCACATCAAGTCCTCTCTTTTAGGCCAAACACTCCTATAGTCGTCACATGCACCCCAAATGAGGGGGCATACATTGGGTGAATAAATCACCCTACAACAACTCAAGGCTATAGTACATGAACAATAAAGGAACACTATCACAAAATGGCCTAGAATATGACTTTGTCCCTTTGTACAACATAAACACCAATGCCTAGAATCAGACAGTAATGCCTGAGCGCTTGTGTCCTCCCATGGGTGCTAATGTACTGGAGGCACATACAATTATATTATCATATCAACACAATCTAATGAAGTCTTCAAATAAGTTTCATGGTTACTAGAAAATTCTTCCAACCACCAAATACATTTTATCTCCTTTAATTGGTACAACTCAAAACTAATTCAGAATAATCGAAATAAAAGGGACAATAGGAAAAAATCAGGGATGTCCCATTTACAGTGTTGTTTATTAGGAAAAGTTATAGGAGGAGAGTAACACTAGACCTCTCTCCCCAACACTTGCTATTTTGCATGAGATTGCCCAAAAAACTTGCACTTGGCATGAAATCACCCAAAAAATTCATACTTGGTTTGAGATCTCCCAAAAAAACTCACACTTGGTGGGAGATTTCCCAAAAAACTTGCTATCGGTGTGATATCACTCAAAAAACTCTCTTCACAATATTTTAGGACACATTTTTATCATGTACACTCTTTTACATCAAGTGCACACTTTCTTTTACTACTACTTTTACACACTTTTACATATTTTTGCATAATTTTCTTAAAAATTTTATATACATGACTTTGAATACCCTTTTTCTCTTCTTTTGCAAATTTTTCCTTAATACACAACAAGAATCAACCTAGAACAATAAATACAAGCACAACAATAGGTAAAATCAACACATACGCTTCACCCCTAGGGTCACTTTACTTTCCTAGTCTCCACGTTTCACTTTACAATCTTTCCATGCTTCATGTGTCCACTCAGCTCGTTGTTTTCCACACTCTATAGGATCATAAGGTATACATATTTTATCTACTTTATGTTATTGACTATTCATTCAACAACATAAAATGGGGGAAAATTTATAAATAAAATCACACACTTGGGTACATTTCTAGGTCCTAAAAGTATACTAGCATTTACATGATCCTAAACAAGTAAACTAGTGGTTGACAGCTATCTTTGGAATATTTTCTTTGTCTCTATTTTTCTATTTGGTCTTGTAGACTGTACAACCTAGTCAAAACTTGATTGATTTATATTTTTTTATGGTTTCAGACACTAGCGCCCAATTAGGATAGAAGCACCCAGGCGCTTATGTTCCTTCTGGGTGCCCCTAACCCTTTTCTACCTTAACTCACTCTTTGGGTATCTTTTATATTTTGGGCATATTTTTCACTTATGTGTCAACCTTCTAGTTTTAAATTACATAATTCAAACAAGATAATCATATAAATACATAGTTATGTGTTCAAAATTGTGAACAAGGAAATAATTTTTAAAATCTATGAAACAGGGGGTAAGAAACACTCCAGAATCCCCAAAGCTTCAAACAAATAGTTCAATGGACCATTAGATAAGAGATAAACAAGGATTTATTACTTTTGCATGCATTAAGCTTGAAAGAAACAAGTAAATCTAACATATCTAGTTATCATCTACTCTTGAAAGCTTTACAAATGAACCTAGATAGATTCTAAGCAATCGGTTTATGATTATGAGAATGGAATCTCTCCATTAATGGCTAAAGAGCCACACGGTTTCTTCCATTTACTCAAACTTGAATGGAAATATCAAAGCAAAGCAATATTATCTCAATATGACAAATGAAGAAAATCTCTAATCCTAGCAATAATACTATAGTTTATCCTAGAAAGGGGAAGTGTTCTTAGGAAATGAGAGGGGGTCTAGTCCTATTTATAGTTTTTGGTTTCCAAAGATGGAAATGTTTGGGTGAATGTGGGACAAAAGGATAGTCCAAAAGTCACTTTTTGGCTTAGAAAAGGTCAAAACATGATTAGGACTAGTTAATCTAGGGTTAGACTAATTAATCATGATTAGTGAAAAATTAGGAGTTTGAGAGGGTTGTGAGAGGTCTAATCAATCCAATGAAATGGATTGATTGCCAAGGAAGTTAGTAGAAGTGGTATAGAAGAGGATTAGAAGAGCGTTTAGCCAATAAGAGGAGGCTATATTAGCCTGCTTAATTGTTTTACAAGAGGAATACAACCAAAAGAGTGTCGTAAGAGGGGAGTTAGATAGGTCTAACTGACGGTGTGTCATCAATTTACAAGGATTAGAATAGTTAGTGCAATATTAAGAATTATATTGGTTCAATCAAACTACAGGTGTCTACATTTGTCCCTATTTGGGGTGGCGTAAGCTACGTCACTTCAAAGAAAGTAGACAAACATGAACAACTAAAAATAATTTGAAGGGGTGGAAGAAAAATTAGTAGGGTGGAGGGATGCCCCCTCAAGTGCTAATTAGGGCGATGCAAGAGGTCAATCGATGATAAAAAAGATGATAGAAAGAGAACAAAAGGATAAAGAAAATATCAAGGGGAGATATTGAGCAATTAATAACTTTGTTTGTGTACTAAATAATATCAATTATATCATATTGCTAAAAATATTCATCATTGTCCTTATCAAAATAAATAATGAACAAAAGTGTAAAATGACATGAAAATCCATATACGAAAAAATTTCCATTGCTAGAAATACCAACTCCATGTAACATACAAAATTCAATGTAATACGAGAAAGTAAAAGATTCCTAACTCCATGCAACATACATAATGCAATGTAATACGAGAAAGTAAAAAAGATAACCTAATAAAGAAACATAATGTAATGTGTTTTGTTATCAAGCTTCAATTTAAACCTATTCGAATTAACAACAAGGGTTAATGATGGTTCCCCAAGCAAGGATACATGCAAGGGGAATAATGGATGACACTTGGGTCCAATGAAAAAGCATTGTGCACTATGAAATAGTACCAGGAAACTCATTTTTCCCCAGAGTACAGAAAAAGCATATAGACTAGATTTGTTAATGAAGGTAGATTAGAATGATCCATGAGTCATTGATGATGAGAACAAGAAAGAACCAAAGAACGACGTTTTGTAGGATGATTTTCAATTTTTAGAAATTTTCTGAAACATATTTGAATGTTTTGATTTTTCTAAAATACTTGAATTTTTTTTTTTTCTAACGTGATTTTTAAAGTTTTCTAAAACTATATACAGAAAGAAATATAAACGTGGATGCCCCCAATGATAGATGGGATGTAAAAGGGTAAAATGCCATGCACATGCGCAAGAAATTGAAGATGCAAAAATGCCCCAACATTAGGTGAGAGTATTCAAAGGCAAACTCTTCACGTGTAGAAGTTATATCATCGCCAATATGTATAGGTTCAATATGATGATGAAATTAAACCCAATGATGTGCTAGGAAGGAGAAAGGATGCCCCCAACATACGTTGGCTAAGAATCACATGATAGAAAAGAAGTAGAAGATTGATTTTTTGAAAGGGATAAAGGTGTCCATAAACATGGAAAAAAGGTAATCTTATACACATGGATGTTCTGAATGAAGTAGAAAAATTATGTGAATCATATGAATGTATCTTAGAAGCCTCGCGATGAAAAAGTGATTAGTCAAAGACACAAATCGTGAGATGGGATATGGACTAAAGCAAGAGTCTGAACAAGGTCCAAAAAAAAGACACTTGGTAACATACTAATCTTATTTACTCATAGAGATCCAATGTATGCACAAGGAAATTAATTACCTCTTTAAGGGAATATTTAATAGGAAACAAATGAGGACAAACTAGCCAATGTGTAGGAATGATTTATTTTGAAAGTTGACTTGTGAATGGAAAGTGGGAGGATAACCATACATTGCTCTACTGCCAACCAGGATACCATATCCTTGATGGAGATGTATTTGATTCTAATCACAACATTTCTCTACTACCAGTTAGGCATCTATAGCCCCAATAGAGATTATTGGAAATACCCCAAGAGAGAGTTATGTATCAATTTTCTTTTTCTTTTAGCATTTAGCTTTTTTATGAAATAGTCTATATTACTTAATAAAATATTACATTCTATCCACAAAAAATATGGATGGTAAAGGGCACAACCCACGATCAAACTAGCCGACGGATAGGAGACTAATGTAACATGCCCAAGGAGCATTTAGCTTTTGACTTTTGATTGATTTTGATTCTTTTTGAAAATCTATTTCAGCTCTCTTATTTGACAAGGGGTTAAGAACCACATATGGCTTGATGGAAGGATATGGAAGTGATTGTGAGGAAGACATTGGCTAGTGTCAACAAATATGTCCAAAATTTCTTTGCAACAATTTTATTAGATGTTGAGTGTGATAGGATATCTAAGATGTTAGTCGTTCTTTAATTTACCAAGGTGATAAAAGACCAAGGTCAAACAGATACCATAGAGATAACTGTCACAAAATGTGTGCGAATAGACTAACCAAGATATCATCTAAGGGATGAAAATGGTAGATGAATTGCAAAGGAATGGAATGTAGGGGAAGAAAGAACATACATGTGTATGTAATACCTAATTACAATGTTTTATCTTTGTACCTTTGATTTTTTTGTTTTCTCAAATTTTTTGTATTTTTTTGAATTGTTTTGATTTTTAGATTTTTGATGGTTTTTGGAAATTTGGGACCAATCAAAGTCACTCCGTGTGATAGGATCCCACAACGATGTTTTTTAATTCCTTGATAAGGGATATTAAGTGTGTTTTCTTATCAAGAGTCATATTATCTCCGATCTCAATGATCATGGTGAGCTCGTACTCAACAAATGACTATGATTTATCTTGAAACATGGATTTCATATGTGGGAGCTTGAGTTACCTATCCAGAGGTGGTTTATGCACTTTTCACCATATTTGATGGTTTCATTGGTGTTATTTCTTGAATCGCATTTGATTTACAACTTTAATATTGTTCAAGTTGTTGGGAGCTTTGGAGCTCTTTGCAGTTTAAAATAAAATAAATAAAATGTTTGGGTTTCTTATAAATTGACACGTGAATTTTATGATCCAGAGAAGTGGGAGAAGAAAGTGGGCATTTATGATTGATGATAGGAATAGTAAGGATGATGAAGAGATTTCCCTAAGTATTGATAGAAGAGGAACACGATGGATGAAAAGGATATGGTCCAAGAATTGAAGAGGATGAGCTACCAGAAGGTGAGCCAAAGATAGAAGATGAAAAAGGGCTGCTAGGATATGGCCTAATATGGAAGCAATTAGGCTATGAGGACATGGACCAAGAATAGAAGATGATGGTGTTCCATAGATGGAAGAGGATGAAGGGCTACTACGACACGGCCCAAGAATATAAGGTAATGAGATACCCCAAGGTGACCCATAAATAGAAAATAATGGAGGGATACTAGGATGTGGCCCCAGAATAGAAGAATATGATGAGGGAATACTAGGGTGTGGCCCAAGTATAAACGAGGAGGGACTACTCAGAGGTGTCCCATAGATATAAGAGGATGAAGGGATACTAATACGTGGCCCAAGAATAGAAGGTAACGGGCTACTAGGAGGTGACCCACAAGTAGAAAATGGATGGCTACCCGGGGGTGGCTCCAGGATAGAAGAAGATGATGGGATACTAGGGTGTGACCCAAGGTGAGATTTTGATTAAGGAATTATTGTAGATAAGGAATGATTTGGTAATGAGAAGATAGGCCATGGATCAATGCTAGACCCCAGCATCTCATCATGTTTATAGGAAGGTGAAGATGGAATAACAGAAGAAGAATCAAGTTCCATGACTTTAGGCTCTTCCTCTACGTTCTGACAAAAGGGATCAATTTATTCTTCCCTACACACGAGGGTATCAAGATCTAGAAAGAATCCTTGTTTACAATCCTCTATAGGGATATCTTTGTGTAGTATGATTTTTCCTTCATTTTTAGAGAAATCAATTAGTAGAGGTTGTTGTTATTCGACCATAGGAAGTTGACTAGAAGAAATTATTTCAATAAACATGGAATTTTTAGAAGAAGTGTGATGATTTAGATGAGGGGAATACTTAACCCTATCACTCCCATGAAGATTTTTTATAGTGCTTTGAAAATATATCTTAGCACATGGCTTATTTCTAATGGTTCTATGTGGTCACAGACATTGATATTTAGAAGATGGATGAGGAAATGGTATGATATGGTTGAAAGGGATCAAGGACTGAAAAGGGATTGAAGTTGGAATGATAGCAGAAGATGACTCAAGAGAGGAAATATATTTGGAAGAAGGTGTCTCATGAATAGATGATTTGGATTTGGACCTAAGTCATTTTTCTAGAAGACACCGTGATGTAGGAAGGAAAGTAGGATCGCATAGCCATCCATTAATTTGTGATGTAGGAGTCAAATTGGATGATTGAATAGAGGGAATATGAGTCATGGAAATCTTTAATAGAGGAAGGGGTCATTGAGGCAACTGATGAAGGAGGTCTTGTGAAGACAGGGAGGACTGTGACTCAAGAACCAAATTAGATGTTTGATCAATGGAAGTTGGAGTCACACAAGTCTTTAATGGAGGAAGAAGTCATTGAGGTGATTGGGAATGAAGGTCCTTCAAAGAAAGGGAGGACCATGATTTAGGATTTGATCTAGGGGTATCTAAATAATAGTTAGGATCTAAATCTTCAGAATAAGAGTGGGAATCTGAATGGTAGTTTGGATCTGAATCAGAAGAAGATTGGTGGGAACCTGAATAATAATTTGGATCAAAATCATCCAAACCATACCACTGACTATGAGTTGAAGATGGGGAACAAGGTACCCGAACGGGCCCTCTAGTGTGAAGAACCAAATGAGGTTTACTTGTAATTGGCCTATTTTGATGTAAATTCCTAAACCTAGGTTCAATATTTTTGTAAGTATGAGGAACCGCGTGATAGTTAGTCATTGTTAGCATTGTTTAGGTACAAATGCCTAGATCTAGATAGTGTGATGGAACTCCTTCAAAGGGAAGTTCCATGTCGATTTGGGCATCATAACAACAACCAACTAGACATTTTGTAAAGATGGGGATACTTGTGAAAATTTTCCAAAAGGGATCTAAGGAAAACATACATTGTGATAATGAAATTGTGACAATCTAACAAGGTTTGGATAACAAGTTCCAAGTGTAAAGAATCAAAGGTTTAAAAGGATTGTCCTTAGAAAGGATAAGTCAATGCGATGAATAAATTGTAAGACACAATCACACAATGTTCACCCTAAACCAACCAAACAATTAAGTACTTCCTAAGTGACACCAAATAATATTTTAACACATAAGATGACCAACGAAGTGTCACCACTTATGTCAAGTTCAGAAGTGAACAAGGCGTAAGTGATAAAAAAAATAGTTAAAGTGATTCCCAAACAAGGTACATGCAAAGTGAGTTTTAAGTCTAAACAAGACTTATGTCTCAAAATTTGGGGGGTTAGAAATAATGAACAAGGTAACAACACCACTGAGATACACTTAACCAAACTCTGTGAAAAAATTAAGGTGTTTATATCGAAATGATATTAATACGATGTGCATCAAGTAACAACGACACTTTTCAAAAACAAGGTAATGTTCAAAAGTAAACCAAGGCAAAAGTAAACCAAGGAGTTGTTAAAAAGCGCGTAGCGTAACGTTACATTCCAAACACTTAAGCCAATTTTTTGAGGAAAAAAATGTAAGTATCAAAAATGTTACGACATGATATAAGCAATGTAACCACTCAAAGGATAACCTAATGAAGAACTAAACCTAACTATAAATGATGATCTCAACGTGGGTATCAAGATCAAATGGATATCAATAACGTAAAGATGTACCCACACACTTTAGACATTTAATAACCCAGCCACAAACATGTATGGGCATAAACAGACACAAAATTGGTGATACAGTCAATTGACAACATTCGTATAGTTTTTGATCTTTTGATCAACAAAGTGCCAAAAGATAACAAAGGAAATAGACCAAGTGGGGGTGAAAAATGTTTGGCGTCACTTCAGCACAGTTTCACCTCATCTTATGGCAAGTGAAAATGAAGTAAATGTGATGTCACACAATTTTCACAATGAAATAAACTTAGATCAAACTAAAGAGGACTATTTTCCTTGTTCGAAAAACAAGGTTTTGAGTCCAAACAAGTTGTCACTTCATGAGATTTGACAAGACGTGATAATGGACTAGCAAAGTGGGCTCCTTGACAAAATGTATTTCCTAAGTGGTTTAATCTACTAGGTGTCACAAGTTTGTCTAATGCAAGCTTGATTTTTCAAGGTTTCCCAAGGATTATCTCATATTTACTTTACCCCCTTCTAATACAATGAGCAACTAGTGTGTTCAGTTGTATCGTCACTGGGGTCATGATACAGAAAACTTTGACTCTAAACTCACAATGTATGACTAGTCAAGTGGCTGATAAAAGAACACTTCTTGTTTCATCCACAAGGTTACTCAGCGGTGGATTACTTTAGGGTTCCTAGAACCAACCCCATTGTTTTAGCTTAAGGCATTATTTGAAATGGGTTATGTTCTAGTTGAGTGGATAGGGATGTTCCCTTTTCTGAAACCTACAATACATTGTGATGTCTGTGGTGTTTTTTTTATCTTGTTTAACTTAATGTGGTTTTAAGTAGCACACCATTTGGCAACCTACAATCAAACATGTGTTAATGGTGTTGTGTTTCAAACCTCCTTTATTTGACAAACAATTTTTTTCCTATACGTACAAAGGTTAGTAATTTTCTAAAAGAATCATAATATCAAAAGAGAGTTTATGTGTTGTTTTTTATTCCCAAGGTCTCCAAAAAGGTGCGAGGGAAGAGCATACACAATGTGACAAAATCAACTACAAAAGTAATGGAAAATACTTTAAGTTTTACACAAATGACTTCGTTTTAAACCAACTTGAAAGAATAATCCATTATGAATCTCAAATCAAGTGTTTGGAAAGAAAGAAGAAGGTTTGGGAAGTATTTTTGGTTCCCAAGATCACCTATAAGGTGTGAGGGAAGAGCATACGTGCTTTGAAAACCTCTATCAACTAAGAAATGAAACACTTAATTAATTTAATCAAAACAAGACTAAATAACCCTGCAAACAAATGTTAAGAACCTGCAAACAAGTTAGCAAAAACCTAAAACTTTTATCTTATAGCTCGTGAAAAATTTCAACTTTTACCACTGATGCCTACATGCCCAGTCCAATGTATACATGTCCCAACTGACGGATATGTGCCCTATCCAATAGGTACACGTGTAGAAAGAATGTGTCTGTTAGGTTTGACACCTACGTATCATAAATATGCATACGCTAAGGTTTCGATGGATACACGGCCAATGTAAAATGTAAGGTAAACACAATCTTTGACATATTCCTACACGTCTAGAAGGATTAGGTACACCTACATTTCAACACATATGCATGGGACAGAATGGATATGCATCCCTTTGTAAAAGTTTGATAGCTCAAAGTATGACTTGACAGATACGCGGCCAGCTTGATGCATATGTGCCTATTTTGACAAAGATGCATCCTTCCAGGATACCTACACAAACCCCCTATAAAAACTTCAAAATTCATGGAAACAAAAAAGTGAAAATATTAAACAGGTTAGTTTTCAACAAAGGAAGTATATTTCTAGCTTAGACCCATTAAATGCCTTAGAAAAAGGAAGAAAAATCCCTTTACAAATGTAAAATCTGTTAAAAGATGAGATTTTAAAACCTAGAAAGCATAACAATGGTTAGAAATGGACATGTAAAACATAGAAAATACTTGAAAAAGGACTATGGAGTGAGTCCCACCGGGCGTTCCAAATGTGAACAAGGAAACAATTTTTAAAAGTTATAAAATGGGGTAAAAAACACTCAAGAATCCCCAAAGCTTCAAACAAAGAGTTCAATGGACAATCAGATAAGAAATAAACAAGGATTTATTACTTTTGCATGCATTAAGCTTGAAACAAACAAGTAAATCTAACATATCTAGTTATCCTCTACTCTTGAAAGCTTTACAAATGAACCTAGATAGATTCTAAGCAATCGATTTATGATTATGAGAATGGAATCTCTCCATTAATGGCTAAAGAGCCACATGGTTTCTTCAATTTACTCAAACTTGAATGGAAATATCAAAGCAAAGCAATATTAGCTCAATATGACAAATGAAGAAAATCTCTAATCCTAGCAATAATACTATAGTTTATCCTAGAAAGGGGAAGTGTTCTTAGGAAATAAGAGGGGGGTCTAGTCCTATTTATAGTTTTTGGTTTCCAAAGATGGAAATGTTTGGGTGAATGTGGGACGAAAGGATAGTCCAAAAGTCACTTTTTGGCTTAGAAAAGTTCAAAACATGATTAGGACAAGTTAATCTAGGGTTAGGCTAATTAATTGCGATTAGTGAGAAATTAGGAGTTTAAGAGGGTTGTTAGAGGTCTAATCAATCCAATGAAATGAATTGATTGCCTAGGAAGCTAGTAAAAGTGGTCTAGAATAGGATTAGAAGAGGTTTTAGTCAAAACAAGACTATAATAGCTTGATTAATTGGTTTATAAGAGGAATATGACCAAAAGAGTGTCGTAAGAGGGGAGTTAGATAGGTCTAACTGAAGGTGTGTCATCAATTTATAAGGAGTAGAATAGTTAGTGAAATATTAAGAATAATATTGGTTCAATCAAACTACAGGTGTCTACAAAAATAAAGGACCAAACATTAAGCATTACTATCATCACCTAATCTTGCATTAAAAAGGAACATAAAGCACTCCAAGGCATTCATCTAGCATCCATTCAAGGGAAAAGGGTTGCAACAACTATGCATACACAACATAGGAAGGTGAAGTTCATTTTATTCCATCCATACATTCTACTACATTGCTACATTCTAGCTAAAACCCGTTATCAAGTGTAACTTGCACAAGGGCATCCTAGGGCATAATTTCTACACACACTCACAAGAACTACATGGAGTAGGAGATGTAGTGCAGCTATTAGTCATATTTTCACTACCCGGGGTGACCTTCGAGGTCAATTTGACTCCCCATTATTTATTTTCCTTTTTAGGTTTGATGTGGTTTAATGGCGTGTGCAAGTGAACATCTCTTTTGCAGGTTACAAGAACCTTAGGCGATCCAAAAGTGACTACTATGTGATAAATAGGGAACAAATGTGACACCCTTATTACACAAAAAAACTAGATCCAGAACTTTTAACCAGTCACGGGAACCCAAATTTATTCATCGGCACCCAGGTACCCCTGTCCTGTTGGAGGCACCCCTATCCACCATTGTTCATGAGTTTCAGAATTTACAGAGATCAATTATGAAATTTTTTACATATTTTTCATCTCTTCTCCCTACCCGGATTGGTTCCAAATTGCATGGTCATTAACTAAGTCATCTTTCCTCTCTCTCTTGCTTAGGGTTTTATACTTTACATCTTATTTTGCTTGTGTCATTACTGTACTTTACGATTTATACATCAATTACTGTTGAAATATTAGATTTAATTTAATTTGAATTAAATCTAAGTATTATAGAGTATCTGATGTACACATGATAAAGTAAATTAATGACACAAACAAACTAAGATGTAAACTATGAAACTCTAAGCAAGAGAGAGAGAGAGAGGAAAGATGACTTAGGTGATATCCACACAATCTAGAACTAATATAGGAAATGAGAAGTGGTGAATAATATGCAAACAAATGAAAAAAAAATCATAATTGATATTTGTAAATCATGTAACTCAAAAACAATAATAGACAGGGGTGTCTACAACATGACATGGGTACTTGGGCACTAACGACCGGATTTGGGCACCTGTGACTTGCAAAAGCTCTAGATTTATTTTTTATTATATCACAAGTTATTCACAATTGCTCTATGTTGATCACCTGATGTTTGCACTATGATTGCTGAAGGTACCTATAACTTGCAAAAGAGAAGTTCACCTACACAAGCCCACAAACCACATCAAACCTAAAAAGAAAAATGTAAAAATCGGGAGTCAGATTGAACCCTGCGGTCACCCCAAGAGTGAAATTATGAGAGAGTGATGCACTACATCTCAAAATTCATGCAGTTCGTGTGAGTGTGTGTAGAATTTATTCCCTAAGATGCCCTTGTGAAATTTGTGCTTGATATCGGGTTGTAGCTAGAATGTAACAATGTAATAGAATGTGTGGATGGAATAAAATGAACTTTCCCTTCCTATATTTTATATGCAGAAGTATGTAGTCATTTTCCCTTGAGTGGATGCTAGATGGATGCCTTGGGGTGCTTTAGGTTCCTTTTGAATGCAAGTGTAGGTGATGATAGTAATGCTTAGTGCTTGGTCTTTTATTTTGAACACATAACTATATATTTATATGATTCCCTTGTTTGAATTTCGTAATTGATAACTGAAAGGCCAATTCATAAGTGAAAAATATTCCCAAAAGATAAAAGAGACACAAAATGAGTGAGTAAGATAAGAAAGGGTTAGGGGCACCCAGGAGAGACAGGAGCACCTGGGCGCTACAGTCTTTGCTGGGAGCTAGTGTCCAAAGCCATGAAATATAAATAAGTAATTTTTTAACTGGGTTATAGGGTGTGTAAGATCAAATAATAATCAAGAGACAAAGAAAAGAGGCCAAAGATAGATTCCAACCACTAATTCCTTACTTAGGAATCATATAAATGTTAGTATGCTTTTAGAACCTATAAATGTACCCAAGTGTATGATTTAGTGTCTACATTTTCCCCCAATTTATGTTGTTGAATGAATACTCGATAACATAAAGTAGATAAAATATATGTACCTTATGATCCTGTGGAGCGTATGGAAAATATTGTGCTAAATTGACAAGTGAAGCATGGAGACTAGGAAAGAAAAGTATCCCTGGGGGTGAAGCATATGTGTTGCTTGTACCTATTGGTGTGCTTGTATTTGTTATTGTAGAATACTTCTTAACATGTATTAAGGATGTACCTACAAAAAAAGAGAAAAAGAGTAGTCAAAGTTTTGTACATCAAAAATCTGAGTAAAGTATGTTAAAGTGTGTAAAATTAGCAATTTAGGAAAGTGTGCACTTGATGTAAAATAGTGTAAACGATAGAAAAGTTCCCTGAAATGCTGTGAAGAACAAGTTTTTTAGGTGATCTCATGTCAATAACGAGTTTTTTTTATCTCATACCAAGTGCAAGTTTTTTGGGTGATCTCATGCCAAGTGCGAGTTTTTGGGTGATCTTATGCCAAGGAGCAAGTGTTGCAGAGTTATTTAATAAAATCTAAATATTTTATTAAAATCTAAATGCAAAGATCTGTTATAACTGATATACAATGAAATACAAGTGCTCGACAATTTATTTGATCTTTATATGAAAGAAAATACAAGAGATAGGGAGCTTACCTTAAATTTTCTTATCCTGAAGTGAGTCTCAATTGGAGAATGTGATGGAACCAGAGCATAGACCATCACAATCAGGCTCATAAAAATGTAGAGATTCTTACAATAACTAGACACGAGCTCTGTGGGGGGCTAGAGTTTGTTGAAAATTTCAAAGCTGGTTTTGATATCGTCGCTAGGGTTTCACACTTATTTGCCTTTGGTTTCATGTATGTCATATCAAGCTTTTCAGGGTACCTGTAAACCTACCCATGAATATCCTCGTGCAAAACCCTAAAAAATACATCAAATCGTAAAAAAGAAAGATACAAAATGAAGGTTTGAATTATCCTCAGTTGTTAACTAGTGAACTTACAACTTAATGTTGCACTACATCTCAGACTCAATTTAGTTCTACATCCTTGTGTGTGCAACAGTTCTCCTAGTTCACCCTCACACCAATGATGCCAATATATTGGGCAGTAGCTAGATAAAATTTAAATATGTGGATGGAATAGAATAAACACCCCTTCCTATACAGTGTATGCAAAATAATGATCCCAAATGTAGTCCCTTAATATATGTAGATAGATATCTATTGATAAGAATTTCCTGCCCTTATTATGGTATGTAAGTTGTGTTTATATAGGGATCACTTGCTTTAATTTTGACACTAATGACCCAACATGGCGACTAGTACCTTAGGATATGAGTGGGTAAATTGAAAATAGCAACGTCAAGTTTTTAAAATAAAAGCAATCATAAAGAGGACATGGGCACCCAGGATGGATAAGAGTGCCTATGTGTTAGTGTCTAGTCCTATGTGCTAGTTTTTAGAGATAAATGACAACAAATGAGTGGAGACTGAATGACAGGAATCCTTGAAATTTGACCAGAACTGGGTGTATGAGTGACAAGTATGAAAGATAAAATCAATAGAAACCAACAAGACAAACAGATGGACTAGGGAATGGGTCACCAGTGAATAATTTTCTTATGCAAGATCCATATTTAAAACAAAATACTTGGCAGTATAGTAAATAGTAGTAATTATGTGACTTTGTGTCTACATTTTTTCCCATTTATGCTATTTGAATGAAATTAAAGTAGTGTAAAGGAAGTAAGTAACATACTTGGAAGAAGTTTGGAGAAGCCCATGTTGCAGAAGTATGTGCAAAATAAGAACATATAGAGTGGCGAACCATGGATCATCGTGTCAATCCATGTGGCATAATAAGAGACATGGGATTTCTATGAGGATCACTAAGTGAGATTTATGCTTTCAATATTGAGTGATTATAGATTTCAATTTTTTGGATAATGGAGATGAGTTGGGGTAAGAAGTGATCAGTTCCCAACCTGATTTCGTCTGTGTGAAAAACTAAGGATTTTGGAATCCTGCCACTAGAGGAAGAGTTTAGGAAAAGAGGTCTAGTTTTACTCTCCAAATTTAACTACATCCTTAAAAGGTCTATCCACTAAAGATGAAAAAAGACCATATTTTGTTCATTTGGATCCATTTTCATTTATTTCAATCAAACGTGAATAACCCATATAGGAGCAGTATAGGAAAGGCAATAACATCTCATTTCTCCCACTCCAAGGGTATCTCCACAATGTGTATGAGATGGCTTCCATTTTATGTCATTTGGAAGTAGTATAAAATCAATAATAGCTTCCCATGTTAGGTCATCTGGGAAAGTGGTGATATAACTCCCAAGTTAGGTCATCTGGGAGGATACATACGATGTGTTGTGTCAATTGTTTGATGTGATTTCGAATAGTAAAAGATTTTTATGATATTTGAATGTATGTGATTAATTTTATAGATTACCATGGATAAATTTTGTACTTGTTCCCACCATATTAGGTCATTAGGGGGAATCGCTAGAAAGTGGTGTGAAATTTTGTTTAATGTACGAGTGAATTTTTTAATAATGAGAGAGTTAGAAATATAAAATGGTCACGTAACGATGTGAGGGGGATTATAGGATTCCTTGATTGTATGGCCCCCCCTTACATCAAAAGGAGGAGTGATGATGAGGATGAGCGTTGATTCGAAAGTAAGTGTGTAATGATGTAATAGTGAATGTATGATAGGTATCACAAAAGTGTGTGTATACTGAGTTGAAATGATGTCAAGGAAGAATATAGTGTTTACGGAATATGTATGATACGATAGTAGTCATAATTCTGAAGAGAATGATGTAAATGAGATAAGAATTATAGTATGGATGCTCTAGATATGATTGAAACTATGTGATGTTGATTAGTTTGGAGGATATGTGTAAATAATAACAATAGTGTGGTAGGAAATCGAAAGTTACTATAAATTGTAATATGAAAAAGTGAATAGGAAACTCATCTGATTATTGTGTGAATGTTATTTGGAGCTCTAGGTGTGTGAAAATGCCTCAAGCGAGAATACTGCAATTGGGTCGTTTTGAGATGGTGGCGAAGTTGTGGCATCACGTACAACAACTAAGCTAGTAAGTGTGAATTTTGTCAAAAATTGTGTTGAATTGGGTTATTTTTGTGAATTTTTACAAAATTTTAGTTTTGAATTTTCTTGGTGTTTTTGACCTAGGCAAGAGTGACGAAGGCACTAATGACCTTTGAGACACTAACACCCATGAATGGGTGCTAGTGACCTGTGCCATGGTGCTCAAGTCCTACTTTTGGGCATTGGTGACCTAAAATGCTAGGGTTGATCCCAAAGTCTTGTAAATGTTAAAATTGATGTTTGATGATGTTATAAGTAGGTGTATTTACATATATATGTGATATGATATGATAATGTGTTTTTGCTATCGTTTTATGGTTTGTAGAGGGATATCCATTCATGATAATTTTGTGTTGGTCGCCATTTGAGCACATTACTAGGATTGGGATTGTTAGATGATGAGTGGGATATTATAGACCACGTTCACCTATGACACTAGTGAGGATGGGGTATTTCCCCAATAATATGCCTGTGATCACAACATTGTGTGAGAGATGGTGTGTAAATACTTTCACATTTTAGTTTTCCTACAAGGGATGATGACAGTGACTTTGGAGGATGTGTATCGCATATTATGATTTTCTATTATTAGTGAGAGGGTTCAAGTGATGGCTATAGATGATGTGTAGAGATAGATGAGGGTTGTTAGGTGATACTTTACAGGGACCCGAGAATATACTGAGGTCCACATCAGTTTGGATGTTATACTGAGATCAAGGGTTCTACGATTGTGGAATTTCATTGTTGTTTTAATTGCTTCATCGACCATAGTGAAGGGTGTTGGTGTAGGCATCTTGTATAAAATGCATGAAATTTTTCATCAGATAGAAGAGGAAGGGATGAGATATGCTTGGGAATAATGTGTATTGACCCACTTTAACATGGATTTGTACAAATTTACGTAGAAGGAACACGAGGGTGGGATTGTAGCTACCACATTGTTACATGTATCAGCCTATGATCATATTGTAATATTGAGGCCAAGTGGGCCACGTGTAAAGTGGGCAAGACCAGATATATTTCCTAGGAGATGGGTAGGTGTTCACAGAAGAAGATGGATACAAATACCTATAGAGTGGTGTTAGATCATATGGGGAAAGAGGCTGTAACATGGAAGCCATACCACCACTACGGAGGATGACTAGAGGATGTAGTAGCACTACAATGTATTTCGTGAACTATGTGGCTAGAGGATTAGTTTTCAGGGGTGACCGATTTATTTTAGGCAGAGTGTGTATCACGATAGTTTGGTATGTCCTAGGATGTACCCGTAGAGCCATATATATGGGTGGGGGGCATTAGGGAACTGATGAGGGACAAATCTAAACCAAGTGATCCATAAAATTCTACTTTGGAACTCTACAAAATCACACAACTATGATGTTCTACTTTCAAATTTGGAAAATGACAGATTGCTTGAAGATTAGAGCTTTAGTGACTAATTATCTAGTGCTATAGAAATGAAATTACAGAGAATAGGAAAGAATTCAAACTCTAAACACCATCAACTTTATCCTTGCAACCCCCAATTTGAGGGAAACCCAGTTGGGAAGGGATAATTCTCTTTCTTCCCACTTGTATTGGCCAATAATCAAATTTTACAAATTACAATAAGTATGAAAATAAGAAATAATGTAAACCTTCTCTCCAATTCCTTTCTTTCTCTGTTTTCTTATACCTTGCTCCTATAATTCCACTCCAGCACTGAAGAATCTTTTCTCACCTACTCTCATATAATTAATACTTTGTTTCTTGATCTCTCTAGATCTTCGAATGTCCCAATTCTCTTACTCTTCCTTGTATTTATAGCATTCTCCCATGTCCTCCCGTGTATTGGAGAATGGGAAAGGTCAGGGAGGGAAGAGACATAGGCTCTTCAAATTTTTGTCCCTTCATGCTCCATTTTTATTGAAAGTGTGAGGACCACTGCCCTTAGTAGACCAGCGGTTTCTAGAACGTTGCCTTGGTTGGGTGGTGGTTCTATTTAGAACCTCCGTTTACCTCATTTTTATTCATTTTATTCAATTCTCCTCCTTGGTGCTGTTGGAACTAATGAAGTGGTGTGTTTTTTTGGATCCCTATGGATCATACCTCCCCTTCTTAGGAGGCTTTTGGTCCCATAAAATCTTAGTGGGGGAGTGGTACAGGAATCAACTGCCTCTCTTGCTCCTTCGAGAACCATTGGGTCTTCCTTGGTGTCTTCTCTCATCCAATCTTCCAAGGCTCTTGTGGATATCTAGTTTGTTGATCTAGTGCTACATCCTCCTCCAAGTTGCCTCGATTACAATTCTCTTTGGGAGGCAGCTTATGTATGTTTCATTCTTTGTCATGAATAGATGGATTTAGTAGGTGTGAGCTTTTGCAACTTTGTATCGCATGTATCTGCATAAAGTGTGACCTGAAGGTTTATTTTCCAACTGCTCAAGTATGTAAAGGTCCCATATTGTAGTGGTTTAGTCCTTCTTGCTTGTCTTTTTCTCTTGAGAGGGATTAGACGAATCCTCTCCATGTATGTTGCTGATATATTCACCATTATTCCTTTTATCTCCTCTTCTCCTTATAGCCCCATGGTTCGATCCAGTGAATCAATAGGTAGATACGGTGATTGCATAACAGAAGTTTGTATTACTCCTTGAATGAACAGTTCTTGTGGTGGCTTCTTCTGTAAAAACTAACAAGTGTTATCCAAAATATTTGTGCTCTCAAGTCCATTTTTATTTTCTTCTAATGAAAGTAAAAAAAACTGATGATCTTCTTGAATAAGTCTTTGTCCTTGGTTCACACTTACCATAGCCTTCTTTGATTTTCTCTGGTGTTCCTAGATGTTGAAACTAACTTTGTCCTTGACCCATCTATATCAATTCTCCCTTCTTGTGAACACAACATCACTGGCATACAAGTAAGGAATTCCGAAGACAACATCAAATACATCAAGTGGAATGATATCATCCTCTAATACATTAATATATTGAGTATTTATCCCAAACTAAAACTTACACTTTCTTGTTACCTGTATTTCTACACCCTTCTTCACCCATCCCAATGGATATGGATGTGGATGTGAGTAAGTCTCTAGACCAAGCTATTCTACAACTGCATCAGAATTCATATTTGACTGAGAACTAGAATCTACTAAAGTGTTAACCTTAGTCTTCTTGATTTGGATTTTGATTTGAAAAATATTACTCATCTCTTCTTCTTCTATTTCCCCATACATGTTAGTGGCCATGCATCCCAGCCTCTCGTCTACATCGGAATCATCCTCAATATTCACCTCTCCTTCTTTCTTCACAGTGGCCATGTATTTCTTGGAATTCTTGGTTCAGTGTTTTGGGTGTAATTCCAGATGCAACTTCCAACATGTGGCATTAGTATGTCCATTTATATCACAATTCTTATAGAAATTCTTAGGATATTTACAAGTATGCAAAGCAGTAGCGGCATGTTTACCTTTCCATTTACCTTTGCTACTTGTCTTCCCTTGTTATTTTTCTTGTTGATCTATTCACTGGTCTCCCTTTGGATTTGTTTCTCCTTGCTTATTCTTGTCATTAATGTAGTATTCTTGTATACAAGATTCATTGAAATCCTTAGGCTTCATGGAGATTACCTTCCTCCAAATTTGAGTGTGAAGACCTCCCAAATACTTGGTCAGAACGTCCTCATCCTCCAAGTATATATTAAGCAACATGGCTTGTCTCTAAAATTCCGTAGCGTAGTCTTACATGATTTGAACGCTTCCCTATCTAAAGTACCACCACTTAATCATCATGTCAATATCATGGCCAATAGGATAAAATTTATCTCTAAGTAATTCTTTAAAAGCTTCCCAAGTACTGATAATATGATGTTTCTTCTTCTCACAAGTGGCTAGATGGGTTTCCCACCAAACCAGAGCATGACCTTCCATTTTGAGACATGTGAATGTAATCCTTTGTGCCTCAGTAACACTATGCACACTAAAATAGACTTCCAACTATTTTAGCCACTTATCAAGCAATTCTGCATCAACTTGTCCTTCAAAGTTCTTTATTTCCACTTTCATTTCAACTTTAAAAGGTGTATGAGAAGATTTTACCTTCTCGCTTACAATTGGCATCTCTTCTTCATGCTCTTCTCATTCTTCCTCTTAGCATCTCTTTCTGATACCAAATTTTTCTTCTAGTGCTCGAACCACTGATTCTATGGAATCTTGCTTAACCAAAGCCATCTTTTGCAGATCTAAAATCTCTTCTTGTTTTCTATGCAACCTATCGATCATTGTATCTAGAATTTTGACTCTACGGACCAAGTTCTCTTCCTCCATTTGAGCTCATATTATTTTTTTCCACTTCTTTGTAGAAATATCTAGCTCACAAGATAAAACTTATTCACCTTTGAACCTTTTCACTATCATACAAACCACAAGAAATAATCAAATTCCACAGTCCTAGATATATAATCATCTCTAATACAAAAATGATCTGTAATATTCCACTTTGGAACTGTACGAAATCACACAATTATGTTTTTCTACTTTCAACTTTGGAAAATGATATATTACTTGAAGATTATAGATTTAGTGACTGATTATCTAGTGCTATAGAAAGGAAATTTTAGAGAGTAGGAAAGAATTCAAACTCCAAACACTAACAATTTTATCTGGGAAACCACCAATTTGAGGGAAAACCAGTCAAGAATGGAAACTACTCTTTTTTCCCACTTGTATTGGCCAATAATCAAATTTTATAGATTACAATATTATGAAAAGAAGAAATAATGTAAACCTTCTCTCCAATTACTTTCTTTCTCTATTTTCTTACACCTTGCTCCTACAATTACACTCCAACACTGAAGAATCTCTACTCACTTGCTCTCATATAATTAAAAATTTACTTCTTGATCTCTCTCGATCTTCAAATGCCCCAAATCTCTTACTCCTCCTTGTATTTATATCCTTCTCCCATGTCCTCCCATGGATTGGAGAATGGGAAAGGTCAAGGAGGGAAGAGACACAATCAGGTGCTTCAAATTCATGTTCATTCATGCTCCATTTCTATTTTTTGTTCGAAAGTGTCACAAGTGTCACCTAGATCAGATCAGTAGTTTCCATACCATTTCCCTAGCTGGGCGGTGATTCTGTAACTATCACTTTGCACAGAGTGGCGGTTCTTTCCAGAACCTTTGTTTACCTCATTTTTATTCATTTTCTTCAATTCTACTTCTTGGTGCTGATGGAACTGATGAAGTGGTGTGTTTTTCTGGGTCCCTATGGATCATATCTCCCCTACTTAGGAGGATTTTGGTCCCATAAAATCTTAGTGGGGGATTGGTAGAGGAATCAACTCCCTCTCTTGCTCCTTCGAGTACCACTGGGTTTACCTTGGTGTCTTCTCTTGTCTAATCTGCCAAGGCTCTTGTGGATCTTTGGTTTGTTTCTCCAGTGCTACATCCTCCTCCGAGTTTCCTCAAGTACAATTCTCTTTGGAAGGTAGCTTATGTATGTTTCCTTCTATGTCATGCATAGATGGCTTTAGTAGGTGTGAGCTCTTGCAACTTGATATTGCATGCATCTACATGAAGTGTGGCCTAAAGGTTTCTTTTCCAACCTGCTCAAGTATGGTGAAGGTCCCATATTGTGATGATGAGATATGATATATAGTGATGTAGTGATGTATGAGGGGGCTTCTCCCTAATGTTGACATATTTTTAACTATGATTGTGAATGATATATATATATATATATATATATATATATATATATATATATATATATATTATTGTCATATGTTTGTTGTATTTTATGTTTATTTATGTGATGATTATTATTGTTGTATTTGATGTATGATGGTTTGATCATCGTTATGTTGGTATGTTTAGCAATACATATTTTTTGATGTTGAGTAGTGAATAATGATGATTAATGTGAGTATGTATAGATAAATGATGAGATAGTGTATTGTGCATGTGAATATATTTGTGATGAATGGTAAAGTATGTATAAAATGAATGATATATAAAAAAAGGTATTTGAATGAGATGGTCATAAAAGTTCACTTAAGCGCGTGTGAATATGATGAAGAGGGGGGAATGATAATAGTGATGCCCCCTAGTATATAAATGATAAGGTTCATTTATATAAGACCCCTCACCAGTTAAGAATGAACCATAAAATAAGAGTGCATCATCAAGAAGTGATATGGTAGTGTAGGCAAGATAGATATATCGATATAATGTGTATAGAAAAGATATGGTGAGGTCCTTATTGTGATAGATCCCTAAATAGTCATGTAATAACCATGAGAACAAAAGTGCATAATTGGGGGGTAAGGTGAGAAAATCACCTACCAAAGACAAAGCAGACATGGAGTGCTGGCAGCATGTGGAATGGAAGCAACATGAGCATATGAACCAAAGTGAATGCCTGATGAAATGGTGCTAATGATGGGAGATGGAGTGGTGAGAAGTGAACATATTGATGGCTTAGGAAGCCAATGTGTAGTAGTAGCATTGCGTAGCAAATGAAATGGTGTAGTAGTGGATGAATGGTATGGAGATCATGCATGAACAACAACCTGTGGTGGTGGATGAATAATGACCTTTGAACTAGATGAATGAGATAAGTCAATTGGAGTAATAACACACTTGCATGAAAGTGGAAACATAGACCACTCACAAGAGAGATAGAGAGAGAGCTAAAGGAAATGACACCCTTATCTTCTAATTGTTGTAATCTATCATGAAGGGTGCAAAAGTCATTGTCGTGATTGACATTGATACAATGATAGTTGCAATAAGTTTGATCAAGTTCGTTGTAAGTGATGAGGTGGATGATACTGATTATAAGGTAAGCAAATCCAATTCTTTTCAAGTGAGGAACATAGTATATCATTAGGTCGAGTGTAATGAGAAAAGTGTAATGACTCTTGTGAAGGAGATGCAGAAGATTGAGGTGGAGCTCAATGTGGTTGAGGTGATGAAGGACACTTATGCAATGGAGAAGACTAGACTTGCTTGCAAGGTGGAGGAGATGAAGACCATGGAGGATGCTCAACAGATGGGATTGGAGAAGAACTATATGATGTAGTAGTAGAAGTGATAGTAGGAGGTTGTATAATATGTTCAGCAATGAGATCTTAATCTAGATCAATGACCTTATAGCATAAGAGTGTGATTGAATTGCTTGTATCATATTACAAGCATTTTTTTAAAGTAGGAATAAAGCCACGACAAAATATGAATTGTTTTTCTATGTCAATGCACGTGAAAACTAACTAATGCATGCAAGCATTGAAACATAAAATGTAACCAATAATGGGCTTTGTCTTTCCTTGATTTAAGCCAGGTAAATGATCATATGTGACTCTAGGGCCATTGTAAAGTATAAAGCGTTGAAGGAAGGCCTCTTCCATCTCATAATGGGTACTAATAGATCCAAAGGGTAGGTGTGTGTACCATTGGAGAGTGTCATCAGTAAGACTGTGGTGAAAATATTTTAGTAATAATCAATCATTAAAAAAATAAGCCATAGCTAAACGATAATGCTTAATATGTAAATTATCAAAGCCTATGATCATTGTCAATGAAATGTCGTTACAACCTATAACAATCGCAGAGCCCTTTGAGAAGTGGGAAATATAATTAGTTGGCCCAATTTCACCAACTACGTAGAGGAAAGGCACACATTATATTATCGCATGCACAGATTATTTGACAAGGTGGGTAAAAGAAACACTCACAATGGATTACACTATAGCTACAATAACAATATTTTTATAGGAAAATATCATTAGTCAGTATGGTTTCCCAATGAGCCTTACCAATGATAGGGGTAATCATTTTTTGAATGAGACAATTAGAATATTATTGGTAGAATTTATGGTATCCCATCATAAGACTACCCCTTGTCACCCACTAGCCAATGGGACTGCAAATGCTTTTAAAATATCTTGAGACATACATTGACAGAAAAAATTGATGTAAGTAGAAAGGATTGGGATGAAAAAGTATCAGCTATTTTATGGGCATACATGACTACATACAAAATGTTGAATAAGGAAACACCCTTTCAATTGGTGTTTAGCGTCGAAGCAATTTAGCTTATAGAGTTCATGTTACCCTCCCTGCGTATTACACGTAGAGGAGGAATAGTTGATGAGAAGGAAGTGGAGGAATGCATTGATAAACTGATGCAATTGGATGAGCGGTGAACAATTGGATGAAAATTTCAAAAGATAGAAAAATCAAGACGAAAGGATTAACACAGTAGGCATATCAAAAACATGTCTTTTACTATTGGTTAGATGGTGTTCCTTTATTGCTCTAAGTTTATGTCGCACCTTCGGAAGCTCAAAGTTCATTGGCTGGGACCATTTAAAGTAACCAAGATACTATAATTAGGTGCATGTCAATTACAAGTATAGGATGGCACCATGTTACTCAATTACTTCATTGGGAGTAGGTTGAATCCCTACTATAAATAAGTTTTTTTTGTATGTTTGTAATAAGGCAATATTGCCACTAGAATAGTCTTCCTTTTAGATTTGTTTTATTTCTTTCATTGTAATAAACATGTTCGTGTGCAGGAGCTGATCATTATATTCTAGACAGATGTGTAGAGGACAACACATGTTTTTAAGTGTGGGGTAGGTAGGTAAGGTGTGCAGGAGAACACTTAGGAGAAATGTAAGGGTGCTTGGGAAAGTATTATTCTAATTGATTTGATATGACACATGTGTGTGGATTGGTGGATTTTCTCAGATATGCTTGACTTGTTGATATTGCTCACATGAAACCATGATGGAAGATGCAGTGTGTAGTATAATGTGAGGGAAGCATCACAGATGGAAACTACTTGGAAAGTAGTGTGGAAGAATGTGTGCAGTGCAAGAGGGTGCACACAAGTGATTCTCTAGCCTGGGAAGTAGAAACGTGCCAGAAGGTTATGAACTACCTTACACGAGAGAAATCTTGTAGAAAAATGTGGGAAAATGCAAGAAAAAATAGGAAATTCAAAAAGACGTTTTAAATATAAAAAGTGGTAGTAGGTAAAGTCCAATTAATGTGGTTGTAAATTGACAAATATATAAAATGAGGGAAAGAAAATTAATTCTTACCTTACTATTTGAGAGCTTATGCACAAAATATCTCTTCCAAACTAAAAAACTAGTACGAAGTGCAAACCAAAGGTAACCAAAGACATGAAGAAGAGATAATGAGCATAAAAACTCGAGAGTAGATAGCTCCTTTTGAATAAGTGGAAGCTAGCTAATGAAGGGTTTGGAGGCAAGGAAATGAGCTAGGGTTCAAAGGTGAAGGGAAGAGTTAGGGCATAATGACTTGTGGGTTAAGGTAGGGCAAAAAGTTGGAGTAAACGAAGGTAAATAATTAAGTATGAGGAGTGTATCACTACAGGAATGATTTGAGTAAACAAGGTTTTGAC
This sequence comes from Taxus chinensis, assembly GCA_019776745.2. NCBI lineage: Eukaryota > Viridiplantae > Streptophyta > Pinopsida > Cupressales > Taxaceae > Taxus > Taxus chinensis. The sequence continues at coordinate 656,924,850 of CM034147.1, read as the reverse complement.
TTTAAGCACCTAGGGTACGCAAGTCACAAGTTCAAGGATTAAAGCAGTCGAAGATAATATAGGATACATAATGTGTTGATCCCTTGATAAGACTAATTAGTTGATGTGTGAAGGGTTTTTTCATACGCCAGCAAGACGCAAAGGATCACACCCAAGTAGCTTCAGGAAGGTGCAAAGGTGCATGCCCAGGTAGAACATGTCCAGGACTTAGCTGTATTTTGGGCCACAGTCAAAGTTGAAATGAGGAACACATAGAAATACGGAAAGCATGTTTTAGGATATGATTATCATAATAATATTAAAAGTTGTAAAGTGGAGTTAGTTATGGTTTAGCTAGCATTTGCATGTTTAGGGTACTTTAGTATGGTGGGGCATGATAACATTTGGCATGTGGTTTTCTCTAAAGTGATGAAGAGACAAAGGATGGAAGATTCCCCTAGTTTTCTTGTTATGTATTGATTTTCATGGCAAGAAGTAAGAAGAAGGATGAGAAGAGAGAGAGCTCAACAAGAGATGTGTGAGAATGCTTCTTAAGAAGAATGACTATAGGGTTAGAATGTTATTATGTTGATGTATTTGGTCTGTTTATGGGTATTGTGATGTATTTGGATACTGTAACAATGGTGGATTAATATAATGGTGTTTGTTCTAAATATCAATGCCCAATGGATCTAAATATATGTGTTAATTATTATGTTTGTGGTCTAAAACTGATTCCTACATGTTGTTCTTGATGTTCATAGTCATAATATGGTTCATATGTGTATGGTTTTAGCTCTTTATTCTTGTTATAATATGTATACATTTACTATCATGCATTACTTTGTTATTCATGGTAACATTCTTGACAAAGCTCACATAGAAGGGGGTCATGAAAACTTCATGCACCTCAGGGGAGCTCCCATTTTAGGCTGAGTGATATGCCAACACACCTGGGGCTACAACTTGGTTTCGTTACCAGGGACCTCTTTTGAAGTTGTAATAATGGTACATAATGGCAAAACGCTTGACCTTGGCCAGCGTGGAGACTTGAATTAAGAACAAAGAGGATGATTTTGTAGAGATATTTAACATTGGACATGAGTTTGATGCACGTATATAGGTAGAGGATCATATGTATCATGAGCTCTATGAGACGTTCTTTTTTTGTTTTCCATTAGAACTGCATGAATGGTTGTCAGCGTATGTATCGAGGAAAAGTTGGTATTATCGACATTGTGTTTGGACCCAAGAATATTATCAGTGGATTCATGATGGTGATCTGATCTGGACTCATGTTTTTCATTGTTGGTGGAGTGGTGTGTTGACTAGCTACACATTGGGGTACATGGTTTCTACTTATTCTTGCCTAGAGATTGTTGAGTTTGAGTTCTTGCTACCGTTACCATTAGCCATTAAGATCTTGATCATCACTCTGAGTTTAAAGGCTTTTCCTATAGCTATCTAAACTCCCACTAGAAATGGGGTGTAGAAGCAGGTGTGGCAAGAAATGGTGGATCCTATGGTAGAAGTGGAGAGAGAGGAAACGTGGATCAAGTATAATGAAGCTCAAGAGAGGGAATTGCTTAAATAATGGGAGATTACATGAATGATGGATGTATGGAGGAAGAAATTAAAGGAAGTATTTGAGGTTCACACAAAGGACATGTAACCTAAGCAGTCTATGCTACCTCATCATGGAAAGCGTGAACCCCCTTAACTTCATATGAGAGCTCATTGTGTGAAGAAATGAGATGAACCGTAGGCACACATTTGAACCCACCTGTTGATCTAACCCTTGCGCTTAATTTTCCAATTCCTGAGAAAAATATTGTTAGTTTGGCTAGTGTTGGTGGAATTCATTTATGGCCATGCACACATTTCCTGTGTTTGGTGGTATACTGTTAAGCGCGTCATTTGGACAAGGTGTGGGTGCACAGAATGTGGGTATCACGTCATGAAGTAGTTCAACTTCACAAATTGTTGGAGATCATTTTAACACAATGGTGGGAACGTAGATTAGCACTACTTCAGGCCATGTAGTTACTACATGAGGAGGATCTAGAGGATCTGGTGGATCTAGAGGATCAGAAGTTAGTGGAACTAGTGGATCTGGTGGTGGAGGAAACATAGGAGGGAATCAAGGTTCTTGGATCTGGTGGGAAAGGACCACAACTCCATCAGCGGGTATTTTATGAGATGTCTCTTCATTTTTCTAATTATAAAGGTGTTGAGGATGTTGTAGAGCATGTACACAAGTGTGAATTGTTATGGCACGTGAAGGGGATCACTACCCCAGAGAGGAAGGTGAGCTATTTTGTAACTACGTTACAGGGGTGTACATATATCTTGTACCAAAAGTATGACCCATATTAGATGGAAGGTGGATTATACTATGCTTGCATGATGCCTTCTTGGTGGAATTTCATATTCCTAAATTTGAGAAAAAGAGCATAAGCACACTCAAGGAGATTCAACAGGGTATAGCAGAGAGTGTGCAGGAGTATGATGTGTTCTTTAAGACTCTCTTGTCAAAGTTATCTTATGATATCCATCCCTCTCAACATGCTCAGTGGTTTGTGGAGGCTTGATAACACCTTTCAGATGAGCACTTTCACATAATACTTTCACGGATCTGCACAAGGCCTTGGAGGCTACTCTACACGCTAAGGCCATTGGAAGCATTGATACTAGGGTAAGTCCCTTTTTGGAGGTACATATTACTTCCATGGAAAAGCAACTTGAAAAATTATCTACGAATTCAGCACATGAGACTCGCAGTGGACTTTGGTGTACATATTGTGAAGTAGAAGGACACACCAAGGATAGTTTCCCTCAAAATTCAGTGTGCACCATGTTGTTAGATTGTGAAATCTGTCATGGGGATCATGATCCAAGTAGATGCCCATTGTTACAATGCACGCCTCCATAAGAATGTGTCTTGCTATTGTAAGATTTGTACATCTACTACTCATGATACTAAATATTATCGGTTGATAGACCAAATTCATGATGCAATTGATATTGGTGTGTGTCAGACCAACATTGCAAACAGTTCTAAAAATGAGGGGCGTCAGCATGAAGGGCATGAAGATGGTGGAGGAAGGGAAAGAAATTTTCGTGGAGGATTCAAAGGCTGTAGTGGTCATGTGGCAGAGGAAGGAGTGACTTCCCCATGGGACTTGTTTCAATTGTGGATCTATGGAATCACTACAAGCATGATTGCTAGATTTTCTATAATGCTCGTGGTTAAGAAAGAAACATAAGTATATGAGGAGTGCCCTAATTTGTATGATCACATGAGTCAGAATCAGATGAAGGACAAGGGCACATGAATGGTTAGTGTAAAGCACATTGAGCCTATGTTCATGCCTAAGGTAGCACCTAATCATGAGTTAGAACCTGTATTAGTAACTACACGAGCTGAAGCTGTGCACGCCAGAGAAGTACCAAAGTAGAGGCCTCTCATTACAAGGGAAGAAGTATTGCATGGAAATTACCCTGATCCGAATTATCAGAAGGAGGTTTACCATGAGACTATGGAGGTTATTAGGAGTTTGCAAGGAGAGATTCAGTGTTTGAAAGAATAGTCATAGAAGTTAGAACAGGAAAAGAATGTTGAGATCCCTTAGAAGGACATTGATGATGTCAAAGAGGTATGTAAGATGTTGCACCAGGAAAATATCATTCCCCTATTAGGAGAGTGGTTGAGAGGAAAGATACCATGTGCTAGAAGTGAGTGTGAGAGGTATATCTTGCATGCTAATTTTCCCCCTCATAGTCTTGATTATGACAAGGAAATCACGTTGAATGTGGTAGTTGATGGATGGATCTTAAGCAACATACTAATTGACACAGGTGCAGAGGTTAATGTTATTACTCTGGATGCATGGAAATCAGATGGGGAGACCACCATTGTAGCCATCCTCAAATGTGTTGTACATGGTGAATAGAACTAAAGCTATGTCCATTAGAGTTTTGAAGAATGCTTCCATAACCATTCAAGGGGCCAAGTTCACTGGGGATTTTGAAGTCTTGGTGCTTTCCAAGGTAGATAGTTTTCTAACATTACTTGGATGCCCTTGGTGTTATGCGAATAATGTTGATTTACGCTTCAATAAGGGATACATCAGTTTTGAGAACAAGAAGGAGTGCATGTAATTATTCCACTAACAGATGGGAGGTCTGCACCTTATGTAGAGCCCTTGGGCGAGGAGGACATGGATAAAATTTATGTGCACACCATTAGAGATCCAGAGGTTATTGAGCCATCAAGAGGAGTCATTCAGTGGGATGATGCTCAGTCCATGAGTGATACGACTAGCATTGCATGTGATAATTGGGTGCATGGGACTTATGAATTGGTTGGGAGAGAATTGAAGGGCATTATGACTTGAGTTGTCAAGGCGTGTTGATTTAGGTGTCTAAGAGGAAGGTAGTTACCAAGTTACACTGGAGAAGGTAACCCTGATGTATTTTTGCATGCTATGGAATTCCAGTGGACCTGTGAGGTAGAATGGAGGAATATTCTTGTTTATACCTTGGGTGGAATAACCACGTGCATTGTTGGATGACCCATCGGATAATATTATAGAGTGGTATGAGGTAAGAATCACGTTCTCTATTAGGTTTCTCTGAAGCAATACACCTTCAAAGATATGTGACTACCATGGGAAGGAATCCACCTCATACCACGTTCAGGAATGTGAGAAAGCCTGGACAGAAGGTCTGGAAGTTTTACCCCCCTCACTCTAGGTGCATAAGTTCTATTCCACCTTACAAGGTTGTGTGTGCGCATGGTATGTCTATTCAGAGTTACATCATCAAACATGAAATTGGCAGGAGTTGACGGTAGGTATTATTTAGAATTTTGAGTATCTATCTTCTAAACCATCAGTGAATGAAGCTTTTACAGGTAGTCAAGCACCTTACTCTGGGAGATAGTGCCAAAGATGAGGACCTCATCCTAGATTTTCTAGGGGAACCTAATTTGGAGGCGTGCTTTGTAGAAGAAGAAGAAACAGATGAAGTACAGTTTGAGCAGCCCCTGCCTAGAAAAAGAGAAAGGAAAAATGGTGTACCTGATAGATGATGAGGAAGTAGAGAACCTAGATGTTGATCATACAGAGGGTACATGAAGTATTGGATAGTGCAGATGAGAAGGCACGTGCTTACCACAAGCCTTTAAAAACAAATAAGGTCAACATTGGCAAAGAAATAGAACCAAAAGAAGCAATCATTGGTGATTACTAGACAGACCAAGAGGTTTCAAAGATAATCGAGCTGCCGCACAACTTCCAAAATTTATTCCTATGTGGATACCATGAATTAAAAGGGGTTCATCACTCATTGGGAGATATGCGGATTAAGTTGAAGGAAGGTGTGCGCCCGATTAGGAAGAGGCCTTATAGGACGAATCCTAATCTGTGTGTGAAGGTGAAAGAAGAGATTGATAAAATGTTGGAATATGGGATCATTGAGGCCATTGAAGAGTCTGAATGGGTCAGCCCAATGGTGATTAGTATCAAGAAGGATGGGAGGATAAGGATCTGTGTGGACTATAGAGATTTGAATGTTGCATGTGTGATAGATCCTTTTCAAACGCCTTTTACTGAGGAAATCTTAGAGGGTGTAGCAGGGCGCGAGATCTACTCTTTTACAGATGGATTCTCAGGGTATCACCAGGTAAGGATTTTAAAGGAAGACCAAGAGAATACTACTTTCACCACTGAATGGGGAATTTTTTCTTACAAGGTTATGCCCTTTGGACTTAAGAATGCCCTTGCTATATTTTCACACATTGTGGTGCAAGCATTTCAAGACTTTATTCATAAGTTTCTACAAGTCTACCTGGATGATTAGACAGTGTATGGATTGGTGAAAGATCATTGTGACAACTTGAGATTGATGTTTGAGAGGTGAAGATAGTTAATTATCTCTCTAAACATTAAGAAATGTGTCTTTGCTACTCCTTTTGGCACATTGCTAGGTCATATTATTTGTAAGGAAGGTTTATTAGTGGACCCTGCCAAAGTTGTTGTTATTTTGGGTTTGGAGGAGCCTACCAATCAAAGAACAGTGCATGATTTTTGGGGCATATGGGTTACTATATAAAATTCATCAAAGGCTATGCCAGGATTGCCACGCATTTGGAAGAATTGTTGAGGCATAAAGGAAAATTTCACTGGGGTGAGGCGCAACAGGTGGCTTTTGATACGTTGAAGGAGAGGACTTACTACTACACCCATTTTACACTTTCCCTCTTGGGACAAACCCTTTCATGTGCATGTAGATGTGTCAGGGATGGAAATTGGAGCAGTTCTAGCATAACCTAGAGAAGGGATTGTTGATCACCCTTTGTTGTTTTGCAAGCAGAAAGTTAACTCCGACTAAGAAAAATTACACAACAACACAGCGTGAAGCGTTGTCTATGATTTATGTGCTGCATAAGTTTAGGAAGTACTTGTTGGCTAATTCTGTTTATCTTTTACACATATCACATGACACTTAAGTATTTAGTAAACAAGCCTATTATTTAGGGGCACGTATGCCGTTGGATCTTGTTATTTCAGGAGTTTGAATTTTCAGTCGTAGTAAAACCAAGAAAGAGCAATTCAGGACCCGACCATCTTTCAAGAATTACTTTGGGTGAGGATGCATAGAGCATTGAAGACACAATGCTAGATGCACAGTTCTTCAGATTACAATGTGTTCCCTCTGATTTGGAGGATATTGTTGTATTTTTACGAACAGGTGTGGCCCCTGACGAAATGAAGAGTATAGAAAGAAAACAACTTTCCATTCACGACCACGCCTTATATGTTGATTGGTGGAGATCTATACAAGCTTGGTGGATGGGATGAGATTTTGCGTTGGTGTGTACTATAACATGAGCGTGTGGGTATTATGGAGTAATCTCATGGAGGGATTGTTGGTGAACACTATGTAGGGCGAGCCACCAGGTGCATAAGATTTTGATGGCTAGCTTGTGGTGGGAAACATTTTACAAGGATTTCCAAGAATATGCCAAGGGTTGTGATCATTGCCAATGCCTTGGGAAGCCTGGCATAGAGATGAAATGTTGTTGAGGCCTATAGTAAGTGTGGAACCTTTTGAAAAATGGGAAATTGAATTTGTGGGCCCTATATCCCCACTGACGCGTAGGACCGGGTCACGCTACATCATTACTTGTATAGATTATCTTACAAGGTGGGTGGAAGCAGTGCCTATGAAGGATTACATTGTAGGTACTACAACAAGGTTCCTTTGGGAGAATATCATTAGCAGGTATGGATGTCCATTGAGTTTAACAAGTGATAGGGGTACTCATTTCTTGAATGAGACTGTTAGAATATTATTGGTGGAATTTATGGTAGCCCATCATAAGACTACACCCTATCACCCACAAGCTAATGGAACTGTTAAAGCTTTCAACAAGATTTTGAGCCACACATTGACAAATATCTGTGATGTTGGAAGGAAATATTGGGATGATAAAGTTTTTGTTGTACTTTGGTCATATAGAACAACCTACAAGAGACTGAACAAAGCAACACCCTTTCAGTTGGTGTTTGGCACAGAGGCTATTTTACCGGTTGAGTTTATGTTACCATCCCTATGTATTGCATGCACGTAGGAGGATTGGCTGATGAGAAAGCACTTGAAGAGCGCATAGAAAACTGATGTGCAGTTGGATGAGAGGCACGTTATAGCTCGATGGAGCTAGAAGATAGAGAAAGCATGACAGAAGGCCTGACATGATCGACACATTAAGAACAAGAAGCTTGAAGTTTGGGAAAATGGTTCTTCTGTATGACTCCAAGTTTTTGTGCATCATCCTGGAAAGTTTCTAAGTGCATTGGTTGGGACCGTATGTTGTGACCTACATACTTGAATCAGGTGCTTTCCAGTTAGAAGCTTTAGATGGCACACTGATTTCCCAGTTTCTTTAATGGGAGTAGGTTGAAGCCCTAGTATAAATAAGTCTTCTTGGTGTTTGTAATAAGGCAATGCTGCCATTTAGCTTAGGTTTTCCTTTAATGCATTTTCCTTTAGATGTGTTTCCTTTCTTCGTCACTATGCTTTGTATTTTTAGTCCTGTGTTGTGTTGCACATTGGCGCACCAGTAGCTAATTACGTTTTAAGTGATTCCATGCGCATAGAGGACCGTGCATACATTTAGTGTGGGGTGGATTGAAGTATAATGCGTGAAATGGTTAGTGCATTTCTAAGGGAGGTTGGATTAGTTAAAAAATATTTTTGGGAAATTAGCATGGAGGTAAAAAAATTATTTGTGCTGTATTAAAAGGTTTTTTGAGGAAGGTTGAGATGATTGAAGACCACCCAGGAGAAGAACACAAATCACTCAGTGTAACATGACATAGGTAGTGGCATGGTAAATTAATTAGATGGATAACACAGAGGTTAAGTACTTCGGTGTAGTGAGGAACACGAAGGAGGTCTATGGTAGTGAAGTAGTGTTGGAATGCTAGAACGTTACGATTGCAGGTGCGCGCTTAAGGTAAAAAGTGCTTTGTTAAAAAGTAACCTTAAGACACGTGCGTCGAAAGGGTGGCGAGGTCATGGAAAAGATATAAATAGGGGGTGAGGGTATTCATTTTAACTACCTTACCTTTGAAATTTCTTTCTGCTCCTGGCTATTAAAGTGTGATGAGGGTATGATAAAGAAGAAAAGTACTTTGCAAACCAGTGGCGATTTACAAACTATAATGAGACCTTGCGGAGTGGAAAGTGGAGTAGATAGTGAGGCAGTAAGGGTGTTATGTAGGAGTTGAAGGTATCATGTCGGAGAGCTCGAAAGACAAGGAGAATTTGAACACCTAGGGCACCCAGTGAAGAATTGAAAATGGCACCAAAGAAGGCATGAACCAAGAGACTGGTGGTGGAGAAGGAGGAACCCATTGAGATATACTCAGAAATGAAGTACCCCTCGGGTGTAATTAAAGTAGAAAAGTGGAATTTGAAGCTATATAGGTGCAAGATTAGTGAGTTTAACCACATAACAGAAGAACATGACAAGTTGATGTGGGTGGATCTAGTCAAAGATGTTCTAGGGTTAGATGAGCTCAGAAACCCCAAGGTTGACGACTCGGTGCAATAGGAGTTGCATAAAACAAGAGTTTTGTAGCTATGGGAGTTTCCCTTCTTCGCTAAACCTACCTCACTCTTCAAGTGGTTAATTTTGGGGTGCACGAGGATTTTTTCTACTTTTCGGGGAGAATAATGAGGATTACAGGCTAGTTGATAAGGAGAGTGACAGGCTTGTGGAACACTGGTGAAGATATGGCACTTGACCTATGTGCCAACAAAAATTGAAGAATTGGAAAATCAGTTGAATTATGAGAAGGGAGGAAGGGCTCAGGTTATCTCAGATCTAGATGACTCGGACATTAAGGGTCATAACCCAACTTATCAGCTACAAATTGGGCACATCAGAATGGTGGACGATATAAATAGAAGATTCTTGTACATTGCGTACAAAGTATCAAAATGAGCACACTATAACTTCATGTAATTCATTGTGAAGAGTATCATTGAGGAAGCACAAGTGCATAATGAAGCTAGAGAAAGATCACATGGGGGTCCATCCTACTATTAATCATATTTTGGGAAATTGGTGTCCCCATATGGACCAGATGGGAACATGTGGGTTTACCCACCGGTGCACTCATCTCCATGCAGTGTAATTCTCACAGTTCACTTTTGATGGCTCCATCACGAATGCATACAAGGCCCGGATGAACAAATGGTATAAGAGAATATGTGAGGCTTTCGAGAATGAGTGGTGTATCCTGCATGAGTTACTAGAAGTCATAGGGGACTAAGTGAAGTTTTTCAGTTATGTAACACTTCAGCTTGAAAATTTAAGATGGCCAATGGAGAAATGGGGCTGTGGTGCAAACTTCCATTTGCATTCACTGCTAAATATGTGAAGTGTGCCATTAATCACTTGAAGGATGTGTAGAAGCTGACCATTGATGTTGACAAAGTGGACACTGATGTTCACACCCTTTGCGTGACCTACAAGTATGATACGAGGCCGATGTATGTCAAATTCTTGGAGCAAGACTTCCTATATTGCAGCCGCAGATCAATGTCACCATCAAGGACTTCATCCACCGAGTGTTTATTCAATTGTGTCCTAAGACACAAGGAGGAGTTGAAGTGGAGGTTACAGACTCCACCTTTCCAAATCCAAGAACAGGCATTGATCCCGCCTATGAAAGTAGTCCAGACATAAGAAGGAGAGGAGGAAGAAGAAGAAAGTGAAGGGAAATTAGACACCTCCAAGAAAAGGAAGTATTATACGATGCGCAGTAGTTGGTGTAGTAGTGGGGGCGCATAGGTACATCACAGTAAGGCAGCACCTGAGGCTTCACAACCAAAGCGTGAAAGAAGTTAAGTAGCCTAAGGAAGAAGATTCAGAGAAGAAAAAGTCTAAATGTACATGATGTCTCTAGTTCTGTGAAAGAGACAGGCTCAAAAGAAGATGACACCACATTCAGAGAAGAACTCAAGGTAGAGCTCGAGGAGGAGAAGAGAAGGGCTGAGGTGGAGGCCAAGGCTGCAACTGATGCACATGCGAAGGTAAAGATGCCTACTATGGAGGGACTTGTGAAGATTCCTGTGAAATAAATTTCACCTACCCATCCCACCAAACCAGAAGATAAGGATATAGGAGACTCCTTTGTTATTAAGGAGGATAAAGGGTTTGTTACAGGCATAAGCACCCCGCGGAAGAAACGCTCTAAGCCCAAGGTGGAAAGGAAAAGGTGGAAGCCTAGGCCCCCTCATATGGACTTCGTGGATGATCCCATGAAGGTGTTGTGCACATGGTTCTAGAGAACCCTTTCCCCAGAGAAGTTACATGCTTGGGATATCTTATACCAAGATGGGGGTGTAACGAGGACCAAGAAGATGATAAGTTGGAATATGCATTGTCATGCAGAGGAGCCGAGTTCGAGGTTAGTTATCATGCGATTGAGACCATCCATTTGAAGAAGAAGAAAGGGGTGACTTATAAAGTGGCGGATCCAATCCACCTTACAGATGAGTAGGTGTGCAACATGCTGTAGAAGATGTCCTCAGAAGTCGTAAGACAAAGCTTGGATGCAGGAGCAACTGTTCGAACCCCAGTTGCAGATTAGAAAGGGAAGGAAAAGGAGATAGAAAGACTATGCAATGGTTTAAAAGGTGAATAGGTGCAGATGAAGGAAGCATATGATCGAGCTGGCACCTTGGTTAAAAAGGTCTTAGGACAATGTCCAGGAACTGGTGAGCCAAGCCAGGAATAGATTATAACGATGAAATAGAGTATTTGGAAGACTTAGTGGGGATGTTGTTGGTCAACATCAAGGATGGCACAGGGGCCTATAATAGAGGAGCTCACAAAGGAGAAGGAAAACAACAAGATTGGTGTTAAGGCCCATATTACTGAGTTGGAGGACTTACTCACCCAAAATCAAGGAGGTAAACATATTGGTAGATAGGGGCTTCAACAATTATCAGAAATGCGAGCCCATTATTGATGTGTACGTGTAACAGATGAAGAGGTCATCCTCAAGGCCTTACATGAGAAGGTCCTAACAAATAAGATTGAGCATGCCCAGTTGATAATTAACACCACAATGCAGAAGGATAAGATCAAAACCAAGTGCAAGAAGCTGGAATTTTGGATTGGTGAACTCCAAGATTCAATCACAAAATGTATGGATGAGTTTGATGGAGTTTAAATGGAATTGGTGGTGGTCATAGAGGAGCTCAAGGGGAAAGTTGAAGAGATTATACCAGACCAGATACCCAGCATAGTGGAGGAGGCACCAGAGAAAATAAATGGCCAAACTGGAGGCATGGAAGAAATTAAAAGGGGAAGATAGATGTGGAGTTCCTTGAAATCCTCAGTTAACCATTTAGACTGTTGCAACATACAACATTTTTTCCTTAGACAGTTTTTGGATCAATGGAGTTTTGTTCAAAGAGCGCAAAGAATTGTCGTGGATGGAAATCAAACTAGTGTGGGGTAATGTTGATCCCCTAAGAAAACTAATTACCTGAGGCGCGAAGGGTTTTTTCACTTGTGACAGCAAGGTGCAAAGGCTTGCGTGGAAGTAGCTTCAAGAAGGTGCAAAGGTTCACGCCCAGGTAGAACAAGTTTGGGACTTAGCCATATTTTGGTCCACAGTCAGAGTTGCAATGGGGAACACATGGAAATGTGGCCAGGCTTGGTTATGGATAAGGCTAAACATGGAGACTTAGCCCAAGGAAAACATGTTTTAGGATATGATTATCATGATAATATTAAGAGCTGTAAAGTGGAGTTAGTTATGGTTTAGCTGGCATTTGCATGTCTAGGGTACTTGAGTATGGTGGGGCATGATGACATTTGGCATGTTTGGTTTTCTCTTGAGTGATGAATAGGTGGTGGAGGGAAGATTCCCCTAGTTCTCTTGTTATGTATTGATTTTCATGACAAGTAAGGAGGAGAAGAGAGAGAGCTCAGAGAGATGCATGAGAATGCTTCTTGAGTAGAATGACTATAGGGTTAGAATGCTATTTTGTTGATGTATCTGGTCCATTTATGGATCTTGTGATGTATTTTTCTACTGTAACAATGGTGGATTAATATAATGGTGTTTGTTCTGAATATCAGTGCCCAATTGATCTAAATATTTGTGTTCTTTATTATGTTTGTGGTCTAGATCTGATTCCTACATGTTGTTCTTGATGTTCATAGTCATAATATTGTTCATCTGTACATGGGTGTAGTTCTTTATTCTTGTTATAAGATGCATGCATTTACTATTGTGCATTACTATGTCCATTCATGGTAACATTCTTGACAAATCTCACATAGAAGAGGGGCCTAACGCCTTCGCACGCCTCGAGTGAGCTGCCAGTTTAGGCTGCATGATATGTCGGTGCATCTGGTAGTTAAAGGGTCAGGAAAAGTAACTACATAATGACACCAAATAAGATACCAAATACCAAGAAGAATACATAAGAGTCCCTCAACGAATGGTTTTATGAGATGCAGTACTCGTAATAAGTAGTTATAGGGAAACCATGGGCGTCATAGTTGATGAAATGCAATATTAATGAATACAACCACCGGGCGCAATCACACGAGGCAGACATTAATAAGGATGTCTTACAAGATATGAATAAAGGGACTACATAAGGGAAGATATTCCTTGATGATACATTGAGAAAAACCTTGGAAGGGGTTGGGGTGCTTCAATCATATGATTTACCCTTCTTTAGGAATCTCACACACCTCTTTTAATGGTTAGTGTCACACATTCATGAAGATTTATTTTTCTTTGCAGGTTAGAAGATTTGATTAACTGCCAAGTTGATTGGTAGAGTTACTAAGTTGTGTGACATTGGGGGGGAGCTAAAAATTTATTTTCGTAATGAAGCAATAATAGAGGCAACAACTAAAAATTTAAAATACCATAGGGGAATCTAAACCCTAAGCATTGAGAATATTGTTGACCTAGAGACAAGAGTAGTTGTGTGATTACTAATTTGTAAGTTAGGTGCCTATGAGAGATGGACAAAGGTGAATAATAAATTCCTACATATTGCACACAAGATGGAGCAAAAGACTAATTATAGCATTTCCTTGTATATAGATGAAGGAATCATTGAAAAGGAAAGCACCCAAATGGAGAAGGGAGGTAAGATTACTCGGGGTTCTATTCTCTTGATGATTATATTTTGGGAGATAGGAGTGCTAGATTGTCTAGAGGACAACATGTGGAAGCACCCCATCAAAAATAAGTCTCCATAGAAAGTATTCTCCAAGTATAATTACAATGGCATAATTTCAAATATGTATAAGGTGCACCTTGAAAAATGGTACAAGAGAATGCATAATGCATAGAAAAATGATTGGTACGTACCAAGGGAGTTGTCATCAGTCTTAACTATGCAGGTGGATTTTGGAGTGATGCAACACTTCAACCTTGGAATATTTTTTCTTAGCAATGGGGAGATGGTTCCATGTTGCGAACTACCATTTGTATTCATAGCTAAGTACTTCAAGTGCATGGTGAATAGGATCAAGAATGTGCAACACTTAAATTTTAATGCAGAAAGGGTAGATGTTGACTACCATACGTTGTGCAACAGATATGGGTATGTGTCAAATGTAGCATATGTGGAGACCATAGAGATAAAAAAACATGGATCTGAATCTAATTATGACTTTGGAATTTGGGAAGGAGGCCTACAGAGTTTATATTTACCTTTGGCTGTAGACACAAAATATATGCACTTCGGTATATTTCTAGGTTCTAAATCATAATAATGTATACATGATTCCTAAGAAATAAAAAATAGTGGTTGAAAACTTATTTTTGGAATTTTGCTTTGTCTCTTACACTTTTATTGGCCTTACATTTCATACAGCTCTGTCATAATCTTATTGATTTACCTTTTATGGCCTCGAACACTAGCACCTAGTTAGGACAGAAGCGCTCAGGGGCTCCTATCCCTCTTTTTTGCTCTTGACCTTTTTTATTTTCTTCTTACTCTTTTTGGTTTCTTTTACTTATTAGTCACCTTTTTAAACTTTGATTCAGCCTTTCAGTTGTCAATTATGAAATTTAAACAAGGGAATCATATATATACTTTTTTATTGCTATCAAATAAGGGTCCAAAGAATTTAACCATTATTTATCACCACCTAATCTTGCATCAAAGGCACAAGAGAACTATAGAGCATACATCTAGCACAAGGGACAAGGGTTACATCAATTTGCATACACATCATTGATAGATGTCTATTTTGAAGGTTACAGGTATGAGCAATGACATTACAACAAAACCAGAGAGATAAAGAGAGATCAAAAATGAATATCCTCTAACCCAAACAATATTAGAACCTAAGCATCTGAGCAGACACAAGTGCTCAGTCTAGTCACTAGCACTCATGCGCTCCTATCCTCATGTGGGTGTTTCCATCCTTGACATTTTTATGGTTTCGAACCATCATCAATCCTATTAGACATTGTTTCAAGTCTATTCCAGCAGGTTAGTCCAGATCATCTCCAGGTTACACAGAAATTAGCTAAGTCTTCTTCCTCTCTAATGTGATTAGGGTTATACATTTTTTTATTCTTATTTCTTGTCCACTACTATACTTTGTTTCCTAAATATCATTCATTAAAGTACGTTGCTCTAAAATTAAGTTTTAATTTAATTTATATTAACTCATTTGGTGAACCCATTCATTTGAAACCTACCATGCTTCAATGGTTGAGAATAATGAACCCTTTACCGATGAAGATCTCCATGATCTCAAGGTTCATATTGTTACACACCCTCAATACCTAGATCTCTTATTAGTCATTTCTTTTGATGAAGCCACACAGTTAGCTGAGATCAACCCTCTAGTCTCCAATGGTACTTCTCTTCCTATTGAGGCACTTCCTCCTCATTCCACCACCGCTCTTCCACCTACATCTATTGTTCATGTTTTTATGCCTACCCCTACCAATCACTTTACCCTCCCTATTACTTCTCATACATGACATGCCTCCTCTTCAGGCACCCATGATTTAGCTTCATTATACCAATATTAGCAAACCCAAATTCTCCAATTACAACAAGCCTCTTCATCCTTCTCGCCATCTCTCAATTCCTCATTCCTTCATATCCCTTTCATACGTGGCATCTCCTCTTATTCGTTACCTCCTAACTTTGTTACACCTAAGCTTCCCACCTTCAATGACCATGGTGACCCTCAAGAGCAACTTCGATCCTTTCATGTTGCATGTCTTGACTATGTTGATGACCTCACTTTTTTGGCCAAATTGTTCCCTTGAAGATTACATGACTATGTTATGCAATGGTTCTATGATCTACCTATCCATTTGGTAACATATTTTACAGCTCTAGCTGATACATTCCTTGTTCATTTTTCCTTTGATATGGACATTAAGATGTCCTATGCACAACTAGCTAAAATAAAACAAGGATCCAATGAACATCTTGCGGACTATGTTTTGTGATATATAGAATAACCTTGCTAAAATGACCAATGTCTTAGTTGATTCCGAATTGCAAGATCTATTCATTCAAATTCTTTTGCCTCCACTCCAAGAGAGTGTCATTTTTGAAACTTCTCCTTCCTTTTATTGATTATGTCATGCACCCAAATTTCATGAAAGAAAATTGCTATCCATGGGAAAATTGAAGTATTATGATACTTCCTCCTCATCTTCCAACAATTTTCAAGCTAAATCTACATTCAAACCATTCACTAGACCTATCAATGCTCAAGCTATTGTCAATTTTATTTCTTCGTCTGTCAAGATTCAATTGCAACCCACAAGGTGCACCTTTACTAAGCTACCTTACACACCTTGGTTCCTATTACCACAACTCATTGAAAGAAATCTGATTACTCTCCCTCCATCGTTAAATCTCAATCCTTCTCACCCAAGTGGGTGTAACTATGATGAAAATGCACATTGTAATTACCACCAATTTAATTTCCACTATATTGATCATTATTTCAAGATCAAACATCTAATTTAGGATCTTATCAGTAACAATACCATCAAGCTCCCAAAGCCATCTACTTCCAAACCGGTCAACAATAATCAAAATCTTAAAATCTTCAATGACCCATTACCAAAACATGACAATCCATTTATTGATTCCTCTACTAACCATACATGTCATGTTGTGCATCCTCTTCATCGGAGCCACTTGATTTCTTCATTACTACTGTTGACATGCCCCCACCAGTTATCACCTTCTTGGATCATGATTACCATCCTACATTTTCCTTTGATTCATTTTATATTAATGCTTCTATTAGTACTTACACATTCAATAACAATTTGGTCCATCCCTCAAACTTTTCCAATGCATGCTCCTTGGCACTCTTATTAGCCATCAAATGTCCAACCTCTCAAATCACATTTCCAGCCCCTAATTCTTTTGAATGTGTCATCTTTCCCATCAATGTTGGGTTCCTTACCATACCTACACCATTCCACGTTACATCTGAAATAAAGTGTTGTGACATGATCTTAGGTCTTCCTTGGCTCTGAACCACCTAGGTTATCCCTTCCATGGTTCACTTATGTCTTAAATGCATTCATAATAAGAAATTTGTCACCATCAAAGGTATTCCACCATGCACACCATTACCTCGGCCAACTCTTACCTCTATTTTAGCACCAATCACAATATCTCTCCCTCCTACACCTCTCAAGTCTAAATCTATGTATGCACCTATCTCTCCCATTCATAAACGACCTACCTCACAGCCCAATCATCCTCTCATATCCATTAGTCAACCTCATAGGCCTGAGTCCCCTACTTAAGCAACCCATTCTTAGAGGTTTTCTCCACCTCCTCCACCACATCGGTCTCCCTCACATACACATAGATATTCTCCTACACCACCAATCTTAGACCATTGTCACATGCTTTCTCTTTCTTGGATACTAGTAGCTAAGGAGCCCTCACGCTTTGCTATCGTCAGATAGCTTTCTATCACTTATACACTTGGGGGTAATGTAATTTCTCCTTCCCCCTCCTCCATTACTAATTCATTTCTCTATTGTCTACTCATAGCTCATTTCATACACTTCACACTCCTTGCTTGATGATAAATCTTTCCTAGCATCTCATTGCAAACACAAACAACACACTCATTACCCAATGATGCACTCTTGTTCTATGGTTCATGTTTTACTGTTGAGGGTGCAATTCTTCCATAAACCTCACTTATCACATCTTGGTTACTCTCTCTCACTTTGTGATTCATAACTATATTTTTGAGCACTACCACATCTTTGGTTCATGTACTTTAACTTCATTACATGATGATGCACTCTTTTTCTATGGGGCATACTTGACTATTGAGGGAGCATTCTTAAATGAACCGTATCTCTCTAAAATTCATTGGGGGAAATGTGGCTCCTCCCATATTCACATCTTGTATATCATATCACACCTTCATCTTCACACAATATTTACATATCTTGGTTTCATTTACTCTTACTATCTTATTCACATGTTACACTTTGTTTCCTATGCTAGTTGAATACTTAGTATGTCATCATATTTTTATATACAGACATACACATTTACTTGGTATCTTGAGGTGAATGTAGGACTTTTTACAGCTTCTCACATGATGCATGATACTTGAAACTGCTCTTTACTAGTCACACCGAGGCTCCTAGGGGCATCTACCTTTTTCTACTCTCCTATTACACATCACAGGTTCTATCATTTCAGTATTTAATACTTCTTGTCATTTAATTTTCATTGATATATATATGCTTTGACATATTACTTATCTTTCTAACATGCTAACAGGTGCTTCATGTGTAGAATTTTCCTTACATGATTCTATATAACCATGGTTTTCTGTTACTGCTTGTTTGCCATTATTTATGGGCTATGCCCTATGTCTTGTTTGATCATTATTTGCTTATGGTTGTTTTGTCCTTCATTTTCTTATGACATTATGAGCAACATCCCATGTATGTAACCTAGTTTTTGTGGTACCTTTTTTCTTCATACTTTCTTTCTACATTGTATTTTATTGCATGTTAGCTCTTTTTACACTAACACTTGGTTCTAGCCTACATTGTTTGCATGTGCCTTAGTTTCTACCATACACATACCCTACCCCCTACAAGTATATAATCCATGATATGCATATCAATTTCAGGTCCTCTCCTTTAGGCCGCATCCTCCTACATTCATTACATTCACCCCAAATGAGGGGGGCATTTATTGGTGAAAAAATCACCTTTCCAGTAGTACAAAACTTTAGAACATAACAACACAGTGCAAAATTGACAAAAGCACATAGTTACAGAATGGTCCAGAATCAGACTTGGACCAAAAACTCAAGACATACACTAACGTCTAGTACAAACAGGAATGATGTGCACTTGTGTCCCAGGGTAAAAGGCACACAATTTCTCAGTACAACATGGTTTTCAGCAGTCTACAGTACAGTTCTACAGTATTAGGCACTTGCCTTCAGTTACAGAATTCATCCATTCAATTACAAATGATTACAATTGGTTACAAATCAATGTGTTTCATCTGTAGTGGCACTTATTTGACAAGCATCGTGGATGTAGATAAAAATATACCTCTCTCCCTAACACTCTTCTCTTGGGGTGAGATCACCCAAAAAACTCACTCGTGGTGTGAGAACACCCAAAAACCTCACCCTTCGGCAATAAGACACTCAAATCCAACAGCATCTCTAAAGAAAACATGACAAATTTCTATCCTTTATTCTCTCATACATCAGGTGCACTCTTTCCTTAGCTTTTACACACTTTCTACTTACTTATACACATTTTACTATGATTTTTCATATACAGGACTTTCAATACTTTCTTGATATTCTTTTACAAGTCCATCCTTATACACAACAAGGAGTAGCTCACATCATCGAGCACAAGCTCCAACAACACACTACTACACATATGATTCACCCCTAGGGTCTACCTCCCTTTCCTTATTTTACACACTTCACATCACGATCACTTCATGTTACTTGTCCACTCAGCACGTTATCGGCTACACTATTATCTATAAGATTACAAGGTACGCATCTTCTATCTACTTTATCTTATTGAGTATCACTCAACATCATAAAGTGATGGAAAATGTAGACACAAAATCTATGCACTTGGGTACATTTCTAGGTATTAAAGTATACTAATGTATACATTATTCCTAAGCAAGAAAACTAGTGGTTGACATCTTTTTCGAGATTTTTGCTTTTTCTCTTACAATTTTATTGGCCTTACATATCTTACACATATGTCAAAATTTTATTGATTTATATTTATGGCCTTGGACACTAGCACCCAATTAGGACAGAAGTGCCCAGGTGCTCCTGTCCCTCCTGGGTTCTCCTGACCTTCTTTATCTTCTTCTTACTCTTTTGGGTCTCTTTTACTTATTGGTCACCTTTTTAAACTATGGGTTGTCCTTTCAGTTGTCAATTACAAAATTAAAACAAGGGTATCATGTATATACTTAGTTATCTCTCTTAAATAAGGGACCAAGCACTATAAGAATTATTTATCACCACCTAATCTTACATCAAAGGCACAAGAGCACTACAAAGCATACAGCTAACACACTCTTATAAGGGAAAACGGTTTTATCAATATGCATACACATTATAGGTAGATATCTATTTTCTAGGTTCTAGATATGACCAACAACATTATAGCAAAACCAGAGTGACAAAGAAAGATCAACAATGAAGCTCTTCCAGTCCCAAAAATATCAAAACATGGGCATCTGAGCAAACACAAGTGCCTAATCTAGTCACTAGTGTGCAAGCACTCTTTTCCTCATGTGGGTGCTTTTTTTCCTAACATTTATATGGTTCTGAATCCTCATCGAGCCTATTAGATGTTGTTTTTAGTTTGTTCCAGAAGTTACTCAGCCCATATCATCTCCAAATTATGAAGAAACCAACTAATGCATCATCCTCTCTCATGTTCTTAGGGTTATACATTATTCAATTCTTATTTATTGTCTATTACTGTACTTTATTTCCTAAATATCATTCACTATAATCTGTTACTATTAAATTAAGGTTTAGTTCAATTTAGTTTAAATCATTGTCTAAAGCTTTAAGATGGAAAAGAAGTTGACGTGCACAACATTGAGCTTCCACATCCGCCAAAGAAGTAAATAGTGAAGGTTCCTAAGTGTAGGCACAAGGAGACTCCCCTAGAAGAAGAAGAAGAATAAATTGTGTTGGATCATAGTGCTAGGATAAGAATGCATAGAAGGTACCAGAAGGCAAGCACCTCGCATGTTCCCGGAGTATCGCTAACTAAAGCACAAAAGCCTAGTCTAACAGAGGAGAAGCCTCATGAGATACATGAATTGAATTAAGAAGAGGAATTAGAGAAAAAATTGCAAGAGGATGAATAACCTTTGCAAGAAAAAGATGAGCCTAAGCAAGAAGAGGAAAAAGATCCTGAGCAGGAAAAGGATATGTGTGACGAGCAAGAAGAAGAGCATGAGGGTGATAAAGAGCATGAAGAGGAAAATCCTAAGGAAGAAGGGAATGATGAAGAATAAGGTATTGGATGAGGCCAAGGTACCAATGAAGTAACAATCCATGTGTAATTTAATGTTATGCAAGAGACCCCTCGGAAGTAGCGCGTAAGAGGAAGAATGCCAAGACAATCCCCACATGTACCAAAAAAATTTCATACATAGATGATCCTTCAAACACATTAAGGGAAAGGTTTCAGAGCTCCATACCCACCGGATATTTATTTTGTTGGGAATTTTTTGATAAGGCCAAAGCTCACCCATACACAAAAATGATACTATCTTGGAGCTTATAAACTCATATGAAGGAGCCAGAGTTTGAGGTTAGCAAGGATTTGATTTTGGAGTTGAAATCAAAATTGGGAGATTTTCATATAATTGACCCTGCCAAGCTCTCAGAAAAAACAAAGTGAGCAACACTCTAAACAAGATGGTCATCAAGGTTAAAAGGCACATTATCGATAAAGGGGCCATAATGAAGAGAATGTAGAGGGATATATGGCACAAGGATCTAATAAATCATAAGCTCATTGAAGAATTTATTGATGAGAAGAGAACATCAGATGCATACAACAAAGTATTTGATATTATCAATAACATCACGCATTCATGTGTAGATGTTCTGATGTAGGCCAAGCCTAATCATAACAGAGAGATGGATTATTTAGAGGAACCAATACACTTTTTGATGATCAAAGTAAATAATGGGTCAGGGATTACAGCAGAAGAATTAGAAATGATGAGCAATCATAAGAAAGATAAGAAAATTTAAGAGTATGTAACACTTAGCGTGGAGTTAAAGAAGGTCGCACAAAAGACTAAGATGATTTTTTATGACTATCAGGATTTTATAGTGATCTTGAACATGCACATCACAGATGATGAGGTGGAGTTAAATAAGTTTCAGTCCAAAACAAAAAAAAATATGGATGAGCATGAGAATTTGATGCAAGAATTTATAGGGAAAAGGGAAATTATGAAATCCAAGTGTGACACGGTTGAAGAAATGCTTAAGGAAATCCAACCCATGGTGATGTGAAGGATATATAGTCTGGAGGGTTTTGCATCAAATTGGGATGTGGTGATCAAGGAGCTGCTAGAAAATATTGATTAGTTAACTCTAGAGAAGATTCCAAGTATTATAGAATCAATGTCATATAATTCTGTCAAAGATCTCGAGGAATTGAAGTAGTTAGAGAATGTAATAAATAGATAATTCCCAGAACTCCTACCATAAATACAAGCTTGAATTTCAGACATGTGTGGAGGAACACATTCTTCATTCTTTGATTCATTAGGGTAATTTCCCATATTATTTATTCTTTCATAATTTTAGTTGTAATTTTGAAACTATTTTTTGATTATCTATATTGTCAAGGATGGACAATACTCCTAGTGTGGGGTGATGTTGGGTTGAGGAAGTGGCTAAGTATAATCCATGTGTGAGAATGTTGGAAAATGTGTGCAAGATTGTGCACATGAACCTTAGGTAAGTACCAAGAGGTCACAAGGGAACGCACAGAAGTACGCGTGAGAGTAAGGAAGTAATACAGGTGCACAAAGGTTCGCACAAAAGATAAAGACATCAGGGCACAAAGGTCCATGCATAAGCAAAGATAGGTTCCAAGAGTTAGGAAAATTTCTAGAAAAGGCTAAAAATAGGAAAAGAAAAGTTGGCGTACCAAGCAAGAAAGGACCAGTATTAGACTTGGAATAAATAAAGCACATGTAGGTTGATAAAGCGCATGCATGATGATAAAGCACAGACCTCTAATTATAGGATTGAAGCGTGGATAAGATCAAGCTATTTATAGCACAAACTAGAGAATAAAACAGAAGTGGAGAGGTATGTAGTCTATAGTTAGGTAGCCTGTTATTATAATTAAAGCATAAAAGCAGTGAAGGAAAAGTTCCCACCATGTATAAATATGTAGGTGTGCACATTGTAAAATCATCATGTAAATAGTAGATAGATATATGAGTCATGTTTTATATGTGATAGAGTCTATATGAGGTGTGCACATTAATGTTGAATATGTAAGATTGTGTTATTGTGATGTACTTCCCATATGTTTGTAATGGGTAATATTATATGGGTTGTCAGGGTTAGCAGAAGTGAACATAGTGTAATTGGCATTCAAATCCTGTTATTAGTCATTTATGAATAAATTATCAAACTCTTGTTCTTAATTATGTGTTTTCAATTACTTTATCTTTTACCTTATGGTGTGCAATAGTTTGTTGATGAATCCACATATTACATGAATAAATAAAGAGGGATCTAGTAGTTGTATGCACTTTGGGTGAGCACTTGGACATTAGTCTGAGTGAGATGCTAGCGCACATGACAAGGTGTTGGTAAATAAAATACTATAGCCATCTATGTGCATTATGTGGGATATTATTAGAAAAATTCAAGATACGTTAACTCTCCTAACCGATTTAAGTTAGTGACATAATATTATGATATTAGAATATCATTTAAAATTGATAGAAATCTTGAAAAAACTTTTTTATTTGACTTACATTACTTAATGGTTAAGTTATGGAATTATCATAGCCTTGAAATAATGGAACACATCAGAACTTTGAGTTAAAATAAGAAGTAATAAGGATTTGTGAATAGTTATTATTTTTCTATGACATTACTTAATGTATCCTCCTGGGTGTTTGATATGAACTATTGTACAATTAATCTAGGTGTACGTATATACACTTATACATATAGCTTATACCTATTGTAAACACCCACTTTCAGCCACACAATTTTAATATTAAAATTGCACTGATTACACTAATTTCCCATCATCACCAATTAATTAATGACCTTATGTTAATTAACTCATATTTTCTTCTTGGATGCAAATTAACATCACTTCGTTAATTAAAAGTCCATTTTTTAATTAATTAATTACCCATTATTAATTAGTTACCCAAATCCTCATCTTTTATTTAATTAATAACACTTTATGAATCAAATATCACTCTTGAACCCCTCTGATTTAATAAAATTTAAATCTAAGATAAGAACATTATTGATCAGATAACTATAACAGTATTCAAGTAAGATATAATTATAGAAATACAAGAAAGAAGGATATATATAGTTTGTAAAATGACTGAGCTTTCCTCCGTAGGTCTAAACTATTGCTAGGTTGGTGATTGGTCTAGAAAAGATAAATCTCATATAAGTAAGCTCTGATTCAAAAATTATAATTTGACGATCTCAGGGAAAGAATAACCTGGGAGAGAACATGACCTCCTAGGACTTAGCATTTTTTCTGGGCACTAGTGTATGTGGAATAGCTTCAATCCTCGTACTTTTTGTGTTGTTCCTTGTTCATTATAGGGTGTGTAAGGTTCGTAAGAATTATTCTTAGCCACACTTTTACCTATAAAAGAAACACTAGCTACCTTTACAATACTCAAGTGCACATTACATGAATAAATAATGCATGTTCTTGAGTCAGACTGACCTCAGGAGTCACCCCAATATGATTGTCACCAAGTGTTGCACTACATTTCATACTCAATGTAGTTTTGGTATGTGTTTGATTGGAATAGTGTCCCTTTAGCTAGGTTTCCCTAGTTCCAGTGGTACAAATAATAGTGGGCTACCAATTCTTTATCCCAATGCAAAATGTGTGGTACGGAATTCATAATAGTTCCCCCTATGTAGTGAATAATGCAGTCCTTTAATGGTGTAGTGGATTGGAAATATTTATATCCTTGTGGTAGTAAGTTCCTCTTGTAATTCTTACCCCTCTAATGAGGTTAAATAAGTCATGTATATATGTCTATATATATATATATATTATATATATATATATATATATATATAGACATATAATTCCTTCAGTTAGATTTTTTCCTTAATAAGATAAAATCTAACTAAGGGTGATAGCATAAGACAAGAAACAGGTAACATCCAAAAATTTGGCAAAAGAGAGAAAAAGGATAAAAGCATATGGGTGTTGTTGTTCCTAATGGGAATTTCTGTACAGGGTTCCCAAAAGGAAAAAAATATGAAATCAAAGTAGGCTAGGATGTTGGTTGGTATGTAAAAATGTAAGTTGTAAATCAAAAATAGCAAGCAATAAAGATAAAAAGAATAAAAGAAATTTTACAGAAAATTAAAGGGTTGTTAATGAGTAATTCTCTTACTTACGAATCATGCATATAAATTAAATAATTAATGGCTATATGTACTTAGTAAGTGTGTGATTTAGTGATTAAATTTTCCCCTAATTTATGCTAGTGAATAAGGATTTGGTAGCATAAAGTAGAAAAGAAAGCGTACCTTAATCAGTCAAAAGAAAATTGTGCCTAGTAGCATTTCAAATGAGTGTTGTAGTATGTCGAATGGAAGAGTGAAAAATGTGTACCATGGAATTCCAAGGGAATGGAATGATGAGGATCATGTGGGTGACTTTATGTGCATGGAGTGATAATGATGTGTGAATGTAGTTCCTTGGAATATCATCTTTTTCCTAGTGTTATTGAGATTTGATTCTTGGTTTCTTGTCTGTGTTTCCTTCATCAGGATAGGATAGGACCTAAAAAATAAGACAAGTGTATTCAATGCTCATGGTAAATTCAATTGAACTTTAACTTGAAAAATATGTAAAATTGAAAATGTGTATTGGAAAAAGCTAAACCAAGGGGTTATAGTACACCTAAAATGAAAGAGAAAGGGGTAGAAATTTGTTCCTTCTTGTAGACTTGTTTCTTAGGAGTTGGTTGGAATAATATGAAGGATTTGGGAATCTTGTCACCAAACTAGGGATTTGGGCATTATGGCACTAAACTTCATATTTAGGCATCCTGTCGCCACTAAGGTAAAGTGTATTAGGAGAGATCGTAGGCTTTTCCCTTCAACTTTTAACACTTCCCCACAAATAAGTACCACTGAAAATGATCACAAATCTGATTTATAATTTACCTTAGGTGACACATTGTTCGAAACATGTCATTTTCTTGCATACTCCCTAGGTGCCACTTTCTTATTTGGATCCTACTCTAGTTCCTACTTTAGTTCCTGAGTAAGTAGTTAGTTCCTTATTTAGTTCTTATTAGTAATTGATTGTAATTTGAATATGATTGTGTAATTGATGATATTGTAGAATACTAGAATTGTGTAACCGTTGAAACTACTTTGTAACTATTTGTGCCCCTAAAACAGGAGCACCCACCCTTTTCATATGTACTGGGTGGTTCTATCCAAGCTATGAATTTGGCCAAGTCTATTTCAGGACATGTTATGTAACTGATTACTACTTTGATCATGCTGACTCTAATTATGTAAATGTTGGGAGATTAAAAAGGTTCACCCGATGTTTTCCCCCACTCATTTGGGGTGCATGATATGAACAAGAGAGAGAGAAGCCCAAACAATTAAGGTTTAAATTGATATACATATTTTATATATGGATTAATGTAGGGGTAATATGGATTATGCATGGTAGTTACCATGGCACAAGGAAAATAATTGGAAAATGCTAGCATACAATTTTTAGTGCCAAACAAACAATGCACAGGGAAATAACAACTAGTGAAAGCATGTCGGAAAAATAAAAAACAAGTACACAACTAGTAGTTGGTTGCATACTCAGGATATCAAAAGACAATTGAAGTCATAAAGGCTTGTGCAAATAACATAACAAGCAAAGATACAACATAGCCCACAAATAATAGCAAACAAGGTATAAGAAAATCAAACAAACATGATTGGAAGGATTCCTACAAGGAAAATGATACACATGAAGCACCCATTAGCATGTTAGGAAAGATAAATAGTATACCACAATGTAAGAGTTGAATATAGGAATGAAAATGTGAAATATTGCAATGATAGAACCTGATAGTTAAGTGGGAAAAGGTAGATGCCCATAAGATCTTTAGTGGGACTGGTAATGGATAGGTCCAAACATCATACATCGTGTAACAACATGTAATTGAGATGCATTTTCGTCAACATACCATGTGAATGTACATGTGTGTATTTTTGGAAAAATAATTTGTCACATGGATGAATTAATTGATTTTCACCAGCACTCCAGGACTATGTCCCTCATCTTTGTGATGGGGAGGCTCCCATTTATTGAATACATATTAAAAAATATCGTAGGTGGCCATAAATCTTGGGATCACACAAGAATACTCCATTAGACCTATGGTAAATTTCTTACACCTAGTGTAAGGGAGGAATTTTCTTGAGAGGTGACGTAAGGGGAGGAAGAACTTAGGAGAAATGGGGGGTTAATCTTGTAAATAGGCACCAGCAGAGTTTCACAAGTATTAACTAGAATTATTCCACACTCAATTAGAATAAAATAACTTTGCTAACAATGACAAGACACAATAAATCATGGACATAAAATTCCATTAATCCATTTGTCAAAGGCACTAACACCTTCCTTGGTTGTATAAGATTATCATGTGAACAAATTTGAAAATAAGAGAGATAGAGGAAACATAGAGAAATGAAATGGAAGATTACTATATTTTCCTTGCTTCTTAGTAGTGCAATAGTTATCTTCTTAGAGACTCATAATTAACAACCCTTTGGAATGAGGGATTCATATTTGAATATTTTTACAAAAATACCGTTCTCATACTCCCACATGCATTTTCACTTACCTTTATAATTGTGACCTTTCATATCCCTAGGGAAGAAAAGTGAGTCCATTTTTATTAATTAAATGAAATGTGCTACAATGTTTGACTATAGGTCACATTTAAATGAATGAGATGAAATAGTGAAAAGTAGACCCCCTTAATGGAGAATTAGAACATGAGAGAAGAGAAGAAGGGTGAAAGAAAGAAGAAGGGAGATATCTATGCCAAAGGAGATGATGCATACGTTGATAAAAATCCACCTGTCGAAGGACCCTGAGAGAGTGCTCCTAGAGAAATATCATTTTTTAACTCTTTACTAAAGCGAACCACTGTGGGTACTAATTTTTATGTTTGAAGAACACACACAAATATTAAATCCTTAAGCCAACTCTCAGAAGTTTTGTTGATGTTATTATATTGCTTAAACCAATTTTGGTGCTCCTTCGCAGTGTTTGAAATAGCACACCTAATCTCTACAAGGGATTCTAAGGTTTCCTCTTTGAAGGACAAGGGATCTCCTGCGTCTTTCCTAACTAGTTCCTTAAATGGCTTCAAAATATCATTCATCAAGGAATTCTCATTTACCAAAGGTGATCCACACTTCCTTGCTTATGGTTTCCTGCATCTATGAAGTGATCTCATCATAAGAATCCATCTCATCAAGATCATTGTTCAAAATCTCATATCGAGAAACCAACGTTCTAGACCAAATTTGAGACATATTCTCAATTATGGATTTGAACAGATTTTTTCCTACCAACACAAAAGAATCAAGGTTCCTCATCTTTGTTACCAACAAAAACACATGATCCCAATGAACATTTTTCCTATTAATTTCATCTTTGGTCATCCTTACTTTCACATTAGTGGTAAACACAAACTCAAACAACCAAAAAATATATGGAAACAAAGTTTTAACTTTCTCGAGGATCTTGTCGACCCACTTGTCATTGGCCCTCCCTGTTGAGTTGTGGAGCTCAATTACTTAAGTTTAGCATGCAATGGAAACTTGCTGGAAAATGCAGTAACCGTCATCGATTAAGGGGAAACTGGCATCGGTCACCCATGACTGACATCGGTCAAGTATGACCAGCATCGGTCAGGCAAGGGAGGAACCGGAAGTGGTTAGGTCTAACCATCGTTGGTTACCTGTGCGAGGATCTTTTAATTAACTCTTGGGAATTAGATCTATTTTTAGCATTAAAGTATATCTATTAATTGTAATTGCAGGGCTAAGTTTCCTAAGTCTATAAATGACTATATAAGCATAAAATCTAGGGTTTAGAAGTAATGATTAACAAGAATTAGAAAGAACTTGCAAAACTTGGTGAGAGAGAGAATTCTTGGTGATGAAGCAAAATCTTGAGAGAAAGAAAGTATTGTACATCTGAGAGGTGTGGAAGATTGTAAATCTTCATTGTATATCTTGTCAAAGCTTTGGATAATTATATAATAGATTGGCTTGTTTCTTGGTGGATGTAGCTTACACTAGGTGAACCACGTTAAATCTGGTGTTGATTTATGTCTCTTGTTTTGTATATTTATTCTGGTAGAATATCCACTTTTATTTGCATGTATGCTTAGATCTGATATATTGTTTGTACAACCGGTGTGCTAACCCCAACAACTGGTATCAAATAATTGTTAAAGGGTTTTGTGTGTTGAAAAATTTACTCACAGAGGATTTTCTAATTTAGTGGGAGCTACAACAATGGCAAAAGAAAACAAATACAAGGTAGAGAATTTTGACGAACAAAATTATTAAATATGGAAGATGCAGATTGAGGTTATTTGTATCAAAGAGATTTGTATTGACCGTTGGATGAGAAGTCTAAACCTACGAAGATGACTGATGAAGAATGGAAGATTCTTGACAAAAAAATCTTTGGGATCTATAAAATTGAGCTTGGAAGCATCCGAGGCTTCCAATATTACAAAAGCGGCTTCTACGGTAGAGTTAATGAAATATCTTGCTAATTTATATGAAAAACCTAGTGCTTCAAATAAATTTTATTTAATGAAGAAACTATTTAGTTCTAAGATGCATATAGGTGGATCTGCATCTAGTCATTTGAATGATTTTTGATTTATTGTAAATCAATTAAAATCAGTTGTTATACCATTTGATGATGAATTAAGAGCACTTTTATTCTTGTGTTCTTTTCCTGATAGTTGGGATAACTTGGTAATGAATGTTAGTAATATAGCATCTGCTGATAATATTTTGAAGTTTGATGATGTAGTTAGTATAATCTTGAATGAAGAAATTTGCAGGAAGATTACAGAGGAATCATCATCTGTAAATGCTTTGAATGTAGAAAGCAGGGGCAGGCAGAAGGAGAGATCTAAGAGTAAGAGTAATGGGAAATCAAAGTCAAGGGATAGCACATCTAAATCCAGAAGTAAGGGAATTACTTGTTGGAAATGTGGAAAGAAAGGACATGCAAAGAAAGATTGTTGGTCAAAGGATAAAGAGAACCAATAACCAGACAAAGGTAAAGAAGCAGATCTTGTTCAATCAAAGGTAATGCAAGATGCTCTTATTATTTCTTTAGATAGTAGAATTGAATCATGGGTTTTAGATTCAGGATCTTCTTTCCATGTAACCCCTGATAACGGTTATTTTAAAAATTATGTCCAAGGAAATTTTGGGCATGTTTATTTGGGTGATGATGAACCTTGCAATATTAGTGGTAAAGGGGAAGTTCATCTAAAATTGCAGAATAGAAATACATGGGTATTGAAAGATGTGAGGCATGTGCCAAGCCTCAGGAGGAATCTTATTTCTGCAGCGAAACTAGGTGAATCTGGTTGCATGGTTACTTTTACAAGATACTTTTGGAAAGTCACCAAGGGTGCTTTTGTTATGGCAAGAGGTAAGAAGGTAGGAACGTTATATTTATCTACCTATATTATTGATTCCTTTTCTACATTAACTACTTCAGATTCAGATGCATGCATATGGCATAATTGGTTGGGTCATATGATTCAAAAAGGAATGTAGATATTAAAGGCTAAGGGTAAGTTATCAGATTTGAAAGATTTAGATCTTGATTTTTGTGAGCATAGTATATTTGGAAAGTAAAAGAGAGTGATATTTCTCAATGTTGGGGCAACTAAGAAGGGGCAGAAATTAGAGCTTGTACACTCAGATGTGTGGGGACCAACTCAGGTAGCTTCTCATGGAGGATCCCAGTATTATGTTACTTTCATTAATGATGTTACAAGAAAGGTATGGGTTTATTGTATTAAACATAAATCTAATGTTTTTGAGACTTTTAAAATATAGAAAGCCCTTGTTGAGAATGAATCAAATTCTAAGTTAAAGTGCCTTAGATCTGACAATGGTGGTGAATATTGTAGCAAGGCTTTCAATGATGATTGTTCAGTGAATGGGATATGTATAGAAAGAATGGTTCCAAGAACACCACAGGAGAACAGTGTTGCAGAAAAAATGAACAGGAAAATCATGGAACATGCTAGAAGTATGAGAATATATTCTGGACTGCCCTTACAATTTTGGGCTGAAGCAGTTGATATAGTGGTTTATTTGATTAATTGTGAGCCTTCAAGTTCACTAGATGGAGGAATACCAGAGGAATCTTAGACCGGAAAAGAGGTAGATATTTCTTTTCTTAAATTTTTTGGTTCAAAAGATTTTGCGCATGTTGATAAGGAAAATAAAAAAAAGGATGCAAAATCCAAGAGATGCACTTTCATTGGTTATGGATCTGGTGATTTCGGTTTCCATTTTTGGGATTTAGAGAATTATAAAATTATTAGGAGTCATGATGTTGAATGGAATGAAAAGAGAATGTACAGGGATCAAATTTTGGTACACAAGGATGAACCGGCTGAGAATTTTTTGAATGAAAATGAACTCTCAAATTTAAAAGTATTACTGACAGGGTTACACAGTAACCAGTGTCGATTAACCCCTAACCGACCTCGGTCAAACAAACAGGTATAAGTTATAGAGGATCCAAACTGGCATCGGTTAGTAGAACTGACATCGGTTAGAGGTGGCCAACGTCGTTCACTGTCAGATTTGTATAGGAATGTCCATGAGGTCCAGTTTGAGCAACTGGTACCCCCAAAATCCTGTGAGAAGGTCACAAAGGGTAAGTAAACATTTAGAAATATTTACACCTTCACTATTTTATTTATTATTGACTGATAATGGTGAACCAGAGAACTTTGAAGAAGTAATGCATGATAAGACTCGCATCCAACGGGAGCATGGCATGGATGAGGAGATGGACTCCTTGGAACAGAACCAGACTTGGGATTTGGTTAAGTTGTCAGTAGGTAAAAGAAAATTGCAGAACAAGTGGGTTTACAGGATTAAAGAAGAAGAGGGTGGACAGAAAAGGTACAAGGCAAGGCTTGTAGTAAAGGGATTTACACAGAAACTAGGTATTGACTTTGGTGAAATATTTTCTCCTATTGTTAAGATGACTTTTATTCGTATTGTATTGATTTTAGTTGTAGTAGAAGATTTGCATTTAGAGAAACTAGATGTGAAGATGGACTTCGTTCATGGTGATTTGGATGAAGAGATTTATATGCAGTAGCCACTTGGGTATGAAGTCAAGGGTAAGGAGAAATTAGTGTGCAGGTTGAAAAAGAGCCTATATGGGCTCAAGCAAGCTCCAAGGAAATGGTACATGAGTTTTGATAGTTTTATGCATGAGCATGGTTACTTGAGATGTGAATCTGACCATTGTGTTTATTTCAAGAAACTTGAAAATGGGAGCTATATTATTTTGTTAGTGTATGTGGATGATATGCTTATTGTAAGATCTAGTATGCAGGACATTAGTGAGCTTAAGGGAAAGATAGCTCACACATTTTCTATGAAGGATTTAGGAGCTACAAAAAGAATCAGTGGCATGCAAATACACAGAGACAGGAAAAACAAGAAATTGTATTTGTCTCAAGAGGATTATATCTACAAGGTGTTAGAAAGGTTCAACAAGCAGAATGCAAAACATGTTAGTACACCTATGGATGGACACTTCAAATTGAGAAAAGATCAATGTCCTTCATTACATGAGGAGGTAAAATACATGACACGAGTGCCATATGCTTCAGTAGTTGGGAGTCTCATGTATGCTACGGATTGTACCAAACTAGACCTTACACAGGCGTTGGGAGCTATGAGTAGATATATGGCCAATCCAGGTAAAGAGAATTAGAAATCAGTCCAATGGATACTCATGTATTTGAAAGGGACATATAGCATGTAGTTATGCTATGGAGGTTCGGATATTTCATTATGTGGCTGGAGATCTGGATGGTAGGAAGAGCACTACTGGATATATTTTCACAGTAGGTGGAATGGCAATAGTTAGCTAGATTTTGAGATTGCATAAGGTTGTGGCTTTTTCTACTACAGAGGCAGAGTATGTTTTAGCTACAAAGGCTAGCAAGGAGATGATATAGATGAGTAGGTTCATGGAAGAGTTGGGAAAGGAGCAAGGTGATTGTAAAATGTTCAGTGACAATCAGAGTGCAATTCAATTGGCAAAGAACTCAGTGTTTCATTCAAGAATGAAACACATTCAGTTGAGGTATCACTTCATACGGTAGGTATTGGAGGATGGACAGTTGAATCTGGAAAAGATTCATACGAGCAAGAACCCTACAGATATGCTAACGAAGCCATTAGCAAAGGATAAGTTGGATCTACACTCCACTTCTATTGGTCTTCGATTTTGAGACTTGAAGATGAAGAAACAAAGCTAAGGAAGGATCCAAGAATGATGTTATATAGGTATGGTGTAGTAATTAATCTCCAAGTGGGATATTTTTGAGTTGTGGAGCTCAATTACTTCAATTTAGCATGCAATGGAAACTTGTTGGAAAATGCAGTAACCATCATCAGTTAAGGGGGAACCGGCATTGGTCACCCAGAACCCGACATCGGTCTGGTATGACCAGCATCAGTCAGGTAAGGGAGTAACCGCTAACAATTAGGTCTAACCAACCTCGGTTACCTGTGTGAGGATGTTTTAATTAACTCTCAGGAATTAGATCTATTTTTAGCATTAAAGTATATCTATTGATTGTAATTGCATGGCTAAGTGCCCTAAGTCTATAAACGACTATATAAGCATAAAATCTAGGGTTTAGAAGTAATGATTAACAAGAATTATAAAGAACTTGCAAAATTTGGTGAGAGAGAGAATTCTTGGTGATGAAGCAAAAGCTTGAGAGAAAGAAAGTATTGTACATCTGAGAGGTGTGGAAGATTGTAAATCTTCATTGTATACCTTGTCAAAGCTTTGGATAATAGATTGGCTTGTTTCTTGGTGGACGTAGCCCACAATGGGTGAACCACGTTAAATCTGGTGTTGATTTATGTCTCTTGTTTTGTATATTTCTTCTGGTAGAATAACTACTTTTATTTGCATGTATGCTTAGACCTGATATAGTGTCTGTACAACCGGTGTGCTAACCCCAAAACTACCCTACATTGAGTATTCATGTGCCTTCTTAATTGACTTGGGATTGAATTTTTTGATTGGAATAACATCTTCAATAGGGAAATATCCATGAATGATTGAATATAGAAAGTGAGAGTTTACACATGAACCTACAAATATTCAATTTGTCCTTTGTACTCTTCATTTCTTGTGAGAAGATGAATGAAAAAATTCTTAAACAAGTGAGAATATCCTTCATGTGTTGTTAGCTCCAAGGGGATTATTTTCATATCATATTCTGATTGATTCGTTTCCTCAACAGGCTTTATCACCTTTGGACGAGAAACTTATACATATTGTTTTTTGGATACACCACTAAAAAGTGAGTTGTCTGGGATTTCTTACCTCTTTTTATATTCACGATCTTTGAAATGGCTTGAAATTCAAGCACCACTTCCTATTACATTTTATAAGGCTCACTTTTTACTATCTCTTGGATCCATGAAAATATCTTCAATGTTGCAGTTTTGATACTAGGCATGATTGCATTCTTAATTTTAATGTGAGGGGTTACTTCATGTATTTGGTGAGTAGACTCAGTAGTAGAGGAAGAGATGGTTAGAGATTGATGTGATATTATAGGTTGGGAAGGATCTATCTCTCCTTTATCAAGATCCAGTAGGGTTCTAAATGAATTTTTATTTCTTTCACAATCTCCAATAGTGAGGGCCTTCAATGTCCATTTTTTTCCTTTTCACAGAGCTCTCTTTAGTGAGCGGAGCTCGTATTTCCATCGGGTTCCTTCAAAGATGAAAGATTAGATGTTTTCCTTATGATAGTTTAAAGGCCACCAAATTCTATGAAAATAACCTTTTTTCTCTTGAACCACAATTTAGACCTTTAGACTATTTCTCTAATTATTTCATTGATATCTCCTTACTCATGCACACTCCATGAGACCGGTGGGAGAGGTGAAGACTTCATTTTTTGGTATCTAGGATAAAAAAATTAGTTCCATCATATTTTATACCTTCTATATGCCAGTCAAAATTGAATCTCCTCATTTGGCCAATATTCATCTACATACCTTACTTCAAATTCATCCAGGAAGTTGACCTAATAATATTCAAATTGGGGAACATGGTGTAACTCAAGAAGATTAAAGGTTTCAGGATTTCTTTAGATGTCAAAATCATCCTATTATCTAAATAACTCTCCTAGTTATTTGGGTAACTGGTATAAATTTATGTCGCTCAATTCCTCATAGAAGGTTACACGTGCTCAACTTCAGTTGACACAACTCCTTGGTTGCAGCTTCCCCTTAGCATCCATTATTTTTCTTCAAGCGCCCTTGTGCACTTACCATTCTCTCCGTCCATTTTCTTTTCCCTCTTTTTTCCACTCCTCCCTTGCACCCACCTTTTTCACTTTCACTTTCTTCCTAGGCAACTTCTTCACCCTCCCGCGCACTTCACAATTGCTTCAATCAGCTAAGTCCCTAGCCCTATTGCGCATCGTGCCCATTACTTTTTAATAGTTTCACCTTGACCATGCATTCTTTGATCACATGTTTTCCTCTTTTCCCCACATGTCATGCACGAGCCTTCTGTGCCTTCCTCCACACGCCCTTCCCTCATGCCCTCCTTTGCATCTTTCCATGCCAGGTATTCTGACATGCTTGAATGTGTCATGCACAACCAGTCAAACTGTGCCAACAGGGCGTTGAACCCTTACAACAAATCAGTGAGTGGCACGTGGCAGAAACAAAAAATATTTACACATTTGGCCATCGTTTTCAGCCAATCCATGTGTGTCACATGTTTTACATATGCCGACAACTCTGACATCTTTTGACAGCCATATATTTTTCTACAAAGCTCAGATTGGCACGTTCCTAGACTTGTCAGAAAGCTTCTAACATCAGCTACAATGCCAAAAATTCAAATTCTTGGTGGATCTGGTAGGTGAGAAATGGGAAAGCATATTTCTGAGAATTGATGAGCAGATCTGATTGCTCCAACCACCCAATTTGATATGATCTGCCCTCCTTTCTTCTTCAGCATGCCAAACAGGCTTTGGGAAGCGTATTTCATAGATCTCTAGGTGGATTTGCAAGCATTAAATGCTTCTTGTTGGTGGTTGTGTTTCAAGTTCAGGTTTTCCCTCCTTCTTCCCTTCTTCCTCCATGGATTCATCTATAAATGTAAGAGCAAGGCTCATTTGTTATGTTGGACACTCTGGATCCTTACGTATTTTGCTAAGGACTCCATAATTTTTGTATTTTGAGTTGCAGACCTCTAGATCTGGCTCTCGCATGTGGATATCGACCTCTATAATTGTGATAGTTTTTGTGCATTTCTGGAAGTAATAGAAGCATAGTTTTGTGACTATTACCTATCCTAACTTGTTCGCATTCCCCCTTCTTTCCTTTTCTTTTGTGTTGTGTATTGGTTGTGTTATTTCAAGTCCCTTGTAGTTCCATATTTAGTTGTGTTCTATGAGTATAATCTGGTGAATACGTGTTACTCGTTCCTAGTCTCCTTTCATGCATTTCTTTTCATTCTCACTCAGAACAGATAGTGTTCATCCCTCTTTTCTAATGTTATCACCTTTTTAGTGTAGTTCCTTTCATGTTATCCTTCTATCCCTGGTCCCTTGGTATCATTAGTTTAGTTTTCCCTTCCAGCACTAGGAGCAGTAGTAGCAGTAGAAATAAATAGAGAAACCGGCTTCTTCTCCGGAGATTTGTCCCAAGCGTGCAAGGTCTGACAACTTTTGGATAGTTCCATTGTGGTCTCAATACCTCGGCCCTCTCGAGATCTGAGAGGTGCACGTTTTAGCAACCAATAGTTTCTGGCACACCCGGTAGGACCAGCATTGAAATCTCAAATTCCATATCTCTAAGTTCTAGTGTGGGTAAGTGCACAAAGTTGGTGGACAATTCCGTGGACATAAAAACCTGAAATAAAGGAACCGCGATCGCGGTTCATTTATTCTAGGTTTGGTAATTACCGAACCTAAAACCTCGATCGCGATTTAGAACCACGAGCGCGGTTATAAAACGCGATTGCGGAACTCTGAGACAAAATTTAACAATCCCGTGACTCGTTATTTCCTCATTTTTCATTTCAAACCGTGACTTTTCTTAAACGTTTTTCACTCGCGCTTTCAATACCATCTCAAAATTTCTCATCGGACTTCTAGATAGCGATATATTCAACCATGCCGCCCCAAGACGAGGAGGTAAGTCCCCGATTGTAATCATTTATTTGCATTTTAGGTTTTTTTTTTGCATTTTAGGTTTTTTTTTACATTTTCATGGGTTTTTTTGAAATGTTTGTTTATGTATACAATTTTCTTGTTTTATCAGTTGGTCGGAAAGCTCGAAATCGTGCAAACCGTCAAAACATTCCTCAAAACCCTCCGAACATTCCTTAAAACCCTCCTCCAAACATAGATCCGCCTCCTGTGGCTCCTTCTGTCCCCACTGAGCCAGCAGGAATGCAAGATAATATCATTGAAGAATCCAAGAAAATAAAATTGCCATTGAGAACCTAATTCAAAAAATATAAGACAAAATCATGCTACAAATCCATCCCGCATGACTTTAGCCAATACATTGCAAACATTGATTGGCAAAGTCGAGTCTGCAACCAACCAAATACATAGATGGAACACCTTTAGAAGTGACTGTAGGCGGTGGTATGCGGATAAACTATCCCATGTGGTCGTCAAAGACAAAAAAATTGGAAAAGACCTCATTTGTGCATTATTTACCGACCCTAGAACCAATGCCCCCCTGCAGTTACTTGCAAATGGTTCCCAATCCATTGGTGCCATGATGATAGAATGTAATTTTTGGGACCGATGGTGGATGGTTTTTGACTATTCACCATGCAACAACAATGAGGTTCCTCTTTATTTTTTGAAGAAATTATATTGTGAGTTCGTGCTCAATGAGGTCCCAAATTATTTTGAATTTTCTGACTTTTTTTGGTCAAGGAGGTGGCTCTGCACAGAGTAAACCTAGTGCACGTGTAGGTCAACCTAGGATCCCCCCCATGCCCCAAAACCCCCACTACCTTCAGTTATCCCTCCTACAGTGAAGGAGGTTGTGAATATCGATACATTGCATGCATTGAGGGAGCTCACTGACACTCTCACCCAGCATAGCACCCAGATTGCATCTGATGATGTTGGTGGAGGTGCCAGTTCTAGTGCACCACACCACTGTGGATCATGTGGTGCCATATGCACTACAGGTGAGACATCATTTGCTGGTTCACAGGATTTCTTTTCTATAGATGAGATGTTGGGGAGTGTTTTTGGAACTGGAGCCACTGATATTGGTCTTTCACAGGTAAATTTTATATAAATTTAAATAATATATATATATACAATAGTTTAATTCACATATTTGAGATATTAATATATATATATATATATATATATTTGATTGTACGTCATGTACATACATGTAAAAAACTAATTTTTTATTTTATTTTAAATAGCAAGAGCCAGTGAAGGAAACATTCGGTGTCGACATGCTAGCTACTGCGGCTAGGTGTGTTTCAAACGTAAGTTTCAAGTTGTACAAACTTACATTTTTAATAAATCATTTAATTGCACTAGATTATTATTATAATTTGTTTCACGTGTATGTTGTACATGTATTAATATTTTTCTCTTTTATACACAGGAGCCTGGTGGGTCATCATCTGCTCAAGGAACTGAGGCTACTGGCACACCTCACATGAGTTTTACGTAGGTTAGTAAATCTCTTTACACTTTGTTTCTAATTACTGGAAGTTCACGCATGGATTGCATGCTTTTGGACCTCTGTGTACATGAGTTTCACTTTCTTATACTCAACCTATATATTATTTAGTAGGAAATGCCAATTCAATTGATATAACTAGCCATACAATGTAATCATATATTGGTTTTACATGTCTTGAAAGTACCACCTGGGGTAAGATTGTATAGTAGGGACGGGAATGAATGTAATTTTCCCTCCTTTGTATAGTTTTTTTACCTTCTTAAAATCTTAACATGTGGAATGAGTGCTTGTAAATGTTTCATGTACCTATATATAGATCTGGTGTTTCCTTGATGAACGTGAAAAGATATGTTTAGAGTGTAGGGACCTTTGAGTTCCTTTACTATTATTTTTTTCAATAGGTTTCGATAGGAGTGCTAAGCTCTAAGTAGATTTTAATATTGATTTGTACATGTTTTTTGTATAACTTATGACTGCTAGAGAGACTCCTCCATATATGCAGACTGTGGAGGCTGTTGTAGATACTGCCATAGCATCTGCAGATCCACTAATTGAGGTACACAATTTTTTTAAATTTGTTAAATTTTGGAGACCTTCATTATTTCTTATTAAACTTAAATCTACAATATCAAATTTTGTAGGTATTTATGTGAAATATTTAATTTGAAAATTAATTATTTGTATGTAGATTACCCCTCGTGAGTCTATTTTTGTCCCTGTGACGTGTCAACAACAAATTGATAGGGATCATGACATTGCGGTAAGATTTCACATGCATTTTGACTAAATTGTACAAGTTTTCTAAATTTCGAATGTATTTTAAAATTTTTGGGTGTTAAAAACTTGTTGTTTATGAATGTGCAGGTTAGGTTGCAAGCATGCTTAGAGACACCTAGGACCACATGGATGAAATCTGTAGTGGCATCTCCCTCCACTACATCCCCAGGTCGTGGACGTGCTACTTCTAGCAGGGCGAAAGAGAGGGAAGATGTTTCATGAGTAGATTTATAGTGGACACCTAGATGTACATATGTGGTCATGAGTAGATTCACAGTCCATTGTACTATATATAGCCTTTTTGCGACCACATGTGGTCCCATATGTACATTATGACACATGTTTAGTTCGAGATGTATACATACATTATGAACTTATGTACATATATATTTTCAGAGACGTGCTTGTCTGGAGCACACTTTGTTGATTCTTATATATATATATATATATATATATATATATATATATATATAGATATATATATATATATATATCCATGTGTGTTGGTTAAATCATATTTATTTTAGTTATTTTGGTATTATTGCTAACTCTGAGAAAGTGGGTTTTGATCTCTGTTCGTTGGAACTTGTAGATGCCCTGAGTATTCTCTATCTGTGAATTTATCTGTACCCAAACTAGGTTAATAATATTTGTATTATTAAATAAAATTTAGTGTTCAAAAGTATACATAGATCATAGTTTTTGTTTGTTGATAAAAGTGATTCCTCCGTATATGAAACTCCTATGGATATCTCTGCTACAGTTTTTTGTTTCCGAGGCTATAATTTGAACTATTTCAGGTCTTTTAAATCTTGAGGTGGATTTAGTGTGTTACTTCTAGTTATATATTTTTCTAGTATCTTTCTGATTATTATTTGTGGTATATTTCACCATGGGCATTTTGAATTTTTTATTTTTCAAACTAAAACAATATTGTTAGCTCTATTGCCAACTTAAGTATTAGTAATTAAAGCTTATATATTTAATGGAATTCATCAATTTATCATCTTGTTGTATTTGGAAAAGTGTGCAATATGAGTTAATCCTTGAAGTTAATATGGAATTCATCAATTTATCATCTTGATAATATTACAGGTATACCCAAAATTGGGTCTGCATTGTTTGTAACTTTTGTGTACATGATGGTTAATCCTTGAAGTAACTGTATTGATTTTCAATCCTGTAGCCGTACTGTTATTTTGCAACTCATAATAATCCTGAAATATTGTTAAATCTGAATGATATGTGGCTACATATCTTTATATTATTTTTATTTGCATCATAAGCTTGTACTGTATTTGTATTTGCATCACAACCTAGAAGTTATTTTCAAATGTATTTGTACATTTGTTTTAGCTGATTGCTTCATTTATTTTGAGTTCCAAAACTATGAAGAAGTTGTAAGTACCTTCCAACATGGATATTGAACTTGGTAGTTGAAGATGGTAGTTGATCATTTTGATTACGCTCATAGTATCTACATTAGAGTTAGATAAATAATATCAGTAAGAAACCATATAGAGGATAAGGGATAATATTAAATTTGGAGTACATGTTAACTAGTGAAAAGGAGTTGTTTGAACTTG
The DNA here is from genome assembly GCA_019776745.2 of Taxus chinensis. Taxonomy (NCBI): domain Eukaryota; kingdom Viridiplantae; phylum Streptophyta; class Pinopsida; order Cupressales; family Taxaceae; genus Taxus; species Taxus chinensis. The sequence goes on along the minus strand of CM034147.1, from coordinate 656,883,583 downwards.
ATCAAAGACAAGTTGAGTTTGTAGGGAAACATAGAAACCATTGAGTAGAGAAAGGTAATTTAAGGTTATTAGGCCTCATGAATCAAACTTGATATATGGCGAAGAAAAAGAAGAACTAGCAGGAAATGTGATTCAAGGTTGATAGAGCTAATGAGGTACAAGAAGAGAGAGAGAGAGAGAGAGAGGCCTCATCTAATCTGACACCTCGGTGTAAGGACCCTCTACAATAGCCTCTCTCAGATTTTTCCTTCTCATTTCGGTGCTCTCGCAATCCTCTTGTTTGCAAATGTGCGAAATAGTGCAGTTAGAGCCAGTGTAAGGTTATCAAACGCTATATTTTTTTTTACAAACGGTGGGTTGTGGCACCAAACGGACTGCACCGACATGTCTGGGTGGCCAGGTGAACGCTAGAGGAGGTGGTGTTTTGGTGCGTGAAATGGTCGTTTCTTTCGGGCTACTTCGTTCGGTGTGCAGTCCCTTAAGAGCCCTGAGACCAAAATATTGTTCAACTTCGACGGGTGACTACTCAGACTCTGTGGCACCCAGAGAGGCCTCATTTGATCTGACACCCCCTCGGTGTAGAGACCCTCTACAATAGTCTCTCTTGGTTTTTTCCTTCTCATTTCGGTGCTCTCGCTCATTGATCCTATCCTACTGTTTGCAAACGCGTGAAATAGTGCAGTTAGAGCCAGTGTAAGGTTGTCAAACGCTATATTTTACAAACGGTGGGTCGTGGCACTGAACGGACTGTGCTGATACGTCCGGGTGGCCAGGTGAATGCTAAAGGAGGTGGTGTTTTGGTGCGTGAAACGGTCGTTGCTTTCGAGCTACTTCATTCGAGCACAGTCCCTTAAGAGCCCTAAGACCAAAATATCGTTTAACTTTGACGGGTGACTACTCAGACTCTGTGACACCTAGAGAGGCCTCGTCTAATCTGACACCTCGGCGTAGGGACCCTCTACAATAGTCTATCTCATCTTTTTTTTCCTTCTCATTTCGGTGCTCTTGTTGTCCTACTATTTGCAAATGCGTGAAATAGTGCAGTTGGAGCCAGTGTAAGGTTGTCAAACGCTATATTTTGCAAACGGTGGGTTATGGCACCAAACGGACTGCACCGACACATCTTGGTGGCCAGGTGAATGCTAGAGGAGGTGGTGTTTCGGTGCGCGAAACAGTCGTTGCTTTCGGGCTACTTCGTTCAGGCACAATCCCTTAAGAGCCCTGAGACCAAAATATCGTTTAACTTCGACGGGTGACTACTCAGACTCTGTGGCACCTAGAGAGGCCTCGTCTGATTCGACACCTCAATGTATGGACCCTCTACAATAGCCTCTCTCAGTTTTTTCCTTCTCATTTCGGTGCTCTCGTTGTCCTACTGTTTGCAAATGCGCGAAATAGTACAGTTGGAGCCAGTGTCAGGTTGTCAAACACTATATTTTGCAAACAGTGGGTCGTGGCACCGAACGGACTACACCGACATGTACGGGTGGCTAGGTGAATGCTAGAGAGGTAGTGTTTCGGTGTGTGAAATGGTCGTTGCTTTCGGGCTACTTTGTTCGGTGCAGTCCCTTAAGAGCCCTGAGACCAAAATATCATTTAACTTCGACGAGTGACTACTCGGACTCTGTGGCACATAAAGAGGCCTTGTCTGATCCGAAACCTCTATGTAGAGACCCTCTATAATAGCCTCTCTCGGTTTTTTTTTTTTTCCTTCTCATTTTGGTGGCTCTCGATGTCCTACTGTTTGCAAATGCGTAAAATAGTGCAGTTAGAGTCATGTAAGGTTTGTCAAACGCTATATTTTGCAAACGGTGGGTCGTGGCACCGAACGGACTGCGCGTCGACACGTCTAATTGACCAGGTGAATGCTAGAGGAGGTGGTGTTTTAGTGCGTGAAATGGTCGTTGCTTTCGGGCTACTTCGTTCGGGCGCAATCCCTTAAGAGCCCTGAGACCAAAATATCGTCGTTTAACTTTGACGGGTGACTACTCGGACTCTGTGGCACCTAGAGAGGCCTCGTCTGATCCGAAACCTCGGTGTGTAGGGACCCTCTACAATATTTTTTCTCTCGGTTTTTTTCCTTCTCATTTCGGTGTTCTTGTTGTCCTACTGTTTGCAAACGCACAAAATAGTGCAGTTAGAGCCAGTGTAAGGTTGTCAAACGCTATATTTTACAAACGATGGGTCGTGACACTGAACGGACTGTGCCAACACGTCCAGGTGGCTAGGTGAATGCTAGAGGAGGTGGTGTTTCGGTGCACGAAATGGTCATTGCTTCCGGGCTACTTCGTTCGGGCGTAGTCCCTTAAGAGCCCTGAGACCAAAATATCGTTCAACTTCGACGGGTGACTACTCAGACTCCGTGGCACCTAGAAAGGCCTCGTATGATCCGAAACCTCGGTGTAGGGACCCTCTACAATAGCCTCTCTCACTTTTTTTCCTTCTCATTTTGGTGCTCTCGTTGTCCTACTGTTTGCAAACGCGCGAAATAGTGTAGTTAGAGCCAGTGTAAGGTTGTCAAACGCTATATTTTGCAAATGGTGGGTCGTGGCACCAAACGGACTGCACCAACATGTCCGGATGGCCAGTGAATGCTAGAAGAGGTGGTGTTTTGGTGCGCAAAACGGTCGTTGCTTTCGGGCTACTTCGTTCGGGCGCAGTCCCTTAAGAACCCCCCTGAGACCAAAATATCGTTCAACTTCGACGGGTGACTACTCAGACTCTGTGGCACCTAGAGAGGCCTCGTCTGATCCATAACCTCAGCGTAGGGACCCTCTACAATATCCTCTCTCGGTTTTTTTCCTTCTCATTTTGGTGCTCTCGTTGTCCTACTGTTTGCAAACACGTAAAATAGTGCAGTTGGAGCCAGTGTAAGGTTGTCAAACATTTATTTTGCAAACGGTGGATCGTGGCACTGAACGGACTGCGCTGGCACGTCTGGATGGCAAGGTGAACGCTAGAGGAGATGGTGTTTCGGTGAGTGAAACGGTCGTTGCTTTCGGGCTACTTCGTTCGGGGTGCAGTCCCTTAAGAGCCCTGAGACTAAAATATCATTCAACTTCGATGGGTGACTACTTGGACTGCGTGGCACCTAGAGAGGTCTCGTCTGACCCGAAACCTCGGCGTAGGGACCCTCTACAATAGCCTCTCTCATTTTTTTCCTTCTCATATTGGTGCACACGCGTAAGTATGGTCTTGTAAACACTTGGGGAGGAGTCATTTTCAAAATTTACAACATTTTCAAAATTTACAAATTTTTCAAAATTTACAAACTTTTTCAAAATTTACAACATTTTGAAAATTTACAACATTTTTAAAATTTACAACATTTTCAAAATTTACTTGATTTTTTCAAAATTTGCAACTTTTTCAAAATTTACAACTTTTTCAAACAATGAAAGCTTCTCTTAGCTTCGAGAATTTAAAATTCTCTACTAACAGTGCCAACCACGTGAAGGTGGAAGCTTTTATGGCACCACTAACCTAAATAAAAGTGTTAGTCAAAGAAATTTAAGTTTCAAATCAAAACCATACATACTATAGATAGATATAATATATACGTGTAAAATACACAAATTTAAAATAAAATATATATTCAAACTTAAATCTAGATCTTTAATTTCTAAAAAATTTAGATATATATATATATATATATATATATATATATATAAATATATAAATTATATCTATACCAGACATGCTCGCATTGTAAATTCATTCCAATGAACCATCAGGATCGGATCTACTCTGAATAGCAGACAAGATTGCTTCATGATCTGACTCTCGAACCTTCCAAAGAATCTTGTTATTATGCCTTCCTCGATATCTATACAACTGAATATTTGTCGCTAGAACTAGATGTGAATATAAGAGTATTTTCCTGTGTGTCTCAAAGTCTTCAAACACCTAAACAAAGGATTTTTTTTTAATGGATACCGTCGAAGCCAAGTTCCAGTAACTACCACTGACCCTGTAGGATACTCAATATCTTCGCCATCTATAATAGGAGAAGTCAACTTCTTTCTTTCCTCGATGCAACGACATAAGAAATAGTCTGTTCCTTATTCATTGTCTTCTGTCGCAATTACTGCAAACACATGTCCTACAAAAAAATAACCAAGGAAAGTTGAACAAATCAAATTTAAATTACATATTAAAATTTCAATGGACATATAACTCAATTTACAAAAATTAAATAAATATAACCATATTTATACCTTGTCGTACCAAAATTGAAATTTCATCAAAGTCCTTGGATGTTGTAACTTCATCTGCAAAAACAAGTTGTAATGCTTGTGGAGGTTGATAACTAGGAAGTGGAGTTAGAGGCCTACAAATCCATCCTTCCACCCATTCTTGTGAATCACACTCAGTAGTGAAAAATTCGATACAAGATGCACAAAAGCATGTCAACTTTCTTGTCCATACGGCCCATGAAGTAGCGTCTGAGCTACAAAATGAGTGCATATCACTGGACCCAGTGAGTGTCATACAATCCTCGTAGTTAGCAATGTGTTTTTTTTCCTCTATCAACCAAAAATATCTGTAAACTGTGGAATTTTCTTGAGAACCTTGGGGCATGTTGTCAGTACACCATTCCACTATGCTCTTTGCATCTTTTAATTCAGCACCACCATCTTTGTACTTCAACTCTTCTCTTGCAAGAGCTCTTTTCACACATGCCCCTGCACCATCATCTCTCATTTTCCATGTCCAACCTCAATGAAACTCCAAATATGTTACACACCCATCTTGACGTGCATTCTACTCATCCAATAAAACATTCGTGCATTCTTAAACTTAGATGTGTAATTATCTGACCATATATAATGTTGTTTGAAGTGGATGTCCCTATCAGACAAGTTTCTATAAAATAACTGGAAAAACACCCTTGCACAAATTCAGTAGAATGAGTACGATCATCACTGATATAAAAGTGGTACTCTCTTAATATTTTTCGATCATTCTCGGTACTGTCAGGAGAATGTAGAAATGCTATATGCACAAAAATGGCAACTTGTACTGAGTTGTAATATTGCGATTGAACCTCCATTTGTGGTTGCAATGTGTAATTCTCTGCAAAATCGACCACTGAAACAATAGTACCAATAGGAAATGTGTCTTTGCATAGCTTGAATTGTTCATCCAACCATCAAGCTCTATGTGTATGCCTCGCATACTCATAAAAAATTTCATCCTTAAATTTTCTCATAAATTGAAAAATGGGCATTTGTTCTGTAACTAGCTCACACCGTTTCGACTCTTTTCCATCTTTCAAGGTATGCAACTGATTTATATTTATCAAATTCAACTAAATTATGTCCTATTATACCTTCAATTTTCTCATGGATGCAACTTTCCAATTTAGGTAATCTGCCGCATGTACTACAACTTTCATCTAAACAATCCTGACTATAAAAAAAATTGTCCAACTTCTTTTTCACAAAATATAGTAGGAATGAAATCCCTGGGAAGATATTGGTGGAACTTGAACACCACATTCAGATAACATAGTTTCAGAATGTAAATTAGAACGAATACGTAAAAATTTAACATAATGCATTACAAATTCAACATGTTTCCTACAACAACAAGTGGTTCGAGCATGGTTGATTTTCACATAGAATGGTTTTAAAACATTTCAAAAAAAACGTTGACTAATTTTAATTTCCGGATTCTCTTATTCAAACTTACGAAAAAATTGAGTTTGAGTCATATCTAAGAAATGCTTTGGATGTGGTTCTCGATAGTAGAACCAACTCTCCGTTTTATAACATCTCTTGTATTAGGTGAAACTCTAGTGTTATCATGCCAAAATTTAATAACAACTTCTCTTATAGCATCAAAATTATTTTTGTCCTTACGCGGTGCTCTAGCAGAAAATGCCCAAAAACCGGCATTATTAAGTGATTGAAGGATATTACGTCTTTCAATTGCTTTCATTAGAGTTTTTCTATTAACTTGTAACATTCGACTTGTTTGCGTAATCAAACGTTATTTTTTATTGATTCACTTACAACACTAGTAGCAAGTACACGACACACAATATTACTATCCCTAGTGCATCTCTTGACACCAATAGTGTGATATGCATCATGAAGGTTTTCAACAATTGTAGAGGTTTGTCCACGTATATTAGATGTTGTCAATCCTAAGGTGTTTAATGTAGGTCTCATTTTAATCAATTTCATCAAACTAACCAACTGACATCTTTGGGAATCATTTAAAATTTCAAAATGATTATCCTAAATTTGAGTGGCTTTTCTTCTTATTTGTAGTTTCAAAAAATTTGTCAGACATTGGTTTCAAAATGTTTTCATCAATTTCAATAAAAAATTAGGTTTCTTACATAAAATCCTAGGAGGTGTTTTTGTCAAATTTTACTTGTCTACAGTTTCAACATGAATTTCCTTATTTACATTTTCATCGTCTCATTCAATTTCAACATTTGCTATATCATGAGTATTAATTCTTTTTCAACATTGACAGTAAAAACTTCTTCATCACAAGTATTTAATTCAACTTCAACATTGACAATAGAAACATTACCTAGTTTCTTCATTGCTTACAATAGTTGGGATTGAAGATGAACCTCTTCTAGATTCACGAAGTTTCCGCATTCGCTCAGCATTTTGAATTTTGTTGGCCTCTAATTCGTTTGGTGCTTTTTTTACTTAATGACTTCCTTTTTTGACTTCATTTTTTGTCTCCCATGATGTTTTACTTCCGATGATAAGAAAAACATGCAGAAAAAGACAGAATTTCGCAGTAATTCATACGGTAAGGTCAGAGAGTAAAAATCACATGGTAATTCGAGCATTGGGATGTGTGTAAATATGATTTATAAACCGCGATCGCACTTTATAAACCGCGATTACGCTTTATAAAGCGCGCTCACAGTTTATGTTTAAAAAACTGTGATCGCGGATCTATCTGCCAAACCTAAGGCTCAGAAAATCTTTGTTTTTTTTCACCAACCAAAGCTATGGAAGGTCATTATGAAGTGTAAAAGGTCAAAAAAACCTCAAATCTGCTCTTCCAAAGACTTGAACCGTGCTAAAAAACTAAAAAAAATTCACAAAAATGGTGCCATCGAGTAGGGGAGACTCTTAGCTTCATAGAAATATTGTTTTTAAAGTGAATAGAATAAAGACAAATATCATTTTATAATTTTTTACTAACAATAGGTCTTTAAGACATTTTTTCCCGTGAATGTTCATGTCTACATTTAAGACTGTAACTTTTGTTTCGCTTATCAAAATATGATAAAATTTATACCATCCCAAGCATGGATAAATTCTATACACATTAAAAAAAAAAAAAATGACTTCGATATTTTTTGATATAGTTATGGCAGGCAAACGGAAAGCGCTCTGTTTTCTAAATATTTTTTCAGACCACTTTCATGGAAAAAATCATTAAAAAAAAAATATTGCTAAAAAAAATACAAAATAAAATCCATCCCAAGATAGACAACTACATCTAACATTTCACCAAAGGAAAAAAAAAAATAACAAGATTTGGTCATCCAAAATGCGGGCAAACGGACTACAATCTTATAAGTTTTTTCAAAAAAACAAACCTAAGTCATATAATTTTAAGTGTTTAGTATAGCTAAACTTGTCTGTTTTTTACAAAAATTAGTATTTTAGAAACTAGATTCCAAATGCTACGATTCATATTTATATAATTTTTTCTAATTTAGAGTGCGTGTATAGCTAATAATCCCTACAAGTTGAGATTTTACTGTTTTTTGCAATATGATGTCCACGGATGACCCTATATTTGTCCATCAACTTCCTGCACTTACCCATGTGTGGACTTAGTATTTTCAGCCTTTGGAGGCTCATTTCAACACATCTGGTGACTCCCAACATTTTAAGATCTTTGTTTTAGCAATCCTAAGTGCCTTTCATGAGAAAAGTGCATACAAGAAGAAGTACAGCAGCTAAATATTATCTTGAGTACCTCCAGCTATCCCTGAGGAGAATCCATTCACAAAAATCCATGCGTGCATCTCTATCTCCCGTGCGCCACGCCCATTCAACTCCTCCTCAAAATAGACAACCTACGCACCCTACAATGGCGCATCAACCACCTCCTCCACTAAGAAACTTTACAAACTTTACTAGAGGAAGTCCCTTGCTACTGGCTATGCAACATGATATGCCAAATGGAGTGCTCAAAAGTATTACATACTTTACTGGTGAGAATCAAGTCACCCCTAAGGAGCATATCCATGATATAGCAAATGTGTGCTCGCTCTATTTCATCACACATGATGATGTAGCAATTAGTTTGCTTACAGTCTCTTTCAAAGGTAAAGCACTTCAATGGTACCGAGGCTTAAGACTTGGATCCATCACCACCTAGGATGAGTTTGGAATAGCTATTTACAACTACTTTAAAGACAAGTCGGATCACCTATCTCTGGTGGAGAAATTGATAACAAGGAGGGAGCCTGATGAGCAGATGACTGATTTCAACATTAGATTTCAAAAAACTTGGGACATAATCCCTCTTTTGGAAAGACCTATATCCCAGCATGATTTCCTATATTATTTGAAAGTGCTCAATAGCGATATCTTAGTCATGATCCAATCCATGAGAGGTAGGACTTTACCATCTGCTTATAGTATTGCAGTAAGGGTAGAAAATAGTCTTATTCATGCTAGAAATTTAGCTCCTAGACCGCATATTCCCTTGTTCCCAGAAATATCATAAGAACCCCAGCCTTTTGTGGCCTCTATTCCCATTCCTGAACAAAGCGTGCAACCAGTTTCTTCTACATCCTACTCTCCAGTGCAGTACAAGAAAGATGAAGAATTAAAGGCCCCTGATTAGAAATTTATCAAACAACGTCATATCATTAGAAAAATAATAGGCACAATCCTATAGAGGAAATTCTAATTAGGCACATGGTTAAAGAAATCAGCCTTGGCAAAATCAGTATGGAAATCAAATATACACACCCAACCAGTAGAATGATAGATGACAGCCTAATGCACATATGCCCTTGCAAGTTTTTCCTTTCACGCCTTCTCTTTTGGCACCAAGTGCGATCCAAGCACTTATCCCAACTCAGAACAATTTGGAACAAGATTTGGAAATGGTGCTTCCCTTGTAACATGCCTCATAGTCAATATCATTGTGCTAATTCTCCACACACACAAGCCTTCATGATCTAGAATGTGTTAGTTTGCGAGCCTTCAACAAGTATCCATGAAATAGATAACCAAGAAAGACCAGAAGCTCCTCCAGAGACAAATTTTATGTTCTTTGGCGCGGAGGACTTATATACAATCAACCAAGCTACATAAGATACAAACAGACAGCGCGCCCAAGTTGCGGATAACACAAGATACAAGAAGAGAATGATAGAATCAGATGTACAGATCACAATCCTAGCAATGCAAGTAGATCCTCAGAAGTAGAAATATGCAGCCACAGCATCTAGTAGTAAAATTTCTCAAGTTCCTATGTAGTAGGCACTGCACAAAGCTCCTTCTGAAGTAGCGTGCGGCCCTCCTTTGGTAGGTCAAGCCTCTGCTCTAGCTAAAGTCTAGGCTTCCACACCTAAATAGTTGAGAAGGGATGTTGTTAACCAAATGCATAAGACAGGGGTCCTTCCATTTAGAATTGTGGATGAGATCAAGAGAACAAACATAAATTGTCATAATGTGGGATGCCCTAAACATTCCTTCTTAGCGGGATCTGTTGCATGAGGCTCTAGCACAACTCCCGCAGGTTGATCCAGTCATGCAAAATCCATGTGCTTCTATCAACATCTTCCAAGAAGAGGAGAAACAAGTAATTAAAGTTGTTAAAACCCCACCCTTCTATATGTCTTTGATCATAGGCAAATACCTAGTGCATAATTGTTTGATTGACTCAGGTGCTAGTACTTTTGTTATGCCTAATAAAATAGCTGATTTCTTGGGTCTAAAATATATTGCTTTGTCTAAATGCGTCCTGTAACTTGATGGCTCAACTATCACCACCTTGGGAATCATCAAGGATCTTGAGTTAACCCTCCATGCATGTTAAAGCCTAACTATTACTCAAGATGTGTCAATCATTGACCTACCTCCTTTGTTTTCCCTATGTTTGTCAAGAGACTTTACTGCTAAAGTGGGTGGTTACTTGTCTTCTGATTGGTCTCATATGCTACTCAAGATAAGGTATTGTGCTCATTTTACCATACAAGTTGAGCCTATATTTTCTTATCATGTATATTCACATGTCCCATCTCCTCTCCAAGCCAATTGTTTAATCTAAGAAGAACAAGCTTCAGTTCTTGAAGATCAGTCTCTTCCACCATTTTTCTCCAACCTATTACTTGATAAATGGGTGCAGAGACACCATAAATTTAATCCCTATGTTGAAGAATGGGAAGCTTAAAAAATTGGGCTTGGTACTTATTTCATTCTAGAAGAAAAATTTATGTTGTCGTGTGCACTCAAGAAAGACAAAGTTCAACCTGGTCTTTAGAAGTTGTAATTTGATGGATCTAGAAGCAAAAACGGCATGGGAGCAGGAGTGGTTCTCATTTCCCTTAAGGATGAGAAATTATTATTTGCACGTAGGATGTACTTTGCATGTTCTAAAAATGTGACAGAATATGAAGAGCGGATATATGGCTTGCTCATTATTGAGAAGAAAAAAATTAAGGCACTGTAGATCTTTGGGGACACATAATTGGTTATCCACCAGGTTACCAAAAAATTCTAGACAAATAATAATCTTCTCAAAGCTTATAAGCATAGATTATGGCACCTTCTTAAGATATTTGATGCTCTGAATATGCAGGTGGTGCTATGCATAATGAACAAGGAAGCTGAACAGATGGCGGCGCTCGGTTCACAATTCTCTCCTACTAAGGACTTTATCAAAGGAAACACTCAACACATCAAGATGGTGATCAGACCATCCATTTCAGAAAACAATTCCAGCTTGAAATTGTTTGAAAGTGACATGCAGATCATCTAATTTATCAAGAATGAAGTTGAATTTTCATTAAACATGCAAGCCGACTTGCATGACAGCTATGGTGACCAAGTTATACAGCTGAAGACAAACAAGTTACCTAAAGGGCTAGTCACCTTAGAGAAAATGTTTAGCCCTGATGATGAGTTCAAGGGTGAAAAAAGGTACATGCATGCCACACAAGAAGACTGCTCCTCGGTCACTATTGCACGTGGGAAAGAGTTGTTGCTCAGAAGGACTTGTGCACATGAAGAGAAACATGCTTTCATCTCTCTCTATCAAAAATACAGTGATATCTTCAAATGGGAGTATGAAGACCTCAAAGGTTTTGATCCAAGTGTTTCTCAACACTCCATTAAGCTTGATCCTGGTATCAATCCTATCAGGAAGAAGCAGCAACCAGTCAATCCAAAGATAGAGCCCCTCATAAGAAAGGAATTATCTAAACTCATTGAGGTAAAATTATTTTTCCTATCAAATACTCTACTTGGGTTGCAAATCTGGTTCCAGTGCGCAAGAAGAATGGAAAAATCAGACTATGTTTTTATTTCAGATATTTGAATAAGGCATCTCTAAAGGATCATTATCCTTTACCTTCAATGGAGTAATATTTTGTAGACTGTGGTCGATGCATAGAGATTCTCCATGCTAGATGGATATTCGGGTTTCAATCATATCCTGGTCAAGGAAGAGGATCAATTCAAAACAACATTTACGACCAAGTGGGGAACATATACATATCAACAATTTCCCTTTGGTCTGTCAAATGCAGGTGCCACATTTTAGCACACCATGGATATTTCCTTCAAAGGATACATCAACGAGTTCATCTTGGTCTACCTGGATGACATAACTATCTTCTCAAAGCAAGGCATGGATCATATGGTGCACCTAGAGAAAGTATTTGAGAGATGTAGATATTTTGGGGTATCTCTTAACCCCAATAAGTGTAATTTTGTAGTGGCACAAGGAAAGCTCTTGGGCCATGTAGTTTCAAAGGATGGCATTGCAATTGATCCTGAGTGCATCTCATCCATCCTAGCTCTTTCCCTTCTGGCACACAAAAATTCCCTACAGTCCTTCCTTGGCAAGATCAATTTTGTTAGGCATTTTATCACTAACTTTGTAGGACTAGTATCACCTTGATGCTCAAGAAGGACATAGCCTTCAAATGGATAGTAGAAGGAAGAGAAAGCTTCAACAAAATAAAGCAAGAGATTAATTGTGCACCAACACTTATCAACCTGGACTACTCAACGGATTTCATCCTTTATGCTTATGGTGCTAATGCAAGTGTTACTATTGTCCTAACACAAGAAAATGAACAAGGGTTGGAACAACCAATGGATTTCTTCAGCCAGACGATGAAGGATTATGAACTAAAGTATAGTCACATGGAGAATTAGGTCTTCACCATCATGCACATGCTAAAGAAATACAAAAGTATGTTCACCACCAATCATATCAGGATGTTAGTCTCCCACTCTTCTATCAGAGACTTCATCATGGGAGCAGAAATTAGTGAGAAAAGAGCATGATGGGTGACCAAAATCATGAAGTATGATGTGACTATCAAGGCTACAAAGCTAGTAAGAGGTAGCGCACTCTATAGGGAGATTGGTGAGGATGTGCATAGTGAACCCAAGGTTTCATTATTTCTAGATGAAGACCTTCCACATGTAGAACTTGAGCAGAATATGGACCCTAGCGTGCGTGATTGGATGAAGGATATGGTCACATTCCTTTTCGAGGGAATGTACCCTCCCGATTTAAATAAAGTAAAAAAGAAGACATTTGAGGTTACAATTTATCCCTTATGTGTTGATTAATGGAATTTTCTTTAAAAGGAATCTTGATGGCATGTTGTTAAGATGTATCAATGGCACGCAGACTGAAAAAGTGTTAGCATAATTTCATGATGGTTTCTATGGTCGACACTTCTCTGCCAAAACTACAGTGATAAAAATCATAATGGTAGGTATCTTTTAGCCTACCTTGTTTGTTGATGCACACAAGTGGATCACAAAATGCAAGGAATGTGCTTTCTTTACGGGAAAGAAAATATTGGTAATGCTTCCCCTCCGACCAATCCAAGTGGATTATCCTTTTGTGCAATGGGTTCTTGACTTCATAGGCATGATCAATCTGCCTTCAAGTGCTAGACATAAGTGGGTGTTAACAGCTACATATTACTTCACCAAATGGAAAGAAGTTGTCACGCTTAAGGAATCAATCAAATCAGTCATCCTTGACTTTCTCAAGCGTATAGTCACAAGGTTTGGCGTTCCTTAAACCATTATCTTTGATAATGCAAAATCCTTCCTTGGTACTAAAATCATGGATTGGGCTCTAATTTTGGGTATTTACCTGAATACTTCTTCCAACTATTACCCTTAGGGAAATGGTCTAGCAGAATCAACAAACAAGAACTTGATCAGAATCATGAAGCGCACAATGAACATCAGTCAAAGATAGTCACATACAAAGGTATCATGCGCACTCTAGAAAGATATAATCATAGTCAATAAGCTAATAGTAACTTCACCTTACAATATTGTCTATGGAAAGGAGGCTACCCTTCCTTTGACACTAGAGCTGAATTCATTAGCATTTTCCCAACAGCTAGAATTTGAAGGCGCAGACCAAAGAGAAATCAAAATGACAGAGCTGGTTAATCTTGAAGAATCAAGGAACTCTGCCATGAGCAAGCTAGAACAGCATCAGCAAGCAACAAATAAATGGTTTGATAGAAAGGATAGGCCTCAAGCTTTCAAATTTGGGGACTTGGTTTTAAAATGGGGTGCTGACAGAGCTAAACTAGGGATCCATTCAAAGTTTGATGCACTTTGGAGTGGCCCATACATCATCAGTTCCTGCAAGGAGGCTAACTCTTTTGAGTTAATGCATCTTCATGGAGGAATGCTACAAATCCCAGTAAATGGGATATATCTCAAACCCTTCCATTAAGTTTGATGCATCATGTTGTATATATTAGAGTAATTTCAATTCCTCTAAGTGTGCCGCATGCACAGTGTTTGTTTGCACATAATTCTTTCTTCTCGTGTGCTTCTTACACGTACTCTTTTGTTGCTTCTGGAATATAGAACTTCTCTCAGTGGTTGTAAGATTCAGAATAGAGCCAAGGAATGATCTTTCAAGTGACTACGGAGGTAGTCTCATAATTACATAGCAAACTTCATGCCCAATGGATGCTCCATGCTATAGATCCTCTTCATCTAGCAGGAATATGGCCTTGAAAGTCACCAAAAATGTTATCCAAATAACTCTCCTAGTTATCTGGATAACTTGTATAAATATTCTATCTCTCAAGTCCTCATTGAAGGTTGCACGTGCTCAAGTTCAGTTGACACAACTCCTTGGTTATAGCTTCCCTTTAGCACCCATTCTTTTTCCTCAAGCTCCCTTGCACGCTTTCCATTCTCTTTATCCCTTTTCCTTTCCCTCTTTGTTCCACTCTTCCCTTGTGCCCATTTTTTTGGACTTTCACTTTATTCCTAGGAAGCTTCTTCACCCTCCCGCATGCCTCACACTTGCTTCAATAGGCTAAGTCTTTGGCCCTCTCACACACCACACCCATTACTTTGTAATATTTGTGCCTTGACCATGTGTTCTCTACTCATGTGTTTTCCTCTTTTCCCCACATGTCACGTGTGAGCCTTCTACGCCTTCCTCCACGCGCCCTTCCCTCGTGCCCTCCTTTGTGGCTTTTTGTGCTAGGTATTTTGACATGCTTAAATGTGTCGCAAGAAACCAATCAAAGTGCACCAATAGGGCACCCAACCCTTACAACAAATAAGTGAGTGACACATGGTAGAAATGACAAATATTTACATAGTTGGCCATCATTTCAGCCAATCCACGTGTGCCACGTGTTTTGCGTATGCCAACAACTCTGACATCTTCTAACAGCCGTATCTTTTGCTACAGAGCTCAGATCGGCACATGCCTGGACTTGTCAGAAATCTGCTGACATCATCTACAGTGCTAGAAATTCAAAATTCAAATTCTTGGTGGATCTGGTAGGTGAAAAATGGGAAAACATCTTTCTAATCATTAATGAGCATATCTGATTGCTCCAACCACCTGATTTGATATGATCTGCCCTCTTTTCTTCTTTAGCATGTCAAATAAGCTTCAAGAAACATATTTCATATATCTCCAGGTGGATTTGCAGGCATTGAATGCTTCTTGTTGGTGGTTTTATTTCAAATTCGGGTTTTCCCTCCTTCTTCCCTTCTTCCTCCATGGATTCATCTATAAATGTAAGAGATAAGGCTCATTTGTTATGTTGGACACTCTAGATCCTTACGCATTTTTATAAGGACTCCATACTTTCTGTATTTTGAGTTGCATACCTCTAGATCTGGCTCTCGCATGTGGATATCGACCTCCTTCATCATTGTAACAGTTCTGTGCATTTCTGGAATTAATAGAAGCATCATTTTGTGACTATTCTCGATCCTAACATGTTTGCATTCCTCCTTCTCTGCTTTTCTTGTTTATTGTGTGTTGGTTGTGCTATTTTAGGTCCCTTACAGTTCCATATTTAGTTGTGTTCCATGAGAATGATCTGGTGAATACGTGTTTCATTATGCTACTCGTTCCTAGCCTCCTTTCACACATTTCCTTTCATTCTCGCTCAGAATAGATAGTGTTCATCCCTCTTTTCTAGTGCTATCACCTTTTTAGTGTAGTTCCTTTCATGTTATCCTTCTATCCCTGGTCCCTTGGTATCATTAGTTTAGTTTTCCCTTCCAGCATTAGTAGTAACAGTAGCGGTAAAATAGATAGAGGAACCAACCTTCTCCGGAGATCCGTCCCAAGTGCGCAAGGTCCCACAACTTGGGAACAGTTCCATTGTGGTCTCAAACACCTCGGCCCTCCTGAGATATAAGATGTGGGTGCACGTTTGATCAACCAAAACAGCCCTGGATATATATGAATAGAGACTCAAGGAGGAAAATGAATCCTCAAGATTCAAAGCATATGTGATATTCTTGCATGAAAATATTCCAAGAGAAATATTGAAGGACACGCCTTTATTTTTGTACTTTTTGCACTTGTTGTGGACATGAGAAAGTTTCTTACACAACTCAGACATCACTATTTTATCATTGAGATATCTGGGGATATTGCGAGGAGTGAGGTCAAATCCTGAAACTTGTATATAGGAAAAGGTGGATAATTAAGTGAAATAACATTTGTATTTCCCAATCAATTTTGTGACTTCAGAAGGTAACCTTAGTTCTAGATTACCTTCTAATAATCAGATGATGAAAATGGTGAATGCATCATTTACCATGGAAAAATGATGATTGTTTTCTTTAAGAGTACATTGAGGGTACCTTTCATAAGCTAGTTCCTTCTGAGAAACATTTTGAGTAATATTTAGGCCTTTGAATGTCCTTGTGCTAGTAAGAGCATACACTAGGTACAAGGTCATGATGAACCTCTTTACAACTAAAAATTGGAGCAAATATTGGTTAAGGTTGTTGATTATGATTTGTCCCCAATCTACAACTTGGTTTCCTTCAATGGAAACAAAGATGAATTTTTCCATCCAGTCTTGAAATTATTTTGTTGTGTCCTCACTCATTACCCTACTGATCAAGATGATTTCATCTGAATACCCTTCGTGAAACTCACTTCTTGAAAATTTTATCAGCATACAGGAAGGTTTCCTACCTTGTTTCAACCATGATCCCAGTGTGAAGCCTTAGAGGTAGGATTTAATTTTCACCCACTCATGAGATACAAACTCTTTCAATATTATGACCATGTTGTTGCCAGTTGGAATTCACATATATTATGAAATTTCTTTCAAGGTGAGCACTGCAAGGATGGAATTTTCATCCACCCTTATTATTTTGGAATCCAGTTCATAGTGTTGAGCACATGCTAGCACCAATTCTGTAATTTTTATTGACAAAGGATGGAATCATGTTGTAAACAACCCACACATGAAAATATTCTCTTCATCAGGATCTCTTGTTCCCCTGAGTATCTTACTTTTTACTTCCTCTACGTCCATGTGGATAACATCATTTTCACCCACACTCAGATATTAAGTGACCAATGTTTAAATAGGTTCCATCACAAAGAGTTTTAACTTCATGATTTCAAAAATCAATAAGATAAGTGAAAATTAAGCTAACGATAACTTTATGCACTATAATCTGACACTTTCTATTTTTGGAAGGTGGAGTTAGGAGCAGTTATTTTGGGAAATTTTGTTTTTTTCTCAAACCTTGATCTCTAGAGCCCCTACTACACATTTATTACCTCCATTAAGGATCATTTTATATTTTTAGAAATTTGATATTTTGGGATAGTTAATTTTTCAGAACCTTTTATTTTTAGTAAGTTACTTCTTTTACCCTATTTGTTATTTTTCATTGTTTAGATGTTCTGAGTGATGTGAGTTTATTGTTTTGGGAGACTTACTATTTTTTGGCATATCAATGTATAGCTCACTTTATATTTTTATTAAGTGATCCTACCAATGTCATATTGCAATGAAATAAGATTCACTAGATTCAGCTCCACACCAGGATCTCGTGCTCCAATTTTCACTATGTTTCTCTTACTGGAACTCTTGGAAATTGAAAAGGAAATTTTTAGGTGTAGGGTTTCATATTTTTTTTGTAAACAAACTAGGGCATCATTTGGTACACAGATACAGTCATCTCAAAGGAACTTGGGAGTATAACAATATGTGAAAATATTAATGCAAAATGGTTTTTTGGTTAATGAGATATGAAGAAAATTTATTTTTCAAGGTTACGAATTCTATGGAATAATTTTTGAAGCATCTTTGGTATATTCTGATGTTTTTAGAGGTTTTGCAAAAACATATATGTTCGATGATCAACCTATGGTGAAGAAATGACTTGAAAATAAGATATAACCCACTTTTATGATGTCCTCCCTGACCATGGTTTGAACTTGGGTGGAATATGAGTTTAATATGAAGTAAAGATTTGGTTTATCATGGTGCAAAGGGAAAAAGGGACAATAGGGGCAGCAAAGTGTGCCTTGAAGAAAGGTGAGGACACGTGTCAACATGAGGGAGAGGGTTGGTGAGATGGAATAACTAGATAAGTACCCTGCAAAGCTAGGAGAGGTCATGTGAGTGACTATTAGTGGGGCATGGGGCCTCAATGCATTTTCTTGTCCCATATTTCACCTTGGGTGCAAAGGGACAAGAGGGATAGAAAAATGCACCTTACCCTATTTGGAAATTCACTTTTAGCATCAGGGGATGAGAATGGGCATGAGGCACATTTTCTTTTTCCCTATTTTCCCTTAGGTGTAAAGGGAAAAAAGGGACACCAAAGTGTGCCTTGGAGCAAGGTGATGACAGGTGGCACAATAGAAAATTGGCTAAGTATTGGAAATAGTCACCTCTAACTCAACTCGAGTTGACTTGACTACTCATGAGTGGTTGGATGGTTACAAATATGCCATGGGGAAAAAATTTATGTAACCTTTGTCCCCTAGGGTGAAAAGGGACAAAAGGGACAGCAAAATGCACCTTACCCAATTTGGAAAGCTAGTTTTTACATTGGCTTTCTTAAAATATCCAATAAACATAAAATCTTCACCCTTAGAGCTCTAGATGGACTTTTGAGATGAAATTTTATACGATTCTATATCCAAAGACCATTATAAGACCAATGGAATATGTTTTAAACCTAAAATATTTATATAAATCAAAAATTATCTCCTTTGTGATCAGGACAATGAAGTACACCTACAAATTTTTAACTACCTCAAGAAAACATTGAACCTTAGATCAAATTTGATTCTTCCACTATGTAGAGGATTACTCTAGATTTCCATTTTCTATTTTATTACCTTATAACTCCTTACAGAGATCCCAGAATCAGCCAAATAAGTCCATGTTCATATTTTGACTACTCATTCCTTACACCTGAAACCCCACTTTTGCACAGACTCTCCCAAAACCATAAAATATTTCCTAAAATTTCCTAAAGCACTTCCAACACATTAAAGTCTCTCCAATGCCACCTTCGTATTTTTATGAGCTTTTAAAACCTTCCCAGAAGATGCACAAATGGCTTAAAATGGCCAAAATTGGTCTTTCTAATCCTGTCGGAGAACTAGTCTTCTTATGTATTTTGTTGAATGAAAAAAGTGAGCTTATCACATAACTTTTGGAAATAAGACAAGCTTATTTAGTGTATTGGGGGGACCTACAAGGTCAATATGATCGTGACACAAAATACAACCAGTCAAGAGATGGATTCGGGAAGCATTTTGAAGCATGTTTTCACTTTGTGGCTTGGATATCATGGATCGAAATTTATATTTTTGGGCTAGTAATTTCACATGAAAACATGTATGAAAAATGATAAAGAATGCTAGGAACCATAGTAACATGATAAAAAAAAGGTGCAACATATATAAGTATAAGGAAGCAAGAGTACATCCAATCAAGACCTAAACAAACATGTTTTTGGATTTTTAATTACAAAAATATGTGAAAGAGAACAAGTAGAAGGGGCGGAAAAGGATGTCTCATGTGTATGTGTGTAAATTGAGGTTCGTCTAGGTAAGGATTCCCTGAACAGTAAAGTATGAACTAGGAGCAAGAGTTCATCATCCGGTGGTGTGAGTGGATTAGGATGCCCCCAAATTTGAATGTCAAAAGGATCTATGTGAGATCATCAAGAATATCATCTAATCCTAGAACAAATCCAAAGGGGGTTTGTTGAGATGTATAGTATGCAAAGCATTTGGGTTTACCTATGAAAAAAAATGAGATGTGGATATCATACATGCCCATAGCATATTCCTCGTTAGTGAATAGTGTATCATGGTACTTGAGTGTATTCCATCATGTCACATTAGGAGAATAATTAGAGAACGAATCATTGTAAATAGTAATATGCTTGGAAGCAACTAGAAAAGTGAGAAAAGTATTATGTCGATCAATAGTACAACCAATGTAACTAAGCTGAGATTTCCTAAGAGTGGGGGGAGAAGGAAAAGGGTCAAGTGTAACCCAAAATTTCATGTGGAAGACACATGGGCCAAGAGATTCTAGGAGGAATATATAGCCTTGATATTGAGGGTGAGTCACAAGCAAAGGGATGATATTAGTATAAGTAAATCACAATTGGGTGAAACCTTCATGTGTGCAAACATTTTTCAAAACAATTAGGGTCATAAGGGACATGCTACCAATACTTGTGATCAATGTATAATGTGCAAGTAAAGTAAGTAAAAATGGGAAATGATATAGGAGAAGAGGTAATAGTAACATTACAACCATGACTACTATATGAGGAAAGGAGGGAGGGGGGATAGGATCTAGATCATGTACGGTATTTGAATAAGGAATCATAGTATTAGTTGTGGATTGGGTAATGGGGGATTTGACTTGATATTTACACGAACGAGTAGCAATATAGTGATTATGAAAAAGAAACTCATAAAAATCAATGGAAGTGAAATCCAAAGCACATAAGGTATCATCAGTGAGCTCTACGATATCAACAAAATCATCATCAGAATCATCAGTCTCTGTGTGGAAGTATTGTTTATAATTTTCTAGGGGCTTAGAAATATATGTGGAAGGTGTATGAGAGGATATGGAAGGAGAGATGAGATCAATAGTGTGATTCTAAATGGAGTCAGTAATGGGAGGTGGTGATATATAATTGGAACTTATATACTCCCCAATATCATATGTATCAAGATTGTGCGAGGGGAATAGGTTTAGCTAGGGGGATAACCAGGGAGGTGGTAGAGACCATGCAGAAATACTGAGAATCATTCAAGATCAACAGTAAGATTATATACTTAGGCATCAAAGATAAACTTAACATAATGATGGACTTTAGAAGGAATAGTTTACATAACATGGATCCAGGGATGACCAAGGAGTAGATTGAATTATAATGGGGCATCTAGGACATAAAAGGGGGTGTGAATATTATGGGGTCCTAATTGGAAATTTAAAGTGATAGTACTAATGCATGCATGAGTAGTAGTATCATAGCCACGGAACAACAGTAGTAGACTTTTCAATTTCACTATAAGGAATGTGGATTTGGGAAAGTAATGATATAGGACAAATATTCAATACGGACCCATTATCGATAAGTACGCACTTAGTTTGGAAATTTTGAATGTGAGCCATGATAAGAAGAGGAGGAGAATCGTTGAAAGAATTGGGAGTAATGTCCTCATCAAAAAATGTGATAGAATTGGTAATTTTCTTGAAAGAATCCATGAGATGGGAAAAATCTACTGGAGTTTCATCACTTCATATTTGAATAAAGTGAAGGGTGGCCTTTAAAGTGTGGTGAAAATCAAGGGCCTGACACAATAGATCAAAGAGAGATATCTTATTTGGGGTATTCTTTAATTTCTCAATGATATCATGGGTTTTGGAAGGAGTAGCTGGTTATGGAAGTTGTGTGCTAATAGGAGGAGGAATAGAGGTAGGAAGCTATAACAGTGCCTTATTACAGTAGGTGGTGACAACATTGATAGAGGGAGATGCAAAAACATTTTTATAGAGAGGTGGATGTTGTGCAACAACATGGATGTAGTCAAATATGATGATGTCTGGTGAATAAACATGGGTAGGGATGAAGTTAAAATAATTAGCCATGATCTCATATGAACAAAAGGAATGTAAATGAATTCAAGATGTAGACACAAAATCACACACTTTAGGAATTATTTAATCTTGATCTCATACTACTATTCATATGGTTTTTGAGTAAAGAAAGTACCAATTAACCCATGTCCTTTGGCCATTTTACTTTTCTTTTTGTCGTCATTTCTAACCTCCCGCAGCTACTCACCCAGTCAGTTCTACCATTTGGTGTCATTTTATCTTTGACTGGGGTGCCCACTCCAGTACTGGGGCACCCCAGGAACCCTAGTCCCATCTAGGGGACCATGTACCTTTTTACACTTTCCCACCACATTTTGGGCACGTTCTAGGCATTCGAGCTTTCTATCTTTTTAGTGGTTGGATTTTTTAGATTTAATTATGAAATTAGAACAAGAGAACCATATAAATAAAAATTTATGAGACCATGATGAGGGTACCAAGAACAAATCACTACTATCATCACCTAAGTTTGCATCCATCAAAGGCTTTATTTGTATCTATTTAGCTCCATCACAGGGCAAAAGGGTGGTTCATCTGTATCACACTACATTGGAGGGAAGTTTATTCTACTCCATCCACCATTTTATTACATTTCTACACATAGTTATTGATCACTACTTTCACAAAGTGCAACTGGCACAAGAGTACCTAGGGCATGATTACACACACACACATAGAACTACATTCGGCCTCAGATGTAGAGCAGTGCTCAGTTAGTAAGTCAACCATTGTGGCCATTGAGGACAATCTGAACCCTTCATATGCATATTTATTTTTTAGGGGTATGATGTTTGTCTTAGGGTTTTGTAGGTCTCATCTTCGTTTCTGATTTACAACGACATCCAGTGCAGTCCAGTGACACCAACCCAATAGGAAGTGAAGGAATACCATCATTCAGTGACATCTCAAAGGAAGGTTACATAGCTTTTTCACAGACCAATGTGCCCAAATCTCAAACAAGAATGCCCCAGGTGCACCAGTCCAGCCTACTACTCCAGATCTATGTTTTCTAGAGGTTATGTGTGGTCATTCCTGCATTCTATTTATCTAGTTCTCTCTATGACATAGTCTTGAATAGTCTTCAAATCAGCTAATCTCTTCCTAACCCTCTTTTCTCATTAGGGTTTCACATTTCTACTTGCTTAGTGGATTGGATTACTTTCTTTATTTACTTAGCTTTTATTTATTGATCTTCTTAATATTATATTAACTTAGAATAATTCCACATTTTATTTAATCATTCTTCTTGTTATTACTCGCATTCATGTTGATATACATCCTGGCTCAGTATATCAAACTTTTGTAGATGCATTTTCTCAACACATAGCATTCAATTCTAATCTTCTAGTTGATCTTAACACTTTTGACAATGACCCACCTTTGCATATCATGATTCGCATATTCAATATCGATATTAAGTGTACTTTAGTTGAAAATAGTTCTGAACTGAACTTATGTCCCATGTCATTTATTGAGAAGATATGCCTTTCCACTCATGATGTTATTCCATCATCTCTCTCATTTAGTGCATATGATGGTTCAATTTTCCCATGCATAGGTCACGTTGTTCTTCCTATTATTGTAGGGCCTAAAAATATCCACACATTATTCTTCGTCATTAATTTTCCAGCCTCATATAACTTTTTTCTTGGTAGGCCATGGCTTCATGTCATGCGATTCGTTTCCTCCATTATACATCACTGTGTCAAATTCATACATAAGGGTGTTGAATTTATTGTCCTTTATCACCATGACACTTACAAATATTGTGATTGAGATCCTAATACTAATATTCCTATTTTGTGCACTAATATTACTAAAGAACCTCAATTGATGGATGAACTACCTCATTTGCTAACACTTAAAGGTGGAATTTTTGTTATAGATGCAATCTCTCCTACGCTACCTACAACTAATGTTGTTATGATTCCTTATTAGGGGCTTGTCCAACCTATGGATGTCACTCTATCACCTACGCCTTCATATATACTGCCTCCACTACCATGCCCACCTTTTACTTGCACACTTTTCATGAATAATTTATATTGGGAATATATTCTATTTGATCCTACTTGTGATGACACTATATGCACACAAGAGGGTTTGTCTCAATTAGGCTTTTCTTTTTAGGACCTTTATCCTAAAACCGTACGCTCCTCATTTTTATTATGGTTTTGTTTACATCACAGCCATTTATGGCCTTTGTGTCTTTCACCTTATAATATTTCTCACACGTGATCCTCGATCTGCTCCACTTACATTAGGGAAATTATAGCTTGATTACATTGGGGGAATGTTTGATCTTGATCATATAGAAATCTCTTTCCCCATGCCTTTTGGTCATGTCTTTATTTACAATAGTTCCTTTCTTGGCTATATGCAAAATCTCACTCAATGGTATGCATACGGTTTTCCACTTCATCCTTTCACTGATGAGGAATATGTCATGGGTATGTACAACTTACGCCTCAATGGCTCATTACTTGATCAACCAGACATTATTGCTTATCAAGTAACCAATGCTTATCCATTTGACTATGACCCTGAAAGTGATGATCTTTTAGATGGCATTACATGATTGCATCCTTCATCTTACATACACAGGAACATAGCATCCAACACATTCCCCCCTCTCATGTTAGCATCACAGCATCTGCCATTTTTTTATATTCATACATCAATTTCCTCACGTAGATGTATTCATCTATGCTTTAGTGTCGTCATTTCTTGATGACACACTCTTGTGCTTCGGTTCACACTTGACTGTTGAGGGCTATAACTACACATGAACCCCACACACTCCACCATAGGAATTACACATCTTACATCATATATTACCTAGTTTACACATCACGTGGTCATATTTTATCATCACATATAATATGTACATCCACAGGTACGTGTTACACTCACTACCCTATGATTCACTCTAGTTCCTCGGTCCATACTCGATTGTCGAGGGTTTACCAATAAAATGGACTTTATCATACTCACACGTTCAACATTCAACCTTCTATCATGTGACATTACTAGGTTAGTGACATACGCTATAGGATAATATGTCACCTATTCCTTTATCTTGTAGTGGTACATGCTTTAGGCTACATCACCACTCCATCTATTTGTCTCATTGTAATATAAGCTTTAGGCTACATCATCATGTGTTCATCTCTAGGTCACATATCATAGCCATACATACACACTCATCATAGCATGCTACATACCACACACTTTTTGACCATTTCCTGATGATGTACTCTCATTTTTTATTCATTCTTGACTATTGAGGGGGCATACCAAATGATCCTCACTACATACACTTCCATTCACTCGGGGGGCATGCAGGTCCTATCATCCATCTTATATTCCATTCCATCTATCCACAACATATTGTATATCTTGTATGTTTGTACTTTTGCTCACATTTGCTTGTATATGTTCACTTTATTACACATGCTAGCTAGATCTCTTATATGTGATTACATTTACTATACACACATGCGCATTCACATCTTTTTCTAGTTTTAATCGTAGATACAAGTCTCTCACACGCAACATCAATGCTCGCCTCCTACCACTCCTACAACGGTTGATTGGGGACGTCCACATTCATCTCTTATAGGTGTTATTGTTTCATTTTGTTTCATAGCACACTACTTTATTTGGTTATACATACTTTTGACATATGGGTTATGTTATCCAAAATTCACCCCCCAGGGTTAATTTGATAACAGACATCAGAATTCTCAAGTCCCAGGTAGATAAATTGATTCAGGGAAAAAAAATCATGTTTCTAGGGTCCCTTCAGAAATTTTTCTAACTTCCCTGTCCAGGTCGAAGAGAGCAAGCTCTGAGAAAATGCGAGAAGGTTGCAGAAAATAAACTTGGGCCAAGAAAAATCGTGAAAATTGGCTAAGTCCTAGTCCTTGCAACAGTAGGGACGTGTGGGACAGAAAGACGCGGATCGGCCGAAAGGCCTCTAAGCAGTCTGGAAGTGATAGGGACATCTGGGACAGAAGTACGCGGCGGGTGCGAAAAGCTGATCCGACCGAAAGAGGAAGAAAAATGACTAACTGCTGAGCGGGACAGTTCAGGACAAGAGTACGTGAAGGACGCGGACCGGCTGGTTCGGCCGAAATGAGAACAGGCGGCCCACTAAGCAAATGGGACATTTGGGCCTTGAAGACGTGAACCGCCCGGATCGGCCGAAATGGAGAACTTCAGTTTGAAACAATGTGGGACAAGTGGGACAAAAGGACGCGAATAGGCCGGATCGGGCGAACCGGAAGAATTTGTCCCACGAAGCACTGGGACATCCGAGACGAATGGATGTGAACCAGCCAGTTCAGCTGAAACGAGAATTTTCAGCACAAGGGCATCTGGGACGAAAAGACGCGGTGGACGCGAAAGAGCCAGCAGACCCGTGGACCAACCAAGAGATGACACGTGTCACAAGGGAAAAGTCCAAGGGTCAAAGGGGCAAGGTTTGAAGTGCTGGCTCGAGCCAATAGGAATTGGACATGTGTCCAATGGAGTAGGAAAGTGCAGAGTTTGAGGGGGGGACTTAGAAATTTTGCAAAAAGTCTTGGGCCCAAAGTTTAAAAGACAAGGTTGACCCCGCGCCCTGTCCTCCAACTAGATCATGCCACGTGTCGTACAAGTGGCGGGGAAGCGGGGAAAAAGTGAAAAATGTTCCAAAATCATCAAAAAGGTCAAAATTCAAAGAAAGCCCGCCGAAAGGCAGAGGAGAGAGAATCACACGACCAATCAATGCGTGCCACATGTCATCCAGGTGGCAGAGCGCGGAAAGATTTCAAAAAACACGTTTTCACCTGTTTTGTGCCCTAAAACTTCATACCTCCATAACTTTCGATCCAGAGCTCGGATTTGCACGTTCCTTATATCAACGGAAATCTTATGAAATTCTCTGCATGATTCTAGGATCAATCTCAAATTTTAGTGCAGTATGGAGAGAGAAAATTGAGAAATAGACAGCAGAAATAGAGGCCTATACATTCGGTGTTGAACAACCTTGTCAATGGGTAAGTTCTACACCATCATCTGGTTTTTCTCTTCCCATTACTCAAGCAGCATCATCTCATTTGGACTTGCAAATTTTAAACTCTCCATCTGCTGTCCCAAATGTTGATCCCATGTCTCCACCTCTCAGTCTTCCACCACACCTCAATTATTCTTTCCTTTTTCCTTCTAAACAGTCGTCCCCTCCACAAGAGCTAAATGAAATACCTCCCACTCCAAAAAAACAAGAGGTTTCACCTCCTCCACCACCATAAAAAAATGTCAAATCAGTTGAGTTACAACCCATCCCTCCTCTTGCATTCCCAAATCCATGTTGGGTGACAATCAGAATGCCAGTCAAGGAAAACAACAGCAAAAGAGAAGCCAAACAAAGATGAAGAAATTCAAAGTTTGAAGAGTTGGGCTCTTAGATTTGGGATGACAAAGATCCCCTTGATGGTTAAACCTACAGAAGAGGCTAAGGTTGAACAAATGGTGGCCAGGGCTGATTTTGTTGCAGCAGAAGAAGAAGATCTTGCAGTCCCAACTTGTCCTCTAGAGCAGTAGATTGAAGAGTTTGACTTGACAAACTTCATGCTGGAGGAAGAGTTCAATCAAGAGCAAGATTGTCTTCAAACATTGGAGGAAGGAGAAGCTGCTCCAAATCCAAAAGAAGAGGAGCACATTCCAGTTGTGGGGGAGAAAATTGTAGATCCAAGAGCTCTGAGCACAAAGCAGGCTACATGAGAACCTTCAGTTCTTCTTCTTTTGCTTCACCTCTCTCAAGTTCCAGTGCTGAAGAGGAGTTTGACCTCTCAAACTCAATGTTGAAGGGAGAAAGAAACCATGGTGGTCAAGTTACAGATCAAGAGGACACCATGGAGGAAGTTGAACATTTGCAGCAGGATAGCCATGACGTAGTTTATCTGTCAGATTTGGAGGACTATTTTGATGGAGAAGAGTCGGTTGAGTTTCCACCATTCTCTCTTTCATCATCCACATTCCAAACACAAGAGTCTTCTGTCATGAAGGAGAACATTCAATTGCAGCAGCCTGCATCTTATAACTAGCTCTTCGGAATCAAGATTGGAAGATTTTAATCTTTCATGTTCTTCATTGGAGGAGTTCATTCAAGAGCAAGATTGTCTTCAAACATTGGAGAAAGGACAAAGGAATTTCACCATTGCTTCCACACCATCCATTCAAGAGGGTCTACAAGAAGACTCCATTTTTGGGGTTGAAAATCACAGCAATGGGTGTACTCAAATGGACCATACCTTGCCCAATCAGGTATTTGGCTTCATTAGAGCCAAAGGAGAAGTCACAACCAGTCATGCTTACTTCTGAGCATGAGGGTGAGCTACAAAGTACCAAGGATCAGCTATCATACCTCTTCAATCCAAATGCAGAGAAACTAAAAGGGGTATTGAATTTATCCTTCAGCAGATACCTTGATGATTTGGGTGGAAGACCAGCTTCTTGTTGATTTTCCATCTCATCCTAACAGCCATGATTAGCTGCCAAATCAATTGCATGGCTGCCACTTTTGAGAAAGGGAAGCTATTTCTCACAACCAATTGTAGGGTTTGTTTAGCTTGCTTTTGCTCCCAGTTACAGTAGAGTAGGTAGGTTTGCTTTCAATAGAAGAAGTGCTTGTGCACACTCTGCATGTTCCATTTGGGAGCATGTATGTTTTTCAGTTCTGTACATAGTTTTGGTGTTGTTAGTTCTGCTCTTGCATAGTTTGTTTCAGTGGCATTTTGGTGAGAACAACTCCATGTCCGGTGGGTTTCAAGTGGCTCAGAGGGAAGTTTTCAAAGTTCAGATCAGTTGCAAGTTACAACTCAGGACTCCATGCCCAATGGATGCTTCAGGCAACTGGTAACTTCATATAGCAGGCAGATGACCCCATTGAGTCGCCAAATTGCTATCCAAAATTCACCCCCCCAGAGTTAATTTGATAACATGCATCAGAATTACTCATGTCCCAGGCAGATAAATTGATTCAGAGCCGAACATCATGTTTCTGGGGTTCCCCTCAGATTTTTTCTAACTCCCCTGGCCGAAGAAGGAAAGAGCAAGTTCTGAGAAAAGGTGCGAGAAGGCTGCAGAAAGCAAGCTTGGGCCAGGAAAAATCATGAAAAATGGCCAAGTCCTAGTCCTCGCAACAGTCGGGACGTGAGGGACAGATCTGGGCGCGAATCGGCCGAAAGGCCGCCAGGCAGTCCGCAGGTGTAAAGGAACATCCGGGACAGAAGTACGCGGCGAGCGCGAACCACCCGAATCCGGCCGAAAAGGAGAACTTTCGCACTAACTGCAGTTCGGGACATGTGGGACCAAAGATACGCGAACCAGCCGGTTTGGCCGAAATGAGAACAGGCGGCCCGCTAAGCAAATGGGACATTTGTCCCTTGAAGACGCGAACTGCCCGGATCGGCCGAAATGGAGAACTTCAGTCCGAAACAATGTGGGACGCGTGGGACAAAAGGATGCGAATAGGCCGAATCGGGCGAACCGAAAGCCAATTTGTCCCACGCAACGCCACTGTGTCATCCGGGACGAATGAGGGACGAGGAAGCGGCCGGTTCGGGCGGATTGGGAAGTTTTCAGTCCCAAGGGCAGTCTAGGACGAAAAGGACGTGCTGGACGCGAAAGAGCCGGAACACCCATGGACCAGCTAAGATCATGACACATGTCACAAGGAGAAAAATCCAAAAGTCAAAGGGGCGAGTTTTGAAGAGGTCAGCCCGAGCCAATCAGGAAGAGGACATGTGTCCTATGGAGCAAGGAAGTGCAGAGTTCGGGGGGGGACTTAGAAATTTTGCAAAAGGTCTTGGGCCCAAAGTTTAAAAGACAAGGTTGACCCCGCGCCCTGTCCTCCAACCAGATCATGCCACGTGTCATACAAGTGGCGGGGACCCGGGAAAAAGTGAAAAATGTTCCAAAATCATCAAAAAGGTCAAAATGCAAGGAAAAAACCCGCGGGTGAGCGAGGAGAGAGAATCACGCAACCAATCAATGCATGCCATGTGTCATCCAGGTGGCAGAGCACGGGACAGAATTTAAAAATCACGTTTTCGCTTGTTTTGTGCCCTAAATCTTCAGATCTCCATATCTTTTGATCCAGAGCTCGGATTTGCACGTTCTTTATATCAACAGAAAGCTTATGAAGATTATCTATATGATTCTGGGGTCAATCTTAAATTTTGGTGTAGTCTGGAGAAATAAAATTGAGAAACGGCTCTGACGCGTGTTCATGGCCAGAAGTGACATTTTAGCGACCAAATTTAATGCAGAATGGGTCGCATTCTCCTCCAGCATCGGTCAGAAGTGATGGCTTAGGGTATGGGTTTGTAAGGTTCCCCATGCTGTTTTAATACATCTGCAGTCAATGAGGCTTGGGCTTACATGTTTTCCCACGTTTTCTGTCTCCTGGGCTCGACCCATGTAATGTATAAATCTAGATTTGGCTCATTTTAAAAGGGGGATTTTTACAAGTTGTTCATCGGTTCGGCTCTGCCCTCCCTTCTTTTCTTCTCCAGGGTTGAAAATGGAGTTTGAACCTCCTCCCTTGCTCTGTAATGGAATTTTTTTGCCTTTTACTATTGAAATGATGTTCTGTGCAAACTTCTGGAGCAACAAAAACGTGTTTTGTGATGCATCTGTCCATCCTTGCTCGTTTTTCGCTTGTTTCTCCTCTTGCCTCTCTTCATTTTAGGTATTTGTGCATGTTTGAATGTTCATTGCAGGTTTGGAGCTGTGTTCATGGAGTTTTGGGACATTTTCTATGTGAAATCTATCCTTGGGCCTGTGATGCATCTGTCCATCCTTCCCATTTCTCACCTCTCTTTGTTCCATGGCAGTTTTGATAGATGTCCAACATTCTCCTTCTCTGGTGTATCACCGTTTTAGTGTAGGATTTTTTTGTTATTCCCTTCTCTCTCTCTCTCTCTGTCTCCTTGGCATGGTTAGATTAGGATTAGATTAGCTTGCCTACACTAGAATAGCTCGTGGCAGGTAGTTTAGGAGCAGGAACCAGCCTTCTCTGGAGATTCCTCTCTCATTTTCACAAGTCCCACGCTTGTAGAGAGGTTTCAATGTTGTGCAATCACACTGGATGCCTAGAGTGATCAACCTAGAAGCCTGATCTGCATCCAGGGGTGTTGTGATTCTGTAACAACAGGACCTTCATTATAAAAGGCTCCTATATGCTTGGTTTCAACTAACCTTTTACGAGAACTTGTGAGAACATGTCAAATTCACAAATTATACTTAGCCATTGATCATGGGATGATCTTTGGGATTGCAAATCCTTTTGTACCAAAAGGTAACTTAAGTATGATGAAGGTGTTATAATTCATTCAACCTATATACTAGCCTAAAATTGTTTAGTGGTTTACAGGATTGTAAATCTTGTAGTGTACCACGGTCAAGTAATCTATTGGCATATGACTATCTCATTTAACATTAAGGGGGTGATGTTATAACATAATGGTTAAGTGGGTTGGCCACCCACTTAATTAAATATCGGTCCAATATTATACTATAGGTTAAATATTTAATAATAAGAAATATTTATATTTCTTATCAAATATTCAAACCTAGGGATATACTTTAGGTTAAATATTTAATAATAAGAAATAGTTATATTTCTATTATTAAATATTTTAAACCTTGGTATATGTGTCAACCATTTAGGTTGAAAAGGTGGGTCGGGAGATATACCCGATCACCTCATATAAAAAGGACTTTGGGTCCTCATTTGATATATTGCAAAATATATATCAAAGGTGTTTTTACCCTTATGATTAGGGTTTCTTAATGAGGGGTTAATTTATGTGGATGTAAAAGGGTTCTCTACAATAAAGGTTATTTTTCATAGTGGTTTTTTTACCTTCAAGTTTTCCGCTATAAATCCTACGTCGCATGTTATTTACTTTCTGTAAGTATTTCTTTATTTGTTATGAAATATAGTGTGATGTTTATTTATTTAATATTGCATAGTTATTAATGTTGTATAATTTAATTGATTAAATCCGTAGTTAATAGAATCCTCAAATTCTATCATAGTTTTCAGTTTTTTTCCATGACAAAGTGGGATATACAGTGAGTGGGTTCAGACCAGTCTATAGAACTCCCATACACAACGGATTTTATAGGACAAGTTTTCGTTAGCATTTTGGGGAGTAATTATATGTTGGGGGATACAACAGAACCTTCCTCTCTACACTACTTCGGCCAGCTAATGGCATCGAATCACCCAAAAAACCAGGTAGTACAAACATTTGTTCATACATCTCTCAGGGAAGTAGTTACAAGTTGGAAAATAAAGTAGCTTTCTCCCTACACTTCTTCGACCACAGTGGTGTGAGATCTCCCAAAAAACTTACACTTCATCGATAGTTATAGGATATCCTTTCTACACCCTTTTTCTCATCACAAATCAGGTGCACATGTTCCTTTTTCATTTTTCATACTTTCATTTACAGTCTTTTTACTATATACATGTGTCTTTACACATGGTTTTTACATATATACATGTGTATTTGAATACTTGATCATCTTCTCTTTTGCATGTTTGTACGTATGGGAAGAAAGTAGTCAATAACAACTACAACAAAGGTAATAAAAAACAACAGTAGCAACAACATTTTGCGGCAGCATTCACCTCATACTAACATGTAGGTATGTCACACACATTGGCATCTACACATGTGTTTCCTGCCCTAGGTTCACTCTCATCAATTTTTACGCTTTTGCATCTTTAGTTTCCATGCTCCACTATTTTCTCATTCCACACTTTTGTATGGTCCATTGGCATGCTTTCTACATCACTCTACATGGACATCAGGTACGCATCTCTATCTACTTTATATTACTGAGTGTTTCATTCACCAACATAAAGTGGGGGAAAATTTAGACACAAAATCATGCACTTTAGATATTATTTAATTTCGGTCTCATTCTACTATTCATATGGTTTTTGAGTGAAGAAAGTACTAATTAACACATGTCCTTTGGCTATTTTACTGTTGCTTATTGTCGTCATTGTCGACCTCTCACATGTACTCACCCAATCAGTTTTTGTCATTTGGCATAATTTTATCTCTGATTAGGGTGCCCAGCCCAATACTTGGGCGCCCTAGGAACTCTGGTCCCATTTGGGTCACCTTGATCCTTTTTACACTTTCCCGCCCCTTTTTGGGCACTTTCTAGTTGTTGTTTGAGTTTTTTGTCTTTTTAGTGGTCATCCTCTTCGGAATTAATTACAAAATTAGAACAAGAGAACCATATAAAAATAAATTTATGAGACCATAATGAGGGACCAAGCACTAAGCACTACTATTATCACCTAAGGTTACATCCATCAAAGGCTCCACTTGCATCCATCTAGCTTCATCACAAGGCACAAGGCCGATTCATCTACATCACACTACATAGGAAGGAAGTTTATTCTATTCCATCCACCATTCTATTACATTTCTACACATATTTATTGCTTGCTACTTTCATAAAGTGTGACTGGCACAAGAGCACCTAAGGCATGATTACAGACATACACACACATAGAACTACATCATGTCTGAGATGTAGTGTAGCACTCAGTTACTAAGTCCACTATTGTGACTACTGAGGAAAGTCTAAGCCCTTCATATGTATCTTTGTTTTTTATGGGTTTGATGTTTGTCGTGGGATTTTTACAGGTTTCTCCTTCATCACTGATTTCCAATGACATACTGCACAATCTAGTGAAGTTAGTGTGATAGGAAGCGAAGGAAAAAAATCATTCAACAACACCTCAAAGGAAGGTCGCAGAGCTTTTTCACAGACTAGGGTGTCAAGATCTCATACAGGAGTTCCCCATACTCCCCATTCCTTCTCCAGGCACCCTAGTCTAGCCTATTGTTCCATATATGTGCTTTCTGGAGCTTTTTTGTGGTTTTTTTTCTTTTATTTTTTTATCATCTCTTAACTACGACACAACTCCAAATAGTCATCAAATCAGCTATGCTCTATATAACCCTTCTTGCACTTTAGGGTTTCATATTTTCATAGCTTAAATTGCTTGGGTCATTTTCTTTATCCATTCATTTGTTATTTACTGTTGTTATTGATGTTAGATTAACTAAGAATAATTTCTTATTTTAGTTAATCATTCTGTTGAACCTGAACTCGATCTTCACACTTTTAGGATCCTCAGTCTTTGCTTAAGTCATCATGAGCATTTTCAACCATTGATTATTTTCTTGCACATCCTGATATAAGGCATAGAGTCCAGCATCTTCTTGTTACTACTTGCATTTATGTTGATATGCATCTTGACTTAGTCTATCAAGCTTTTTTTTTAGAAAAAATTTCTCAACACATAGCATTTAATTCTAATATTCTCGTTAATATTAACACTTTTGACAATGACCCACCTTTGCATATCATGATTTGCATCTTTAATATGGGTATCAAGCATACTTTATTTGACAATGGATCTGAACTCAACTTATGTCCCATGTCATTTCTTGAGAAGATAGGTCTTTTCACTCGTGATGTTAGTCCATCATCTCTCTCACTTCATGCATATGATAGTTCAATTCTCCCATGCATAAGTCATGTTGTTCTTCTTATTACTGAAGGGCCAAAAACTCTCCACACATTCTTATTTTTCACTGATTTTCCAGTCTCATATAATTATTTTTTTAGTAGGCCATGGCTATATGTCATGCAATCTGTTGTCTCGGTTTTCATACATCATTGTGTCAAATCCATATATGAGGGTGTTGAATATATTTTCCTTCATGACCGCGATGCTTAAAAAATATTGTGAGCAAGATCCTAATACTACTATTCCTATTCCACACACTAATATTACTAACGAACCTCAACCAATAGATGAACTACCTCATTTGCCACCACTTAAAGGTGTCATTTGTGTGATAGATGCAATTTCTCATATGCCACCTACTACTACTATTTTTATGATTCCTTATCAGGGGCTTTTCCAACCTATGGATGTCACTCTATCACCTACACCTTCACATGTACCACCTCCACTACCACACCCACCTTTTACTTGCACAATTTTCATGAATAATTCATATTGGGAACATATTCCATTTGATCCTGCTTGCGATGACACTATATGCACACATGATGGTTTAGCTCGATTAGGCTTTACATTTGAGGACCTTTATCCTAAACCATATGCTCCTCATCTTTATTATGGGGTTTGTTCGCATCACTGATGCTTATGTCCTTCATGTCTTTCACCTTACAATATTTCTCACACATGAACCTTGATCTACTCCACTTACATTAGGGAAGTCATGGTTGTATTACATTAGGGGCACTCTTGATCATGATCATATATACATATCTTTTTGTATGCCTTTTGGTCATGTCTGTATTTACAATAGTTCCTTTCTTAGCTATATGAAAATATCACTCGATGGTATGCACACGGTTGTCCACTTCCTCCTTTCACTGATGAGGAATATGCCATGGGTATGTACAACTTACACCTCAATGGCTCATTATGTGATCAACCAAACACTATTGCTTATCAGCTAACCAATGCTTATCCATTCGATTATGACCCTGAAAGCGATGATATTTTAGATGACATTACATGATTGCATCCTTCATCTAACATACTTGGGGGGCATAGCATCCAACACATCACCCCCCCCCTCTCATGTTAGCATTAGCATATATCTCTTCTTTTCATTATCATCCACTAATCTCCTTGCATATGCACATTCATCTACACTTTAGCATCGTCATTACCTGATGACACACTCTTGTACTTTAGTTCACACACTTGACTGTTGAGGGGATACTACACATTATGTTGCTTCACACATCTCGCATCATATGTCTTACATCTTACATCATATACTCTACATTTAGTATACATCATTTTGAAATTTTCACATCTACACATCATACATCATATTAGTCATCATCATACATGTATCACACTCTTATGTTCTACAATTCTAACATTCCATAATTCTCATCTTACATACTGCATAGCGCACACCTTACACTATTAGTCTATCTACAAATCTTGCATTACACACAATACATCACATATTACATGTCATATGGTTGTCTCTTATCATTACACACAATACATATTCTTCTACGCGCTGCACTCACTACCCTATGATGCATTCTAGTTCCTCGGTCCATACTCGACTACCAAGGGTTTACCAATCATACACATGTGTTTATCACTCAACCTTCTATCATGTGACATTACTAGGTTAGTGGCATATGCTACAGGATAAATTGTCACCTATTCCTTCATCTTTTAGTAGTACACACTTTAGGCTACATCACCACTCCCTCTATTTATCTCATTGTGATATACGCTTTAGGCTACATCATCACTCGTTCATAGGTTGCATATCATCAACACACATACACACTCATCACAACGCGTTAGACAAAACACACACTTCAACCATTTACTGATGATGAACTCTCGTTTTTGGTTCATTCTTGATTGCTGAGGGGGTATATTAAATGAACCTCACTACATACACTTCCATTTACTCAAGGGCACATGGATCCTATCATCTATATTGGATTTCATTCCACCCATCCACATCATGTTGCATATCTTGGTTTCTTTTACTCTTGTTCACATTTACTTGTATATGTTCACTTTATTACACATTCTAGCTAGATCTCTTATATGTCATTACCTTTATCATACACACATGCACATTCATGTCCTTTTCTAGTTATGATCATAGATACAGATCTCTCACATGCATCATGGATGCTTGCCTCCTACTGTTAGGAAATAAGGGATAAAATAAGCGGAATAATCCCTCACAGAATCACAACAGTAGAAACTAATATGCAGAAATTATTACAGATCTAAAATAAAATTGTAGAATAAAATAACACAACACAAGGAGACAATATTTAACGTGGTTCACCCAATTTCGGCTACATCCACCAAGAATCACTTTCTCAGATTTTATTACAAGCCACCGCTCTCTCAATACAATACCCAGATCCATTTGGAGCTATGCTCAACAAACTCTACAGAATTCACACCCAAATTCAAAACACATCTGCAATACATTTGCTTGTACATCTATCATATGCATAAGACCATATAAATAGACAACTGCTTAAGCAATTTTACAAAACCGTGGGTATCAAAACCATGGGAAAAACCCGTCCCATAAACCTATGGGTCAAAAACTTGCCCATATGAGAAGATCACATTTCCCGATATGTCGGGTGCATTTTTTGAGGCCAAAAAAAAATTTACACCTAAAAAAAAATTTCGGGGGCTACCGGCCCCGAACCCCTGCGAGAATACATGAAAAGTGTATAGTACTCTTAGTGTACAGTCTTCAACACTTTCACACATGAAAAAAGGTTCCATAACCTAATAATCTCCCACTTGGAGACTAGTTTTCCTCTGAGCAAGCTTCTCAACCCTTCACTAGTTTCTGTGAAGACCAACCAAAGCTTAACACAACTTTAGTTTTTCCCTTGTGACCACCTTGGTCATCATGTCTGCAGGATTTTGACTGGTATGAATCTTCTCTAACTTCAACTTCTCTTTCTCCAAAGTTTTCCTAATAAAATGGTACCTTAACTATATATGCTTCATCTTAGAGTGGAAAGCAGAGTTCTTAGCTAGGTGTATAGCACTCTAACTATCACTATGCAACTTACATTCCTCCTGCTTATGCTCAAACTCCTCAAGCAATTTTTGTAACCAAATCATCTCTTTTCTTGCCTCTATTTCAGCAACATACTCAGCCTCCGTGGTTGACAAAGCCTCCAGCTTCTGTAGTTGTGAAATCCAACTCACTGCTGTCCCACCTACAGTGTAAATATAACCTGTCGTGCTCCTCCTACTATCTACATCTCCAGCCATGTCTGAATCTACATAACCACGCAAAGTGGTGTTTGATCCACTGTAGCAAAAAATTTTCCCCATGGTCCCTCTCGAATACCGAAGGATCCACTTTACTGCTTGTTAATGCTCTTTACCTGGATCACTCATAAATCTACTCACAGCTCCCACTGCATGGGCAATATCAGGCCTAGTGCACACCATAGCATACATCAAACTGCCAACCGCTGAAGAGTAAAGTAATTTGGACATCTGGTTTCTTTCCTGCTCTGTCTTGGGACACTGCTCCTTTGATAACTTAAAATGGCCTACCAAAGGAGTCCCAACCGGTTTAGCATCCTACATTTTAAACCTATCCAATACCTTCTTAATGTACTCTTCTTGAGATAAAGTTAGCTTCCGTTCCTTCCTATCCTGATTTATCCTCATTCCAAGGATTTGTCTGGCTGTACCAAAATCCTTCATATCAAAGGATTTGCTTAGTTGTTTCTTAAATACTTTTATTTCCTGCATGTTTTTACCTACAACCAACATGTCATCAACATACAAACATAGGATAATATAACTTCCATCCTCAAATTTCTTTGTATACACGCAATGGTCAGAATGACATCTAATATAACCTTGCTCCATCATGAAGCTATCAAACTTCTTATACCATTGATGTGGAGCTTGTTTTAGGCCATACAAGTTCTTCTTCATTTTACACACCTTCTCCTCTTTACCTTTGACCTCATAGCCCTCTAGTTGCTGCATATATAGTTCCTCCTCCAAATCACCATGGAGAAATATAATCTTTACATCAAGCTGTTCTAAGTGCAAGTATTCTGTTGCAACTATTCCTAGAACAGTTCTAATAGAAATCATTTTTACTACAGGAGAAAATATCTCATCAAAATCTATACCTTGTTTCTGTGCAAACCCCTTGACCAACAACCGGGCCTTATATCTTTTCTTTCCTCCTTCATATTTAACCTCTGTACACCCACTTGTTCTGCAATGCTCTCTTTCCTTCAGGTAGCTTTACCAAATCTCATGTTTAGTTCTCTATGAGAGCCTGATGCTCCTCATCCATGGCTTGCTCCCACTTCTTCCTGGCATCTACCTGCATTGCATCATCAAAGCTCTTTGGTTCTCCACTATCAGTGAGTAATAAATAATAAAGAGCAGGAGAAAAACGTTCAGGTTCTCTTCTTACCCTAGAAGACCTCCTCAATATAGGAGTTTGGGGTTCCTGTTGAGGGGGTTCTTGAACCGATTCATGTGTCACTTTCCCATCTGAAAGATCCTCTACCGCTGCATATTCTTTCTTGGATTCTTCCCTATTTTCCTGCAACTGCTGCTTATACATGACTTTCTCATTAAATACCACATCCCTAGATCGAATGATTTCCTTATCCTTAATACTCCAACATTTATATCTAAAGCCATCACCACCATAACCAATGAAAATACATTTTTCTGATTTAGCCTCTAGCTTGGTCCTATCATCCTTGTCTATGAGAACAAACACCTCACATCCAGAGACTCTAAGAAATGAATAATCAACTTTCTTACCATACCAAGCCTCATTAGGTATGCTTTCATCCAAGGCACTTAAGGGTCCTCTGTTTATCAAGTACATAGATGTGCTCACTGCTTCTACCCAAAAAGAAAGAGGCAGTCCTGCATGTAACCTCATGCTCCTAGCACGTTCCATTATTGTTTTGTTCATCCTTTCTGATACCCCATTCTGTTGCCGAGTTCTTGGAACTGTCTTTTGCCTGCGGATTCCATTCTTAGAACAGTAATCATCAAATTCATTGCTGCAATACTCCCCTCCATTATCTGACCTGAGACATTTTAGCTTAAGACATGTTTCATTCTCTACCAAGGCTTTCCATTTAACAAAAGTGTCAAATACATCATATTTGTTTCTAATACAATAAACCCAAAATTTCCTTGTTACATCATCAATAAAAGTAACATAATAACTTGAACCCCCAAGAGATGATACCTGAGCTGGCCCCCACACATCTGCACCAGCTCTAACTTACTCTCTTTCTTTGTAAGCCCAACCTTGAGAAACCTTACTCGCTTTTGTTTCCCATATATGCAGTTCTCACATAAATCCAAACATGTTCCTATATATCCAAGTAAATTCTTCTTTATGATGTTCATGCCCTTATGGCTCATATGACCGAGCCTAGAGTGCCATAATGTTGTATCTGCATCTGAAGCCATAAGATTACAATCATTAGTACTATCAGTGGTTAAATACAAGGTTCCAACCTTCTTACCTCTTGCCACCACAAGAGCACCCTTGGTAACCTTCCAAGAGTTCGTTGTAAATATCACAGTACAACCATCACTTCCCAACTGCCCTGTCGATATCAAATTTCATCTTAATGTAGGCACATGTCTGACATCCTTCAATAGCCAAGTATTCCCATTTTGCATCTTAATTTGAACAGAAACTTTTCCAACTATGTTGCAAGGCTCAGCATCACCAAGAAAAACATGCCCAAAATCTCCTTGAACATAATCAACAAAATAATGCCTATGTGGAGAAGCATGGAAAGAAGCCCCCGAATCTAAAACCCAAGATTCGGTAATATTGTGCAAAGAAAGAATCAAAGAATTCTGACATACATTACCCATTGCCACATTTTCCTCCTTGTTTTCTTTCTGTTGTTCCTTCTTGTCTCGAAGCTCCCAACAGTCCTTCTTTGCATGCCCATACTTTCCACAATTCTAGCATACAATCTTGTTCTTGGATTTTGACCTTGCCCGATCTTTTGATTTTCCATGATTTCCTCTATTCTTCTGTCTCCCTCTAGTTTCCACTGTCAAAGCATTCCCTGAAGTAGAAGATTCTCCAGAGCTTTTTCTTCGCATTTCCTCGCTTAGAATCACCCCTACAACATCCTCAAACTTCAACTTTGAGTTAGCTGGAACCGAGTTACTTACCGCCATTACCAGGCTATTCCAGCTCTCAGGTAAAGAGCACAGAATTAATAAAGCCCTAACTTCTTGATCAAATTCTATTGTAACCGAAGCTAGCATATTCACAACCATATTGAAATCATTTAAATGATCTGCTATTGAACTATTCTCAGACATCTTCATATTAAACAACTTTTTCATTAAAAATATCTTATTAGAGGCAGAGGGTTTTTCATACAACTTCCCTAATGCATCTATTAGATATTTTGTAGTCTTTTCCTTTGAAACATTACATTAAAACCGAAGATGAAAGACACAACCGGATCGTTCCAAGTGCCTTCCGATCCAAAAAATCCCATTCCACATCTATCATACTCAAGGGTTTGTTCACCTTCTCAGACAGCGGAGTATAAAGATCCTTCTGATAAAGGTAATCTTCCATCTGCATCTTCCAAAGACTGAAATTCTATCCGTTGAATTTATCAACCCTAGATCTTCCATCATCTACCATAGCTCCCACTCAAGCTAAAAAACTTTCCCTGTGATTCAACACTTCAGCAAACCAAACCAGGCTCTGATACCAATTGTTAGGAAATAAGGGATAAAATAAGCGGAATAATCCCTCACATAATCGCAACAGTAGAAACTAATATGCAGAAATTATTACAGATCTAAAATAAAATTGCAAAATAAAATAACACAACACAAGGAGACAATATTTAACGTGGTTCACCCAATTTGGGCTACGTCCACCAAGAATCACTTGCTCAGATTTTATTACAAGCCACCGCTCTCTCAATACAATACCCAGATCCATTTGGAGCTATGATCAACAAACTCTACAGAATTCACACCCGAATTCAAAACACATCTGCAATACATTTGCTTGTACATCTGTCATATGCATAAGACCATATAAATAGACAACTGCTTAAGCAATTTTATAAAACCGTGGGTATCAAAACCATGGGCAAAACCCGTCCCATAAACCTATGGGTCAAAAACTTGCCCATATGAGAAGAGCACGTTTCCCGATATGTCGGGTGTATTTTTTGAGGCCAAAAAAAAATTACGCCTAAAAAAAAAATCTGGGGCTACGCCCCAAGACCCCCGCTCGGGGCCCGGCCTGGCCCCGAACCCCAGTGAGGATACATGAAAAGTGTATAGTACTCTTAGTGTATAGTCTTCAACACTTTCACACATGAAAATAGGCTCCACGACCTAACACCTACCACTCCTACAACGATCACTGGGGGCATCCACGTTCATCTCTTACAGGTGTTATTGTTTCATTTTATTTTATAGCACACTAATTTATTTGGTTATACATGCTTTTGACATATGGGTTATCTTTCTAACATATCAATGAGTGCTTCATGTGCAACATTTGTTTGCAGGATTACTCATTACCATGGCTATCTCTTTGTTTGTCTATTATTGTTTATCTCTTGTTTGCTATTGTATGTGGGCCTTGCCCTTTATTTGGTGTGCACACTTGTTTGTTGTATGTGGCCATTGTGTCCTTAACTGTCTTGCAACATCATGAGTGATGTCCCATGTTTGTAACCCTCTTTGGCAATCTATGATTTTCTTCTTGCGTTTTTGTAGCTTACACTTGTCTTTTACATGCATGTTTGTTCATACTAACACTTGTTTTCTAGCCACTTGTTTTTGGGTGCCTTGGTTTCTACTAGGAGCATTCCCTTCCCCCTTCAGCGAATAGTTTGTGCGGTTGGTCATCATTTGAGGCCACATTCTCCTATCAGTGATGTCGCATGAACCCCTAAAGAGG
Source organism: Taxus chinensis (assembly GCA_019776745.2). Classification (NCBI taxonomy): domain Eukaryota; kingdom Viridiplantae; phylum Streptophyta; class Pinopsida; order Cupressales; family Taxaceae; genus Taxus; species Taxus chinensis. The sequence goes on along the minus strand of CM034147.1, from coordinate 656,841,304 downwards.
GGGCATCATTTGGGGTTTTTCACATTATTCAGCATTTTCTATTGGTATAGTTTCATTTAGTTTTTGTCCTTGACATTTTGGATGATACAACAAGTGGGTTCAAACTATTCTACGAGCCTCGTACACAGTGGATTTTACAAGAAAGATTATCCTTAGCATTCTATGGAGTAGTTACAGGTTCGAGGATACAACAAATTTTCTCCCTAAACTACTTCATCTAGTTATGTCAGATCACCCAAAAGACCAAGTAGTACATATATCTTTTCATACATCTTTAGGGAAGCAGTTACAAGCTAGATAATAATGAAAATTTCTCCCTACACTTCTTTGTTGAGGGTGGCATGAGATCACCCAAAAAACTCGCAATATAGGATATCCTCTCTACACCCTTTCTCTCATCATAGATCAGATGCACATGTTCCTTTTACTTTTTTCATACTTCCATTTACAGTATTTTTACTATATACATGTGATTTTTACATGTACATGCATATTTGACTATTTGATTATCTTATCCTTTACAGGTTCATCCGTATGAGAAGCAAGCAACCAAAAAAAATAACAACAAAGGCTTCAACAAACAACAATAACAAAATTTTGTTACAGCACACACCTCATACCAACATACAGGTATCTCACATACATCAGCATCTACACACGTGTTTCCACCCTAGGTTCACTCTCACTACTATTTGCACTTTTTCATATTTAGTTTCCACGCTCCACTATTTTATCATTCTATGCTTTGTCTTGTCCATCAACACACTTTCTACATCACTCTACATGGACATCAAGTACGCATCTCTATTTATTTTATGTTACCGAGTGTTCCGTTCACCAACATAAAGTAGGGCATGGATATAATTTTTAGGTTCACCAAATGATTTAAAAAAAATTAAATCTAAGATAAGTTTACTGTTAATCAAATAAATATAATAGTATTCAAGCAAGATCTAACTATATAAATACAAGAAAGAGTGATAGATAGGGTTTGTAGAATGACTCAGCTTGTGTCCATATATATGAACTGTTTATGGTTTGGTGACTAATTTAGAAAGTATAAATATGGTTTTCGTAAGCTCTGTTTCATAAACTAGAATGTGATGATCTCAAGGATAGAAGTACTAGGGAGAGAACAATTCCACCTGGCCGCTAGCATCTATTTTGGGTGCTGGTGTATGCGAAATAGGTTTGGTACTAATTCTTTTTTTATCACTTCTTATTGATCCTTTTTCATTTTAGATCACGTCAAGTTCTCTATAATTCTACTCAGTCACATCTTTACTTGCAAAATAAATTCTAGATACCTACACAATACTCAAGTGGACATTAGATGAATAAATAGTGAATATGCTTGAGTTGGAATAACCTTAACAATCACACCAATGTGATTTTCACCGAGTGTTGTAATAAATTTTAAACTCAATGTAGTTCTCATGGGTATGTGTGTGTAATTAGAATAGTGTCCCTTAAGATTGGTTTCTCTAGTGTCGGTGGCACAAAGAATAGCGGGCTACAAGTACTTTTTCCCAATGTAAAATGTGTGGTATGGAATTCAAAAAAGCACCCTTGTGCATTGAATAATGTAGTAGATTGGAATTATTTAGCTTCTTGTGGTAGTAAGTGCCTCTTGAAAAAAAAATCCCTTTAATGAGGTTAAATATTTTATGTAAATATATGATTCCTTTGCTCAAATTTCGATCATTAACAAGATAAAATCCAACTAAAGGTGATAACATAGGACAATAAAGAAGTTGTTATTGATAAAATTTTACATACCCTCTTTTTGAAAATAATTAAGAAACTTTCCCATTCCTATTTCACTACATCATATCTACATTCATCTGTGATAAGTTCAAGTGGGGGGCATTTGATATTTAATACATTATTTGTTTTATTTAACATTAAGTGGTTTCACGGCATTCTTTACTCTGTCAGCTTACTTTTCATTTGTGGAATTGATATATACATTAGCTTGTTTGCCAAATTAGATAAGTATGGTTTTCAGCAATGGAAACTAAGTGTTCTTTTGTGATAATTTTTTTTGGTTTCCAATCTCGCATAATGGTTTTTTTAATTTTTTCCATTTTAGAAATGATTTGTTGAAGGAGACATAAGGAAGATGTGGTGGTTTTGAAATTATCATTACTTTGTATAAGTTTTTTGAGTCGTCGTCACTTCATATATTTTTATAAATCTCATGGTTGAATGAGGTGCGTGTGCATTGAATTTTTCTCATTAATGCATTTGGGCTAAGGAAAACTTGGAGTTTTTGGTCATTTTTGTAAATTGTGGCTGACGAAAGAAGTTTCGTTTTGGTTCTTCATGGTGTTGTTGGTTGCGTATTTTTTCATTTGAGCTCTTCCATTGCAAGTGAGCACATGACATGAGTTTATAGGTGTGTTGTATTTGATTAAAATGCAAAGGTTACTCCATGTGGGTCAATTTTCTTTGCTCTACATGCATGCATTTTTTGGAAGTCTAGGAGTCCATATCACTAGGTGAATTTTTTACTGTGAAACCCATTGCAATTTTTAACCGTGTTTGAACTATTATTTTCAATACGCACTCATTAAAAACTTATACTCTTATAAATAATGAAGTGGGTGATTTTTCATTGAATAAAGAAGGATTTTCTGGGCAGTTTTATTTTTGAGCACATGCAGTTGGTTTTTCATACCCAATTTCAGCTTTAGTAGCTTTAACAGCTTTAGCTACCAAATAAAATGGAAAAGAGTGTGCAAGTATTAACCATCCGTTCATTAAATCTTTTGGTTTTGGTGAACTTCATATGATTCTGTGACATTTTTCTTTTGAATTTGTGTTGGAAGGTCCTGTTGTATTGCATGCATATCTCACCTGGGTTGAAATGGAAGCTTGCAAACTCTGTTGAATAAATATGATATGCCAGTTTGTATTTTGATTAATATTTGGCTTATTCTCTTTAAAAAGTATTGCGAATTCATGGCAAAGAAATAAAATATGTTACATTTGAAATAGTTGTGAATAATGGAAAATCAAGGCAGTGTTGTCAGTTTTTTGTATGGAAATGTTTTTTGGTGCATGGGTCTTTTCAATATACACTTTTTTTGGTTATTCTAGTATGAACACATTACTCAGAAGCATAAGTTAATTCTGAGTTGATTAAAGTGCAATGACTTCAAATAGAAGATAAGACTGATTTTTGAGTCAAGCCATTTTTTTGGTACATTTTTTACTGTTGCATTCATAAGAAAGAGTTTCAAAGATGAATGGATGATTGAAAAGAAATAGTATTGAGAAAATGAAAGAATTTTTAAATGTGATTGAAGTGTTGATGGAAGTTTTGAATCTTTATTTCAAATATCTGAGTTTTAGTGCACGGTCAGTACTGGAATTATTTAAAAATATTTAGTTGTTGTTAGATAAAGATGATTGCCATCATCACATTTTAACTGGGGCATTAGTTCACTCTGTTTTGTGAAAAAATGATGAATTGTGGAGTTGTTTTAGTTAATAACTACTAGTAATCTATCATTTCTTCTCAGTTTACAGCATGTCAGGTTGGGATGGATGGGAGTGTTCTAGAGGATTAGGTTCTCATCATTCATGGGGGCATGGTAGTTTTTGAGGTCAATCACAGTGGCAAAGAGGCTCTCCTAGGGGTGGCTGAAGGGGAACTAATACGCTTCGAGGTAGAGGCCCCTTTATAAGAACTGGTCCTACCCATGTCTCTATGCATTTTGATGCCAATGAATCATGTTTTCATGAATTGCTACAGGTTATTGAGTCTTATCTTCATGTTCAACCCTCCCATTATGTTCATAATAACCCTCCTCACCAAAATATTGATTGTACTCAAATAAATCATAATCTATGCTCTTCTAATTACTCAGTTTAGTATACCCCATTACATTTTCCCCCACATAATGTCTAACCATCTGTTAATAAACCAGTATTACTTGGAAAAAAACAACCTTCACATTCACATGATTAATTCCCACCTCCTAAGCATGTTAGGTCCTCTTTCACAGTACCTAGGGTGATATTAATATGGAGCTTTGAAGAGGGTGAAGTTAGAAGTAGAGGAGGAAACAAGAGTCATCACTTGTACTACTCTTCCAGTTGAATCATATTAATATGTAGATTTGATGATGGAGGTTGGGACTCCTTTACTTGATCTTGTCAGAGATGCCTGGTTTATCATGATATAGATTGTTGTTTTCTGTTTGGATATGGATTTGATTGAATATTTTTAGTACTTAACATTTTTGGATTATATTTGATGGCATGTGATGGTTCTAGATTTATAATATTTTACATATGTGGTTAGATGATAAAAACACCCTTGGATGCATGATGTTTGATGATTATTTTCATATTATGATGGAGAATTTATTTTAAATGATTGGAATTTTGTATGGATTTGTTTTGTATTTTATCTAATGCATTAATATTAATGTGGGCCCCTTGTCCTTTTATCTCATACCTCATACTTTGAAAATACATATTTATTAAAAATTGTTTACCTGAGTCCTTTCACTTATATGTAATAAAATGTTATGAAGTCTCACTTAAAAAGTAGGTAATATTTTATTATTTAATTTTATTATTTGGAGCCAAACCGATTAGAACTTATTTTTCACAAGGGAATATTTTAAAAGGACTTGGAGGATACTATTTTGAGGATGAGAAATCAGGTGTTGTAGCAATTTGTGAAGCTTATTTCATAAGGAATATTTCCATGCATATAATTTTATGAAATAAGTGATCTTACAAGTGTTATGATGACATTGTTTTGAGATCTGAGTATGAATTTTTGATACATCAGGTATATCCAGTTTTAATATTATTTCATTGATTATCTGATTTATTATTTTGTATCTCATCTAAGATGATTCCATTTTTTAATCGGTCATATCCAGAGCATGTCTTGAATGATATCTTCATTTCAGTCTTGATATAAATGAAAATTAACAGCAATGGTCGCTATGATTTGAATCATGACTCTTATTAGACATTGTTTTAGTGATCATTGTACATTTCATAAATACAAATATATTTCTCTTAAACAAGTCTATCTTCATTTTTTTCTTGAAAATTGTGTAAATATGTTATATATATATATATGAATAATGTGTTTATGTTTGTTAATTGTGTTTGTTATTCTATTTTTGTCTTTAAGATCAAGAAAATAATTATGAATACAATATCATTAAATCATCACTTATATTTTCACCTTTTCAAGAGGTTGTCTAATCAATAGGCTTCACCCAGTTGAATAAAAGTTGATAATAATTTCTTATCAAAGAAATCAATCTCGTCAATAAGTGATTTATCATTTTATATGAAGTATGATGGAAAGTTCTCAAGATATTTTAATGATCTCATTATCATATCTTAATTAATAATTTTTGGTCTTGTCATGTCTTCTCTTGCATGTTCTTTTGTTTTTTTTTGTTGTTGTCTTGTATATCCCTTTCTTTTAAGAGATAGAAAATTTCCTAGATTCTTAGGTTGGCCTGCAATTAAACTATAATTAAACTACCCACACTTAAGCCATTCTTAAGTATCATCATGATTAAATTGGTATGATTCCATCTTGACATTTTGTGTTAGGTGAAAGGTTTGATTAGTTTTCGGTCTACTTTTTATCGACAACAAATTATGCGACTTCGTTGGGGACTCATTTCTATTTCTCGTATTTAAGTGGATTTCCTCTTACTATCCATTTTTTCTTCATTTCTATTTCTTCCCACAAGAGTAGATTTCTTCTAAGTATCTATTCTCTATTATATTTCAAATGACCATTAGGGGTTTTTCTCCTCTTGATCAAGTTAGTTTTTTCATTGGGAATACTCAATTAGACGTCAATTCTAACATTCAAACTACACTTTAGGACTTTGTTGATACTATTACGCAGTTTGTACAAGCTAGTGAAGTTCTTAATGATGAAGAATACAAAGTTCTTAATATTCAAAGGCTCGAAAGGTATAATATCTAAACCCAACACAGCATCCTATAAAATTCATACACGAGTTAAAAATGAAAGAGAATCAGATTTGAAATTTGAGAATAATTCTAAAGTATTGCTTTTAGATATTGTTAACGATAAAAAGCTTCTTAAACATTTGTGTTAGACCAATCTTTTAGCTAGTGTTATTTTCTTTCTAATTTCTTTAACATGGAGGTTGAGGCAGAAAGAGAGAGAATTCCTAGTCCAAATCACAACAGAAGTAGAATACCTAGATTTGAACGTAATAGAGATAATGTAACTGATGATGAAGCTTTTGATAATGATGAGGAGAACCTTAGTCTTTGGCTTAAAGGTAATCCCATTGACATTGGAAGAAAACCCTCCAAAGATGCCATCATTAAAAGGTATTGAACTTCCTAAATTTTCAGGTGAGTATGGTTCTTCTTGGGAAGATCATCTTGACTCTTTCAAATTAATATGTGTTTTCATAGGAGTAACTAACGAAAGAGATTCTTTAAGACTCTTTTCACAAACATTAGAAGGAAGAGCCTATAAAGATTTCATTATTCTACCTTCTAAATCCCTCACTAAATGGTATGACATAGAATATTGGATTAAAGACTACTTTGGGAAGGACAAAGATGAGTTTAAACTAGTTAATGAACTCTCCAATATGACCATGGACCCTAGTGAGACCATTTATCACTTTACCATTCGTTTCACAAAACTAAGACAAAAGATACCTGCAAAAGTAAGACCTCCTAAAATCTTGCACGGTTGTATTATTGTAATGATTTTCCATCAAAGTATAGGTTGGTTTTAGAAGATAAAGATATTTATGATTTTGAGGAGACTCTTACATTTTGTTTGGCATATGAAAAGAAGTTAAAGAAGATTGGTTTTAAAGATAGATCATCATCTAATGTTTCTGCAGAGAATAGATATATTTTAATGCCATTCAGATTTTAGGTAATGATCTCGTTGTTGTTAAAATGTGGTTAAATGATAAACCATCATCTTCAAAAGTTACATATGCAGGGTCAGGAAAGGTTAAAAATGAACCAATGAAAGTTAATACTGAACCTAAAGAGATGTACTGTGGAGTATGTGAATTAGACCATGATCTTAAAACATATAAAGTTTTTGAAAAGGTTAGAAAGTTTGTAAAGGGTAAGAATGTTTTAGAAATGTGCAGTTTTGTTGATTATGATGTGAATGAAATTCAAACTAATTCTAATGATTATGTCAAAAATGATGATCAAAAAGGAAAAACATTTGGTGACTCAAAGGGAAGACAAAATTTTATCATCATGATAAAACAAAATCATTTGATAAATCAAGTAAACCCACTTCTGAAGAGGTCCTGTTTAGATTAAATAATGCTCAATATCATCCCTATAAAGAAAAACCATTCATGAAATCATCAATATTTCCTACCGGGTATGATATTTTGGCTTACATGAAAAATTCTAGAAGTAATTTAAACATTTTTTGATAGTCTTGGTTTACTTGGTCAATTTGAAAAATTAGAGGTTGCTCATAAAAAAATTTCTAAATCAAAACCTTTAGTGGTTATCCACGAGGATGAATCCAATAGTGAAGAAGATAATGGTTAATATCAAGTGTTAAATCATTCCAATTCAGCACTCTAATTACATTCCACCTTTTTATGTGTCTGTTAAAATTCAAAATAAAATCATTCACAACTATATTCTAGACACTAGAGCATCAAAGAATATCATGCCTAAATTTATTGCTAACCAATTGGGCATTCTTTATGAACATGATAATATAATTTGACTGGTTTTAACTCTCTTCAAACTAGATGTGGTAAATTCAAATACATAGTCATTAAAATAGCACAAGATGAAAGAGTAAGGTTTATTGGAAATGTACATCTCTTAGATATTCTTTCTAATTATGATATGTTGCTCGGAAGAGATTGGTCATAGGCTACAGGAGCTTTCATAGGAAAAGATCTTACTTGGGCACTAGTTGGCAATGTTATTGCTTTTATACATAGATAAGAATGGTATGGAACACCAATTGAAGGAGTTTCATCACAAATCTCTTTTGTAGAAACTGGTATGGTAACGTATGGTTTGAATGATTTGAATATTAATTCCTTTGATGATGAAGATTATCAGCATGCTAGATTATTGCCTTATGGTGATATTTGTCTTATGTATTTTGATGGAACATGCTCTCCAGTTGGAAATGGGGCCAGTATGGCTATCAAATCACTCATAGGTAGGTAGTTCAATTATGTTTTTCATCTCTCATTCAAAACAACAATGATATTGTTGAATTTGAAGCTTTGTGTTTGGGATTACAACAAGCTTTAAGTTTAAATATAAAGAAGTTAGCAGTTTTTGGAGATTCAGAACTGGTAATAAGACAAGTAAAAATTATTTGTAAGACTAATCAAACTTGTCTTCATCATTATACTCAAAAGGTCTGGTCTCTGATTAAATCATTGGAATTTTTAACATCAATCACATTTTTGGAGAATTCAATTTTAGAGCTGATAAACTTGTTTTTTTTCTTCTAATCCCAAGTATGTTGATCAGATTGATTTAGTTTTAAAATATATGTACAGACCTATGATACCATATCTAGAGACTTATTTTCCGGTCTTCTCTTGTGATGAACATATTGACACCTTTTTGAAAGGAAATTACTTTGATTCATATGACTGTGTGTTTAATTGTGGTGATTATTTACAGTTTCCCAGTAATAAACTACCTACTAGTTTGGTAATTTTAAAATCCATGTTTTCTCCGCATGATCACCCTAATATTTATTCTTTTATTGAACCATCCAAGAGAATCATTGATGAAACCATTGTTGTCAATCTAGGCACAGAAGAATAGCCAAAATTTGTTTATCTTGGTGCTTGTTTGATTAAAAAAGAGAAAGAGGATTTCATAAAGTTATTAAAGGAATTTATTGATGTGTTATCATGGTCATACAAATATTTAAAGGGATATGACACTACAATTATTAAACATGAAGTTCCCATCAAACTTGGGATAAAACTTGTACTTCATAAACCTAGGAGGGTAAGCCCCTTATTGGAGGACACCATCAATAAGGAGTTTTAGAAAATGCTAGAAGGTGGTGGCATATACCATGTAAGATATTCTAAATGGGTTTCCAATTTAGTACTTGTACAAAAGAAAAATGGGGACATTTGTCTTTGTGTTGATTTTAGAGATTTAAATTGTGCAAGTACTAAAGATAACTTCTATTTGCCTAACATTGATCAAATCTTACAGCACGTCGGTTCTAAAATGATGTCACTTTTAGTTGGATTTTCAGGTTAGAATAAAATATTTGTGAATACAAATGACCAGAACAAAACCACTTTCACCGCACAGAAAGGTACATTTGCTTATAATCATATGTCTTTTGGTTTAATTAATGTGGGTGCCACTTTTCAAAGAATAATACATGTTGTCTTTGATGTTTTAACTGGAGTAATTATTTAGGTATACTTTGATGATTTGATTGTATATTCTCTTAAAAGGAAGAAACATTTGGAGCATCTGAGAGAAATTTTCATCTATTGCCACAAATTTAGAATTTCTC